>LPNX010068424.1:179093-275625 GCA_001517045.1 Pseudotsuga menziesii | reverse complement strand
TTAGAGGAAGTTGCGGGGTTTTCTCCTTTATGGTTTCCCCGAGGAAAACTCTTTGTGTCTCTTGTCTCTTGTGATGTGCTTATGTTTTATTGCTGTGCTTGCTATTCTCTCAGTGAAAAGATCCTAAGATCATAATGCTAGCTTAAATGTGATGAAAAACTAACACACCTTCCTTTCGATTTCTGAATAAATGGAGTGCTATAGATATGTTCTCATTTTCTATTTATAGATTTGAAAAGAGTTTAGTTCTTAGATTTCATTTTGGTACATGCAATTGAAAATTGAAGTGCTTGCCTACTTTATTTTATACATTGTTGATATTTGTTGCATCTTTGAATCCATTTGCGATTTTTGGACTATTATTCCAGAAAGTTAGAATTGTTGCACTCTAGGAAAGAATTATTCTTTTTCTTTATTGTTCAAATTCATGTTTGTTCAGAGACCTCCCTATGCTCGTGTATGAATTCATAGGTCTTTTCAATAATTGCGATTGATGTTATTCTTCAAAGATTCATAGTTAGCTTTGACTAGAACTTGGTTTTCTTAAATCTCTGATTTATGTCTTCTTTAACAGAAAACTCTTTCGCTACCTTAGGTAGATTTCATCGAAAGAGAAATGTGCATAGTCATGCAGCTAAGATTTGCATTCTTTTTACATTTCCTATCTACACCTCATGCATCAACTTAACCGTTCAAGATAAAATTAACGCTAGCTTAGGTTTAAAGTCATTTAGTAACTTTGTGTAAGTTAGTGACGTGTTCTGACGTTTTTAAGCATGGTAGCTGTCGTTTATTTCCTGCACTGCATTTCAGGGATTGTGTGGTTATTCCATATACCGTTGGTATATCGAACGACCTTTCACGTACCCTTGAGGTATATAGAAAGGTACTTCATGTACTCAATTGTATATCAAAAGGCTCCTTTCATACGATTATGCATTAGACAACACCACTATGGAGTTGAGCTCTTGTGTACCTAGTGTATATTGGGAGACCCTCTTATGATTACCATGACCAATTGAGTTAACCTTTTGGCCGTCTTGGCATTGTAATACATCGAGAACATCACTCGAGGAGATTACTACTGTTCATCCACTCCTATTCACACAATTTTCTTGTTGCTTTTAGACTTGAGTAGTGTTTGTTTTGTGTGGTACTTCAGATATTCTTAGAGAGATCAGATATGGGAGACTCTCCTAGGACCACCAGTCAAGAGACCCCTTTTTAGGGTATGTCTTTTGTTTCTCCTCCTTCTGAGCCGTTGGTCCTCCCTTTATGGCCAATTTGAACCTTTTTGGATTGAATATAGGATTACCTGTATGGTTATTATCCAATCCTATTATACCAAATGCACCCTTTGTGTCGGATTCTGGTCCTTTATCGCATGAGAATCAACCTCATGTTAATTCTTATCCTTGTTTGTAAAATGTTGAATCAACTTCCCTTGCTTCCTCTTCACCTATTGAAAACTCTAATGTTAGTAAACAGGCAGGTAAGAAGAAGAAAAAAAGGAAGGCTAAGAATAAGAAAACTAAGCAGAAGGTCATAGCTCCAACCTTTGAATGTTATGTCGAAAGCCCACCAGCCACTGATCATCATGCTGGGAGTATGGATGTACCTATTTCCAGCTTGTGTAAACCTAAGTTCCCTTGTATATTTTGCAAGGGTGATCACCTTCTCAAGGATTGTCCCGATCTTTCCCATGTGTCAGAAGTGTGGTCTAAACTTCTCGTATCATCAGTCTTAGGTCATCATGCTGATGATGCCCTGTCAACCAGTGAGTCTGTGGTTAAGAGTCGTAAAGGAAAAGTCAAGTAGCCTTGCTTTCTATGTAAGGATATGCACCGTAATTACCTTTGTCCTCGCATGGATGAAGCTTCTAAGTTGTTGGAAGATATTACTGTTCCTCAGCAATGACTTCCAACAGGTTATCGTAAGTTGTCCCTTGATATCGCCTTGGTTGATCAAGTGGTCGATCCAAGTCCATCCTTGGTCAATCCCTCTCTTCCGTTGAAGAGTGAAGTCAAAGCAGTCGATCCAGTTTCATCCTCGGATGATCCCACTCTTGATTTAGAGAGTGAAGAATAGATAGTTCGTCCCACTCTTCCTTTGGAGAGTGAAATTAAAGTGGTCGAGTCAATGTCATCTCCACCCGATCCCACTCTTTTGTCAGAGAATGTTGAGACTGAAGTAGTCCCTTCAACAAGTTTTCATCTTGTCCCTCTCTTTAATCGAGAATGAAAATAATCCAGCTGAATTTTTTGTAGTTAGCTCCAATTGTTCTATGCAAGAGGAAATTTTGTCTCTTTCGACAGAATCCTCTCTAAGTAGTGAGGTTATTTCCTTTGAATGGAGTAACCTAAAAAAATCTTATCTTCATTCAAGTGTTCCTTTCCAGATATTTGTGCGAGTTACTGCTAAGAGTATACTCCACACTATTGTTGATGAATGGGCTTCTATTAGCATTCTATCCTCTACTGCTTGGCAAGCCATAGGTTCTCCTCCTTTTGTGCTATCCACTGTATTTGGTTTTTAATTGAAGACCTACTACACCTTTAGGGATCCTTCCTCGTTTTCCTATTACTTTGAAAGGAAAAATTGTGTGTATTTATGTCATGGTAGTCCAAGGTCCCTTAGATTTAAATCTTCTCCTTGGATGTGATTATGTTTACGCCAAGAAAGCTGTAGTGTCCACACTCTTTCGAGTGATACATTTTTCCCATGATGGAAAGATTGTGACCATTGATAAGATTTACTTTGTTAAACCTGATCATTGTATCACTCCTAGTCATCAAAATTCTTTGAATGTCCCGCATGTTCTTGTGGTTCCTCCCCCTTCTAGTTAGATTCTTCCCATCATAGGTAAAATGGGGGGCATGGATCCAACCTATGGACATCATACTAGAGTTATGTTGCTAGCTTCTTATGTAAGGGGGAAACCAACCAACCTCTAGACATCATGTTGGATTAGAACTATCTGTGAGCATAGTTCCTATTCTGTGTCAATCTCATTAAAAAATGAAACAGATGCCGGTGAGCATAGTTCCCATTATGTGTCAAGCTCGTTAAAAAATGAAGCAGATGAATGTGAGCATAGTTCCTATTCTATGTCAAGCTCGTTAAAAAATGAAACAGATGCCAGTGAGCATAGTTCCCATTCTATGTCAAGCTCGTTAAAAAATGAATCGGATGCCTATGAGCATAGTTCCCTTCTCATGTCAAGCTCGTTAAAAAATGAAATAGATGTCCTCAAGCATAGTTACTCTCTGTTTGAAGCTTGCGTAAAAATGAAATAGGTCCCCACAAGCATAGTTAATTTCTGTTTCAAGCTTGTGTAAAATGAAATAGGTCACCTTGAGCAGAGTTCCTTTTTCATGTCAATCTCGTTAAAAAATGAAACAGATTCTTCCATTGTCTCGAGACTCAATTTTTAAACCTTCATTTCATCTTCTTGTAAAGCAGACGAAACGAAGCTTGGGGGGCATGTACCCTATCTCTCTATATTGGGATTTATCTATGTGACATTTATGCTGAGGGAAAGTAACAACTGCTAGACATCATGTTGGGAAATCACCCATCAATGGGAGTAATTTTGAGCATACTTTCTTTTAGTTTCGAGCTTGTTAAACCATGAAATGAACCTTTGAGCATAATTCTTATTCTGTTCCAAGTTCGTTAAAAAATGAAGCAAATACCCTGATCATTCTTTCAACTGATCTTCAAGATCGTTAAAAACAGTAAGATAGTGTTGAGCATACTTTTCAATTTTCATGCTCTGGTTAAAACATGAAAATTGGTTTGAGCTTACTTTTTTTCTTTTTTGTGCTCTAGATTCAAACATGAAAAAGGTTATGAGTTCCTTTCATACCTTTGACGTGCTCGTTGAAAAATTAGTGAAGAGGTATCGAGTGTACTTTTACTGTTTTTAAGACTCGTTAAAATTGGATTATGAAAAAAATAACCTTAATAGAGTCCTCTTTAAGATCTTTTCAGACTCTTAAAATGTGAAAAGATTGTCGAGTGAGCTTGTCTTCTTCATGCTCGTAAAAGGACCCGAAGAGTAATATTCCTAGTGATAGTTTACCCCTTTTTTGGACCAAGGGGCACTACTTACGAAAAAGGTATAGTCCAACCAATCATGGCTGGAAGAGTTCTCCTAGGCATTATTTTATATTTTTCGGGCCTTGGGGACTAAATTTACAAAAAAGTCCATTCTAGAGTCTTTTTAGTCATTTCAGACTCTTTGAACATGAAACGACAAATGATTTTTCTTTCATCGGAGTCATAAAATAAAACGATGAAGGACACTTTTCTGGGAATGGACTCTGTAACAAGGATTTCTCCCTGTTACAGAGGTAGGAATGGCTCCCTTCTGTCTATAGGACAGAAAGGTAGGGTCCTGCTAATGGTGAAAATGTAGAAAAATGAAATGGAAATAACAGAAGCAGAATAGTAAACTAATCTAAGAGCTAAGAACATAAAACTAAATCTAATCTAAACCATAAGCTAGAATAGAAAGAAGAAGTTAAAGCATTGGTGAACCCCTCTACAGAAAATGGGTTAGGGTTCCGCCTCCTTAAAACCTGCAAATAAATATGAGCTACAATGGAGAAACCTGCAAAACAATGTCAATAACAAAACCTGCAACTAGGAAACAAAGTTAGAAAGCAAATAACATTAAATAACTAAGAAAAAGAAATAAACCAGTGGGTATACTTTCTCTTGGGTGGAAATGGGCCACCATGCCCTAGCTCATGGGATCACCTCTCTTGGTTTGGGAGCGATGGCTCAATGGGAATGGAAATGGAGGAGAGGGAGTGTGGGTGGTTTGAGAGGCAAAGGTCTCAAAGCATCCACGGGCAGCATAACAATAGGCAATGGGAGAAGTGTTTTGAGAGTGACCCCCCACCCTCCTTTTATAGCTTTTCCAAGGGTTTTTAGGGTTTTAAACCCTTGGTCAGGGATTTAGCCCCCTTTTTGGGATTTTAGCCCCTTTCGCCCTAATTTTAGCCCCTTTTAGGGTTTTAGCCCCTTTTTGAGGGCTTTAGCTCCTAGGGGGCTATTTTGGGCTCTTTTTTGGGGTTTTTAGCCCTTTTCTTCATCCTTGAGCTCTTTTGGAGGTGTGGGGGTCTAATGGAAGGTCTGATGGAGTGATATGGGGGTTGTGAGATGGTGTCCTTGGGTGGTGTAGGCCATTGAGAGCTAAGTGGGGGATTTTTGGGTTAACAGATTGCCCCCTGATGTGTGAGGGCAGGAGCTCAATGTATGACTGACGGACATTATAGGATTTGCTGTGTAGAGGTTGTGCTTCCAGGTCTGGGGCATGGTGGCATTTGGTTTTTGTATTAATTTGGTTCCCATCAATGGGTGAGATACAATAAATGTGTGACATGTATATGGATGAGGTGGGCATTCCCATGCTCGTGACAATGTCAAAAGAATCATTTGATCTATGCTCTAAAATATAAGAGCCGATCATATACAAATGATGTTACAATGTTGGTTGCCTCTATGTGAGGCTGAATACAATACTGATCTGGTACATTAGACCCATGGCATTCTCATGGAATGCTAAATATTTATGACTGATGGTCTGCTGGATCTGGTACATAGCTGTGTGGACTTGTTGAGTGAGAATCAGAGTCTCTCTGGTACAAGTATGCTGCATCAATCATAAAGGTATATCGAAGCACTGCTGGGGCTTCAGATCACTATCTGTAACGCAACCCAAAAATCACAAGGGACATAACCTATTTAGGTCCCTCGAGTGGACCCACCAATGTGCTAGAGTCAGGTGACATCTGGGGTCTTCGACCAAGTACTGTGCGAAACAAACCCTGCACAAATCTCAACAATGCGATGATGGAGTTGAAGTCGAGCACGTGAGAAACAACCATCCCGAGAGGCACTAAGGACTCCTCTCAAGTGGTCCAAGAAACTCATCAATGATGTCAATGAAACCAAGGTATAGGGACCTCCGGGTCTATCCTCTAGAATATGTGTGTTGGCGTCGACAGAGGGAGACCTGCCCCTAGCCAAGGCAATGATGTTTCCTTGACCAAGGATGCGAGGGAGATAACTGAAAGGTGTGAAGCAATCTACGGACTGACTCATTGAATGGGGGTGGGGGGGGAAGGGAAAGAACTGAATAGGGGTAGGGGGAGTGCGAGAGACTCAAAATTTCTTTGTTCTGAGTATGACGGTAGGGTGGATCAGGTAGCAAATGAAACTGACTCATGGGAGTGGGATCATAGATGTAATACCAGGAATGTCACTGCAGATGGGAAATACTTGGAGGAGGTGGAAACTTTTGATACTGATGGGATCCAAGGAAGACACATTGCAGAGTACTCTGAACAAAGGTGACCCAATGTGGGGAAGCTACCAAACTGTTTTCTGTGGGGTGGTGTCTAGGGACACCATTATGGTACGATCTTGTGTATTTTTGGCGAGCCCGAGAAAGTAAATGCTCGATGGTGCTTTCAATTTTAGAGAGTCTGAAAGCACGAAGAAGACTCCAGTGGGGGCTCTTTTTCATTGGTAGTCTCTTGACCCCGAAAAAGGATAAAAATATACATAGGAGAGCTCACCCATCCTAGAGGGGATGAGAGACTTCTTTACCGTTAGTAGTCCAATCAGGCCGGAAAAGGTTAAACCTAACTGACTGGACGGTCATTCAAATTCTTTTACGAGCATGAACGAAACCAAGTTTGCTCGGAAATCTTTTCTTATCGGGAAGGCTGGAAAAGAGCTTAATTACAACCCATGGTGAGATTTTTCGTGAAGTGCGGCCCCTCTGCCCGAGAAAGCATAAAAGTGTGCAAAGGGGTACACTCTTGGCTTGAGTGTGCCAAGGAGGTCCTTTTCAATAGATGGTCTACATGGTTTGCAAAAGGAGTGAAACGAGACGATGTAGACACCCTTTCCTATACTTTAGTGAGCGGGAAAGGAAGCACATGCGCTCGACGATCTTTTCATTGTTTTAAGGAGTTAGAAAAGAGCTTAAACGAAACTCCAATGTGGTCAACCAACTACGGTGGCACGAGTGGTGCCCCATGTTGGGACAGTGGACAGAGGTCCAAAGGTCATCCACACAATATGGACGGAGCAGAAGGCTCTCAAACATACTAATACATGCGTGGGATAGATCGCGACAGAGGCCTGCGAGTTGGTGCGGCAGAGGCACGAAAATCGAGGTGGCTCTCGAACAAAGGTCAGGAGAGCGTGTGTGTGTGTTATGGTGGATGAACTTGACCACATGTGATGTGAGTACAAGTCTGGAGGCATTTATATGCCAAATACATGTAAGAAAAATAAATTGTTTTGTGGACAGTTGTCTAGAGGTCCGCGTAAGGTGCAGTGAATGGAAAAGAAAACTATGTGTTAAAAATGCAAAATAAAAGCTAAAATTATAGTCCTTAACAGGTGGCAGCCCGATAAATCGCATGAGCTATGATCGGGAGGTGTGATACAAGTACAGGTCTCTAGACACTTGCATCGTCATGTCGTGGCTCACAAATCGAGGTGAATGGTGGGAAATGGTCCCGAAATTGATTTATTAAACATGAGACAATGGTCTCATAAAGAGAATACAAATTTGGGCACGGAGGTGTGAGGGGTGTTTCGAACAGGTTCTGGGTGACTTTGAACTAGCAGCTGATGGTGCTGCCCCTGACTTGTGGTAAAAAATGTTGAAAAACAAGAAAGGGAGAAAACTACGCTATAAGGGACTCATAGTGGTGGTATTAGGCATAGGCTCTCTTGAGGTGGAGCCCATTACGTGGCTTCTTCAAGAGTCAACCATCTAAGTCAGTGAAGAGGTATGCCCTGTTGTCGAGACGAAGGTCATTGGCAAGGTAGGGTGATGAAATCTGGTCTTTTATGGGAACAACCGATTCCACACTATGGTTTAAAGGAAATGGGGTAAGACCGGAGGTGGTCTTACAGATCTCTCTGTCATCATGTAAGTGGTGCTGGGGTAGATCAGGTGGATATTCCATGGTTGATGAGACAGAAGGGTGATTGGTGCTAGAGATCATGTAAATGGTATTGGTTGTGGTTTTTGTGGCCTTACCCCGAGTCTCTGTTGGAGGAAGAGGGGCATGCCTGGAGACGGGAGGAGTCTTTGATGGAGTTGGAGGTAGATGCAACATCATATCAATTGGCTGGACATGATTCAACACATCCTGGGGCCTTAGAGGTAGGGTAGGTGGTTTAAGGTACCACACAGGATCTCCCAGTGTGAAATCCTATAGATTGCAGGTTTCCAAGACAGACTTACTCACGATCTCAGATGGTAGGAAAAGGAAAAGGAAAAGGAAAAAAAAAACAAAAAGGATCATGCTGATCGGGAATGAACCCCACCGTTTCCTTGGTAACTGAGGTTGAGGTTGTGACTGAGGTTGGGGCTGCGGATGCAGAAACAATGGAAGAGATAGGTCTGATGGACCATCGGTGACGGTGGAGACGAGAGGGTCATTTGAACTGGATATCATGTAAATGGACATGGTGTCTGAAGAAGGCGGTGGGGGGTGAAATTCTTTGATCAAGGTGATCTTAGACTCAAGGGAATGGTGAAGGAGGTTAGTGAGAGCCATCCAAAACTCGAGTAGGTCTTGGCAATGGTGGGAGTAATATCCATATAAGCTGTAAAGGGTGCAAGCATGGTTTGTCCTTAATGCCTTGTTCCTGACTACTGGCATAGTTGGGAGTTCAACCATGGGGATGTTTTCGTTCATATCCATGGCATCCAGATGCGCACAAATCACTGGGATTTCAGGGGAATTCTGAGTTGGATGGCCCTGTTGTTTGTAGATGACACAAGGTAGGACTTGTCATGGTTCTACGGTGGCTTTGGTGTTCTTGCCCCTAACCCTTTTGGGTTGGGGCGGTGCGGGTGCAGGTGCGGCAGTTGGCTTGTGAAAACCAGGTGGAGGGTAAGAATCGACCGCGATAGGTTGCACCGGGGTTAAAACAACCTGGGGAATTGCTAGTTGAGCTGGTGGATCAAGATACCACACTGAGATGCCCAACGTAAAGTTGGGCAAGCTTAAGGTGGCCATGACTGGCTTGTTCATGACACTAGGTGGGGTAAAGAGGAAGGGAATCATATGGACTGGAGATGAGCCCAGATAAATCCCTGCTGGTTGCATGTGGGGGTGAGGTTGTGGTTGCGGTTGCACGTAATGCTGCTGTTGCAGGTGACGTTGCAGCTACTGTTGATGTTGCGGATGTGGATGATGTTGTGGTTGTGGTTGGGGCTACGGCTACGGTTGCTGTTTGGGTACAGCAGTGCTAGATGAGACCATGCACAAGTCTGCAATTTGCTTTTGTGTTGGTGGTGGTGACACCAACAAGAAAGGAGCCGTCATGGTGGGATTGGTAAACAACCCAAGGCCCACATTCAATGGTGGGGAGGCTGATGTGTTTTCAACAATAGTGTTGGTTGCAGGGATGATGCTAGCATGTGTGGTTGCCACTTGTGGCTCAATGGTGGTGATGGTAGGGATAACATTGGTAGGTGCTGTTAACCCTTGCGGATCATGGTAAGTGAGGTGGTCAACCATCACAATCTTCCCTTCATGGGGGAACATCATGAGGTGAAAGACAGTTGATGTGACTACTTGCATGGCATACATGTAACTCCTCCCAAGGAGGAGGTTGTAGTCCATTTGAGCGTTGATGACTTCGATGTCAATCAGGACTGTCTTCCCAGCTAATGTGATGGGGACATGAGAGAGGATTCCTTGGGATTTAGTGGGATGTCCATCATAAGCCCACAGAGTCATGGAGGATGGTTGCAGAATTGGTGATCCAAGCTTCTGCCAAACCAAGGTAGACATGATGCACGTGGATGCCCCCTCATCCACTATGCATCGGTGCACAACCAAGTTTCGGATGGACACCGGGATTTGGAAGGCGATAGTGGAGGGCATGCGCGGCTCTCTGTTCTCTGTGTCAAACATGATTAACTTGGAGTTGGAGGGGTCTACTGCCCCTAGAGCAGCTAGTAAGGATTTTTGCTACATTGGACATGTTTTAAGTACCTCAAGAGCAGACATGGCAGTAGGCGTTTGTGCCAAATCATCCACAATGCTATAGCTGACTGCAGCTCTAGTTGTGGCATTATTGGTAACTCTGCGTATGGGGGGTGTGGCAACAGAGGTAACTAAAGAGGCAGGTTGCCTGTCTTAGACATGGATGCTGCTGATGAGTCAACCGGTTCAGTGGTGGTACCGTACTGATTTCGTCGAGTTTGCAAGTTGACTTCTTCAGTTGTCATGGCTAGCAGGTGGTGAACACATGTTTCAGCCATGGGAGGTGCCCCCGGAGCGTTGGGATTGGGTTGGGGAGGGGGTGTGGTTGCCACCAATCCTTGGACTGGTAGTGGGTTTTGAAGCACCATGGGGGGAGGTCCTTGTGGTGCCCAGTTGGGTTGGGCTTGATTGGCACCATTGGTGGCCTGTTGGGCCTCATTTTGAATGGCCTACTTAGTGCAAGCCATGAGGGGACACTCAAATGTGTAATTCCCATAGACATTACAGAGTGTACATGGTTGGTTTGTGTGCAACGGGGCATTGCGTCTTGGTGGATTTTGTCGTGGGGGGTTTTGGGCTGGCCGGTTTGCCGCATCATTGTTGGGAGGGTTTGGTTGTTGATCGCCTCCCTGCAGTTGGTTATTGCCTTGGTTGCGGGGCCGGTTTTTTCTAGCTTGCCCTTGTTGATTGTTGGGGGCAGGTTGGTTGGGACGGTTTTGTTGTGAGAACACTTATCCCAGTGGAGTGGGTGGAGCGGGGGCAGGGGCTTGCATAGGTTGTACTAGCGGTGCATAGTAGATTTGTGGGGGTGGTGGTACCACAAATGTGGGAATTTGCCCCACATACTGCCACTGTTGTCCAAGCCATGGCTTGAGCCTACTGCGATGGCGTAGGTTGTGCATAGGAAGTTGTTGCTCCGGACCAGGACATCATTCTAACATATTTCAAAGCTTGGTTCTGGTAAGAAACACTAGCAGTGTTGCTTGGTTGTGGTGTAATGGCAGGTCTTGTCGGTTGAGGCTATGGTTGTTGGGAGACCGACCCTATGATGCCGTCTACAGCGTGGGATGCCCCCGGTGCGTCACGGTAGGAGGTACTCAGACAGGGAGCATCTGGAATGACAGTATACAGATATCTAGACTGGGCATAGATGAGGTCAAATTGTTGGGCCTTCAGTATGGCCTCTTCTTCAGATTGGGGATGTTTAGATGCAATGTCCTTTGTGATGGGCGGGAGCAAAGTCTTAAGGAACCAATCCAAGAAGATCCTGTCGTCCAATTGGATTTTGCATAAGCTACGGCATCGTCGCCACTCGTGGATATGGTTAGTTATGTGAGTGGCAGTGCTTTGACAGTAGGATAGCAGGATTTTCACCCCCTCGTCATATCTGACATGGAGTTGGAAATACTGTAGGAACATGAAGGCTAGGGAGTTGAATTCGGGGTACTTGGCTTGTGGTAGCTCGATGTACCATTTGGCCGTGACACCTGTAAGGGTGCGTTGGAACAGCCTCAGCCTGATGGAGTTGTCTACAATGCTGTTGGATGAGCACCATAGATGGAATGTCATTATATGGTTTTGGGGACATTCCCCGACTTTGCCTTCAAACTTGGGGATGTTTGATGGCAACTTTGTTGGCATAGGTGGCCAAAAAGCTTGGTGCCGGATGGGGTCATTTGTTAATCTGGCCAAGTCAGGAAAGTTGAGATGAGCCATGAAGAGCATATTTGACCCCAAATTAATGTGGGATGGGGCTACAATGGTGGTGGGATTTGCAGGTGCATAGTGCATCTGCACAGCTGGGGGTGCTTGTGGTGGCACCATTGTAGATGAGCCAGTGCCCCCAAGTGTTGTGGGTGGGATAGTATGAGTGATGGGGACACTGCTCCCATGTATGATAGTAGGGGAAATGTACATGGATGGTCCACTACCCCCCTCTGTGGCAGGAGGGACAATGTGTGTGGAGGGGCCACTGCCCCCATGTGTTGCAAGTGGGCCAGCTTGGCTGATCACTATAGGTGGTGGCAGTTGACTGATGACAGTCTGCATGACTGTGCTTGGGCCACTTGCTAGGTTGTGGGTGATAGGTTGTGATGTGGAAATGGGTCCACTTGCTAAAGTTAGGTCGAAAAATGGATTTGGATTTGCACCAGCCAAGGGGCTTAATGGTGCGGTATGGAGGTTTGGTTCAGACTGATATGGGTCTAAATCAGAATCAGAGGATGTGTGGCCCTCTGATGGTGTGGGAGATTGTTGAGAGCGTCTTCGACGTTGTCGATTGAGTGTTCCAAATGGTGGTGGTTCGCCTCTCAGGTGTGAGGAAGATCGTGGAGGATCAATTGTGTTAGATTTATGTCTGAAACTTTGTGGGAATGATGTTTGGACCCTGGTTTCAGTGGCTTCCTATTGGCTGAAGGTGGTCACTAGGCTACCAAGACTGCCAAAAGACAATGCTTGTCTTGTTCCTCACAAGTGTATCTACTCAATCGGAAGGGGTCATTGCCCATTTCACTTGGAAATTCCTCTCAGCAGCCAACTAGTTTGGGGTTCCTGTGGTACTCCTCACAATAAGTTTCTGGGCAAAGCCCAAATACTTCCCACAGTTGAGGCAGTCAGGGACTTATGTCCTCAAAGACTGCAGAGTTGTTTTGACTTAGTGTAAATTAGTAAATTTTAAGGCTTACTCAGCATCATGAACTGAGTTGGGTTAATTATTTGGTATGGTGTAGTTGTTTGCTTGTTTTTCTGGTATTTGGTTGCTGCAATATGGTTTATGAATTCATCATGGTAGAGTTTATATCATAGTGGTTGTGTATGCAAGCATAAACAGAAATTGTAAACAAGTACAGTGATTAACCCTGAATTTTTGTTGGCCTAACTAGATGTCTACCTCATAGTGATATTCCTCTTCAACCAAGAGAAGGTGCTAGGATCTCAACACAATGGGACTAAGCCCATCCGTAGATCCTTAGGTCACCTCCTGGATGCTAGGTTGGTCAATAGGGAGGACGCTTAGCGCCATGAGAATCCCTCCTTCTCTACCCCCTCTACCTTCCAGGTCACTCGGTTTTAGTGGTTTGGAACAATATCATGGAGTGCTTAGAGCTATATGAGCTTTCCTTTCATCGTATCCCAGAAAAACTTGGAGGGTGATGAATGGGTAGAGGAGGAAGGGGAAGCAAGATAGTTACTTTTAGGTTGCTTTTAGTTAGACTAGGTTCATTTTATTAAGCCATAATGGTTTACTTAACATTTACACATTGTTCATGAAATAATTTATAGAAAATAAAAGCAGAAACTGAAAATGACCTGCAATGGTGGATAGAGGCGGCTGGGCCACACTAATAGTCCTATGAAACTGAAAATTACTGTCTATTAATCTTAAATTAAAGTTCTGTTTGACAGGCTGCACATTTCTGACCAAATCTAGCGAGGGGGCCGTGATATTTTTTCAGAAATGAGCGAGGGGGTCGCACAGAATGCAGAAACAGCCGCAACCTGAGTTTATGGGCTGAATTCACACTTATTGGGGGATTAAGTGTGCCCTGGGTGCACCTATTTTCCCATTAAGTGCGCCCCAGTCTCACCTTTTTCCTCGATAAGAGCGCCCTGCTTCGGATTGGGGTTTTTTGGTGAGACAGAGTTAGATCTGGCCAACAGTAATTGGTACTATGGTCAATCCATCTTGGTTTTGCCTAGGCTTCGACAGTACCTAAAACAAGAAATAAACTGAATCTAAGACAGATTTAACAAGAAAATTTTGAAAACTAGGGTAAAATTGAAAAAACTTGAAAATTTAAAATTTTGGCCCAGGGATTCTGTGGGATCGACCTGGTATGGTCGCCAGTTCTGTAGCAAGGATTTATCCCTGCTACAGGGGCAGGAATGGCTCCCTTCTGTCTATAGGATAGAAGGGTAGGTTCCTGCTAATGGTGAAAATGCAGAAAAATGAAATAGAAATAATAGAAGTAGAACAGTAAACTAATCTAAGAACTAAGAACATAAAACTAAAGCTAAGCTAAACCATAAGCTAAAACATAAAGAAGAAGTTGAATAATTGGTGAACCCCTCTGCAGAAAATGGGTTAGGGTTCCGCCTCCTTAAAACCTGCAAATAAATCTAAGCTACAATGGAGAAACTTGCAAAACAATGTCAATAACAAAACTTGCAACTAGGAAACAAAGTTAGAAAGCAAATAACATTAAATAACTAAGAAAAAGAAATAAACCAGTGGGTATACCTTCTCTTGGGTGGAAATGGGCCACCATGCCCTAGCTCATGGGAGCACCTCTCTTGGTTTGGGAGTAATGGTTCAATGGGAATGGAAATGGAGGAGAGTGAGTGTGGGTGGTTTGAGAGGCAAAGGTCTGAAAGCATCCACGGGCAGCATAACAATAGGCAATGGGAGAAGTGTTTTGAGAGTGACCCCCCAACCTCCTTTTATAGCTTTTCCAAGGGGTTTTAGGGTTTTAAGCCCTTGGTCAGGGATTTAGCCCCTGTTTTGGGATTTTAGCCCCTTCCACCCTAACTTTAGCTCCTTTTAGGGTTTTAGCCCCTTTTTGAGGGCTTTAGCTCCTAGGGGGCTATTTTGGGCTATTTTTTGGGGTGTTTAGCCCTTTTCTTCATCCTTGGGCTCTTTTGGAGGTGTGGGGGTCTAATGGAAGGTCTGATGGAATGATATGGGGGTTGTGAGATGGTGTCCTTGGGTGGTGTAGGCCATTGAGAGCCAAGTGGGGGATTTTTGGGTTAACAGACCCCTCCTTTCTTAGGTTCGTAAAACATGTGAGAATGGACTCATCGCTTGATGAGCTACAATGAGTGTTTGTTACCTTCTTTGAACTCATAAAAACATAAGAGGAACTCATCCTTCGTGATGGGGAAATTAAGGAAAGAGTTTGTATTTTTTTATGGTGGTGCATAGTTTCTCTTGAACATGGCACTCATTTGGATATGCATTTCAATACTTGGGTAGTCAGTTTTTCTTTGAGTCCTGCTAATTCCATGAGTCTTCTTACCTCATTTTAGTTGTCCAAGAATACTCCCGTCGTTAGTTGCATTGGGGTATTGGTATCATTCTCATGTCAATACTGCCAAGTCATGCCATGCCCATGTTCAAGAGAGATTTGGTCATCTGTTCACTGTCTGTAGTCAGTTTACCTTCTATCATGTTGGTCATCTTTGAGTCAGTCTCGTACATCACTCTGCTATTTGGTTAACTTCAAACATCTATGATCGTGTTTCATGTCGATGATGGGGGATTCATCATGGACCTCCTTCGACAAGTCTATTCTTGTCAAATTCAACACCTCATCCAGGAATTAGAATTAGAAACCAAGACAAGTACCTTGGACCTGCATGCCTCAATGGTAGGTTATCTCGCTTTCAACATGAGTTTACATCATTGAATATTGATTGAAAGATATCATCGAGTGTTTGAATCCAAGTCCTTTATTCACATTTGATGGTATGTACTGAGATACCTTGGGAATCATTGACATCAATGGTGATTTCCCTTACGCTTGTTAACAATTTACATTAATGACTCATAATCAAGTGGTATATACCATGTTCGACATCAAGACATTGTAATCACATGGTTAGATTCGTATCATTGTGGGTTTGGCTTGAAGACCCTTGGTCATCTGATATTTTTCCTAGGTTGCAATGGAATTTGTTTGAGTCATATTACATGGATCCACTTTGTATTGGTCATGGTTGTGTTATCATCTCATCATGGATCTACGCTTGTGTCTAGTAGCCATGATTGTGTTCAGTTGGTCTATACTATCATGGATCTGCATTGTATTGGTCGACAACCTTGTTATGAGTCATTTGGGATTTGAGTCAGTGGTACTGCAGCATCTTCCAACCAACACCCTTGCCTTCAATTTCTTCACTTCACAAAGAATTTACCTATCACATTCCTCTAACTTCATGCTTTGGGGGGGGCATTCTATTACATTGAAATCTTGTCATGTTGAGCCATGTGTTAACCCTATGCCTAATCCATAAAATTCTCTCTGCTAAATTGGGTTGATTTGAGGGTGTTCCTACCCTTTTTACCCTCTCTAGATAGGATTATTTTTTTCCCCTTCATGCTAGGTGAGTCGATGGCACTCTTTATCCCAAGGAAAGGTGCACAGATGCTATTTCCCTTCATGCAAAGTGCACTGGTGGCATTTTGAGGGAAACAAATGAAGCTTCGAGACCCTTCTTGAAGGTGGATGAGGTGGAGGACTTTCCCTACATTATAGGTGAGGTGGAATTCGGTTCCTTAACCTATGGGGAAGATCCCTTATACCCCTCCTCCTAATACTCAACCTACTTTGTCCCTTTAGCCTTATAAATTGAACCCTCTCTCCATTTTGAAGGGAGGAAGGAATATGGTACTATTATGCTGGAGGAGTTTCTAGGTGATCCCTATCATCCTTTGGGAGGCAATATCTAATCCTTTGGAGGCTTGACTTGGATTTTTGGATGGAATCTTGCAACATTAAGGCTAGGTTGTGACACTCCTTCCTTTTGTAATTCTATGTATCTCCTTGATTACATTAATACACATTTATTTCCATAAACATTGTTGTGTTGATAATGTTTAGATATTTATTCCTTAACTATTAGCTTAGATCAATTCATGTTTGGATACACATGTACTATTTGCTTGTTTCCACTTGCCTTACAGGGTTTTGCAGCTCAAGATTTGAAGGCTCTAGAGCTTGGATCAATAAAGAGAGAAGAGGATATGCAGATTTCAGGTAAGTGATCTATCTGTTAACTTGCATTTCTATTTGATCTAGGAAAGTAGGATGTATTGTGTATTTAATTTTTTCTATATCCACTTGGACTAGGGAGATCTGGCTTGAGTAAGCTTGAGTAGATTTATTCGATAACATGATGACTAGATTCCCCACACACTTGGCATGATCTTCATCCAAATTTGAATAGATGGGTAATGTAATGTTATTGTAGGGTGATGTGGTGTCAAAGAACATATAATGAGCCAATGAATTAGAATTGGTAAAGGAGAGTAACTCCCATGGAAGATGAAGGTACTAGAAGACAATGTGTGCCACTTGGAAGGAGATTCCATGCACTCTATGACAACAAATGATAAAAGATTCTATGACAACTATGAAAAATTCAGACCTGATTGCAGAAATATGAAAAATATGACATGAAAGGGATACAAATAGCCACCAAGAGGTCGAATTTGGGAGTTAGAGGTAGCCATTCGAATTGGGGAAAGAATTGGAGCATGAAGAGGAAGACAAGTGCAATGAGAGTTACTAAGCCACTAAGATGAGTTAGAGGAAGCCCATGGAGGGAAATTTGACCTTAGGAGGCCTCATGATATTAATAAAAGGATTTCATGAGGAAGGAGAATAATGTTTTATCATTTTTTAATTGGCCTTTGGAATTTTGGAGGGCTTTTGCTTGTCCATTGCACGATGAGTGTTCACTCCCCCTGCTTATGAACCAATTTGGAGGGAGTTGGATTCCTTTCCAAGTTGGTTGATGGAGAGGAAATTCATACCTTAATTGGAGCTTAATTAAGGTGTTTTAGTTTCAATTTTAAGGTCCATACAGTCAAATTCTCATCTATCTCCCTAGTCTCTCATTCCTTCTTTTCCATTCCCACACACTCCCATTTTGATGGCGCTCTTGTTGGAGTGGTGCTTGCAATTTTTTGAGGATGTTTGATGCCAAATATTCGGTATATGGTGTATGGATCTGTACTCTTAGTTCCATATTCTCTTTAAGTCAAAATATCCAAAATCCATGTGTGAAAGGCTTCCATTCCCATGCTTTTGAATGACTACTAGTTTTCATGTATTTGGATTCCATTTTGGAAACAGTTGTATATCAGATTTGTATGAGGAATTTTATATTAGTTATATGATTATTGGGAATAAATAAATGATGTATAACTCTATAATTTCATGACCATATTCTATGTATCTTGAAATCCTAGAAACTCCAGTGTGAAAGGATTTCATTCCCATACTCTTGAATGACTAGTTTTCATGTATTTGGCTTCCACTTTGAAAGAGTTGCATATCAGATTTGTATGAAGGAATATAATGATGTTTAATGCTATTGGGGAAGGCTATTGAATTATTTTTATGGTATTCATATGTCCTGTCATTATATGAACCATTCAATCTACTTTCCATGAGTCAAAATTGAGCTATTAACACCATTTCCCCTTAAGCAAATTCACTGAAAGTTACCATATAGATGTTGCACCTCATAACCAGTTTGAAAAGATTAATAAAGATGAATAATGACAGAAATTTATGTCTGATATGCATCTCCATAATATTTTCTAAAATATGGGAGGGTCGTACTGTATTTGGAGAGCAAAATTGTCATCTACCCTTTGGGGTTTTAACATTGATTTTCCTGGTCTTTTTGTCCTTTTTTACCTAGGGTCAAAAGAACGTTGAAGAAGAATTTTGAAAGTGTATGAGAAGTCATAATATGAATTAGAATTCCATAATACCCATCAAGCTATTCTGTTGGGCCCGAGATAGAAGGGAAGAATTCATATAGAATTCTGGCTAAGTAAAGAAAGAAGAGAACAAGGAAGAAGAGGAAGGACCTGCGACATAGGAAACAACATCAAAGAAGAAGGGAAGGATGCTGCGATAGAAGAGGGAATATAAGGAGAAAGGTAAAGGGAAGGTGTGGGACGAGGAACCTGCACCATTTTTGTAAGCTACGACGAAAGTACATAGCAAGGGATGTGATGACATGGCAGAATATTCGCGGAAGTAGACGTGAAAATAAGGTGATGACCAGAAAGTGATAGTAAGGCATGATATGGAGAAGTGAAAACCCTTAGGGATCATGGGTATGAGCTCAGCTGGGGCCAGCATAAACCACATGCATAAAGGAATTTTTGTAAGTCAGACCGATAACGGATTTTTGGTCATATATTGCTAGAATAGGAAAGACAACCTATGGGCTGAGGATACATTAGAGAAAATTTGAGGTCTAAAATTGGCCTCCTAAGGAAAATAATAAAATAATAGTTAAAATAATAAAGTAATATTAATTAATTTTGGAGGAAGAAAGACAAAAACTACTTTTTTTGTTTGTATTTTCAACATATATCCCTGTGTGTTTACTCAAATTTTGAGTGGGAGGGCTCGTTGGATGCATAATTTAATTCCACATACAAAAATTACCCACACTGCATACTTTTGATGGACCTTGCTACCCCAAAAATAAGAAATACCTAAAAAAAGATGACGATGAGACCTCCCGCTCGAAGTTTAAGTAAAACCAAAGGGAGATATATTGAAAATATGAACAAAAAATTTGTTTTTTTATGACAAATATGTTAATTCAACCATTATGGTTGACTCATTTTATTGAAATTATATTTGTTCATGAATTCCAACTCACAAGAATTTATTATTGGCTCATTTTCTTATAAGGCCCATTTTAGACCCCAAATTTCCTCTAATGGTAAGTCGGCTGGGATAACGACTGAAGCTGAGTCTGTTAGAGTCTGTATCGAGTCATTATTGAGTTTGTAAAAAGCATGTATGGGAATATATCGAGTCTATAATAAGGCTATAAAAGGAGAAACCCAAGTTGTAAATGGGTTATCTAGTCAATCAGTTAACCTATTAGCTAGTTCTTGTTTAGACGATTTTGAGCTGATTAGAGGATACAACAGTTTTGAGTAGGTAACTCTGGATTGCCGAGTGCATCAGAGTAGTGGATCTACAGCTGAGTGTGCAGAAAGATAGAGAATGTTGAGTCAATCCAGGCTGTGTGCGAATCAGAGTAGAGTAGAGTGATAAATATAGATAAGAACATAGAGCATGGGAGGGAGGAGAAGTCTATAGAGATAGAAGAGAAGATATTGAATAGAGTCTATAGCTTTATGTATAGACAAAAGGTGCATCTATTTCCTCATTCCAATTCCATATGAAGAGCACATTGTGATTTCTCGGATGGGTTTCCACGTTACATGCTGTGTATATGTGTGATTGTTGAGTAGCTTAGACACATGCATATTTACTGTGTTAAATGATTTATTGGGTATTGTGCTTTAAAGAGATAACTGTATGAATGTTGTATTCCTAGTAATCAAATATGTATGTGATGTATGTTCACTATGCATTTACGTAAGATTGTATAAATAAGGGCGATTAATACTTATGTGTTGATATATAAAGTGCAAACCACCAACCCAACTTCCCGGTCTTCGTTGGAAACCTTGGCGCAAGGCCAAGGACTTAAACACCCTCCTGTACAAACTGTGGAAACATGGTTCTGGAAGTTACGCATAAGAACTAAGATATCTGGGGTGAGATGACATCAGTGTTACAGTTTCTGCCGGCTGGGATCTACTCCGTTGGGCTGATATCTTGGGATTTGTTGCTCTAATCAAGGAGAGCGGCCGAACTTGGGTTGGAGGGGAAAAATTCCCAAAAAATGGTTCCATTTATGGGACCCTGAAGTGTTGTGGTGAGGGACATGTCTTAGCATCCCATGAAATTGAAGATCCAAAACTGAGTGGACGCAAAAGAGCTAGAGTTTGCACGGAAACAAAGTGAAGAATATCGGTGGACAGTGGCGAAGTGGTTAGAATAGTACATATATTTAGACATCCATGGTATTTTCTTTGTCGATTTCCCCATTGTGTTGTATGAATGGTTTTCTAAGTTGGAAATCCAAAAAAATATTTTTCAAGGGGTAGAGCCGACACAATGGACTCCGTTCTTGATTGAGCGGTTGAAAAGAATCAACAACCCTATATCAAGGGATGTGGAATTTTCGGTAGACAGTACCATAGAAGGATATATCACTGAGTTCATTGGTTATACGATAACCTCATACCATGAGGTTGAGAGAAATTTTTTCCAAGGACCGTACAATTGATATATTTCATCTTGGAAGACATGGATCAAAATTCTCATATGTGAAAAGGGCATTCTATGAATGATAGATTGAATAGAAAAGGGTGGCTATGTATCAACAGAACCTTGAAGTGAGATGTTCCTAGGAGAATGTGCAACAGAACTAGAATATGGATTTTTTAGAAGTGGAAGAAGATTCAGGTCTGACAAAAGGAAAAAAAATCTGTTCAGATGAGGCAGTTGCAACACATAACAAGAAGAAGAAGGCTACGAGTTTACATCGTACCTAGATGAAGCCTCATGTGATGAGGAATAGGAGTATCAGCCAATATCAGAAGGGTACAAAGAATCTAAGGATTCAACTGAAGCTCCAGAACAAGAACATGTACATGACTCTCATGCGGTACCAGAGGTAATATCACCAGATCAATCTCCAAGTATTTATGTAAATACGAGTAGTACTAACACTATAAATAGTAGACAAGGAAGTACAAATAGTCCACATTTTGTTCCTACTGTACCAGTAGTTAATACAGTACCAATCAATCCAATGGATGGAACTGACATTAAGCTCCCAATATTCAATGGGAATGGGCTGGAAGTCCTAGAACAACACTGGTTTCTGTGTGACATTGTCTATATTGTATGACATATCCAAGATGAGAACATCAAGAAAGCACAGATGATCATGACTCTGCGAGGTCGTGCACTAGACTGGTATATGAAGTTCTCCATAGTACTAGTAGGAGTGGTCCCAAAGACACTCAATGAGATTAAACTTGGGTTGATTGATAAATTTAATAAACCAAAGTACAAGTCACAATGCATCACTAATATCAAGGAGATCAAGCAGCTACCAACATAATCTGTTTGAGATTTTGACCAGAGATTTTAGAACTTAATGGCCAAGGTGAGTTTTAAAATGTTGAATGTGCAAGACAAGGAATGGTTCATTGCTTCCCTATTGCCACACATCTGAACATCGTTGATGTAATAGAAAATCGTGTCATAGACAGAGGATCTGGATACAGCCATGAAGTTAGAAGCCTCACCAGTTGGAGACACTGGCTCAGGCATGATGCAAATTCAGTCGCAACTGGCCAATCTTATGGTGCATCTCCAGTACATCAAAAGAGGCAAGGAAGTTCAGGAGGAACTATGGCGTACCAGGTGCAGAACAAATGGACACCATAAGGATAATTTCCCAGCACTAATGAATTATGTTGCAATAGGTGCGCCGAACCCATTACACACCCAAGGAATTCCTTGGTGCAGAGTATGTTAGACTAGAGGTCACAAGTCCAAGGAATGTATGTACTTTCAAAATATTGTAAGTGCACCTACTAGTATGTATTGTAAATTTTGTATATTAGTGGGTCATGACGAAAAATATTGCAGAGCATTCCAGCTGCTCCAAGAGAAAAAAATGGATACCTACCTAATTAAGAATGAGGAACAAATGCAAGTTGAATGAGCACAACCTCAGTATCATCCTGTGTAGTTTCAACAACAACAATATCCTCAACCACAATATTAGTCAAACCAGTATCCTCAACAACAAAAATACCCTCCACAAAGTGGGGGTGGGAAATTTAGAGGTTGAGGAAAACAACTAGGAGGAGGATTTGGTCAAGGAATAGGCCAAGTTGTATGATATACTTGTGGGCATCCATAACACTTTTCTCGAGATTGTCAAAGTCCTGCGAAAAATTGTACATATTGTAAAGAATTTGATAACACCGTTGAACAGTTTCCACAGCTCATCACGAAATGGCAAGATAGAACTATCATTAACCCCAACCCAGTACAAAATCCGAATCCAAACCCCAATCCAAATATTCAAATGATTTCTGCCGAACCAAGAGAACCCAACCTTGTTGTAGTCACAAGAGGAGGTGCTGCGATAGGTGCTTACCAAAATACATAGCAAAGACATTCGTAGGTGTGACCTGCGACACAAAAGAAAGCCCCGTTAGATGTCCAACAAGAGAAGGAAGTATTCGTGGAGGCACGCCAAGAATTTTTTGACACCAATGAACCATCGACATCTGGAAAAGTGAGAGCTATGTGCTAAAGATTTGAACAACTAATCAGAAGGTCACCCATTAAAAGGTTAGTAAGCTCAAGGAATTTTTCAAAAGTTGCTTAGCACTAATCCATGAAAAAGATGCCTTCACAGAGTTGAAAACACTCATAGAAGACAAGACAGAAGATCTGCGCTTGAAAAGACGAGTCAATCAAGTCGACAACAAAAGGAAGATAGGTTGAGAGTTGAGAATGACTGTGCAGATAGGAGATTATGATATGGACTATATCATACTCGACTTGGGATCAGATGTCAATATATTGAAAAGACAGACATGGGAAAGCATGAACATGCTACAACTGGATTGGTCTCCTATTCAACTAAGGCTTGCAAACCAATTGAAGGTGCTACCAATTGGTAGGTTGTCCCAAGTACCCGTAGAGGTTGAAGGCTTGAGAACATATGCTGAATTCAAGGTCATTGACATTGTTGATGACACAAAACCCTATCTTATGCTTCTAGGGATCGATTGGGAAATATGCAACCAAACTATCATAAACTTCAAGAAAAGGATATTGTCTTTCGAAGATTCTAAAATAAGAGTGGTTGCACCCATTGATCCCCTGGAAGGACAACGATATGTTGAGCCTATAAATAGCGAAGGGAAAGAAAAATATCTGGACCAACTATATAACATTATGTATTTGAAGGAAGACTATATTAACCCCACAGCTGATGGAAACTTGAGTTGGCACAGCGTAAGCTCGTGCATGCCCGACTCAGGTGAGTCCCTAGAAAACTGGCAGAATAGGTTGCATGAAGTCTCCATGCGTAGATGTGTGGGTATTACATGAGATGCTTGAAGAGTAGGAGTCGAAGCAAGCACAATTCCTACGTGTGAAGGATTTACTAACCTTCCATCCTTCTTGGAAGAATTTGAAGAAAAGGTCACATAATCGCAGTGACTGTTCGTTCTAGACTATGTGCTGAAAGCTATGCCCGCTAGATGGTGGGGTACACATAAACTGTCCTTCTTCGAATGGCGACAATGTAGAAGACTCATGGAGATCAGATTTGGAGATGAGATAAACTATGCTGATAAAAAATACACAGTATTGTCAGATCCTGGAAAACATATTGAGCACTGTCACACAACTTGGTAAGCATACCCGCGACATGAATGGGTTCATTGATTCATCCACACCTTGGAAATGGTGCCAAGAGGTTGGTACAACTCATAAGAGCTACGACGAAGAACCGATGAGTGGGAAAGTTTAATTGTAAACTTTACCCAGACATTTGAATTTACAAGTGAACATCCAAGATTCGATGTTGCTCTACAGATAATAAGGGAGAATATATTTGAAGAAATTCCCGTTGTGAACATAGGAATCCATCAATATAACATAACTATGCATAACTACATATCATGCTGTACTATCATGAAGAATCCAAGGGATAATGACCCAACTGTCATAAGCACCCTGTGTCAAAAGGAATGTGTGAAGTGGAAAGAGATTGCATGGGTGAAAATAGACAACACCCTGTTAAAAAGGACATTAAAAAAAATCTCTTTATGGTTTGTCCCAATGCAATGGGAAAGTGGGTTAGAGCAGTCAGGGTTGCTATCACTTCTCTTTTTGCTGCATTTTGGCCGAACCAGAGAAGTGGATAGTCACTGTAAAGCAGTTGTTGGAGTATTTCATGCAAGATTCTTGTGGCTAGACAGGTCGTACTTGATTGATGTTGATCTCATTTCATCAATCATAAGACTGTTGAGAGCAGGGTAGGACCCTGAGGAGACCTTGCGGGAAGCCTAAACGCCCAGACAAGATTGCACAGACTCAGGAAAAATATATCTTGGTTAGCTCTGGTGATGAATTTCGAATTTCATCCATCGAGAACCCTCCTATTCCTATGACAGCCATGATATTGACACATAAACTACTGTGTGCCACGAGACCAAACCACTATACTGCAAGACTTGTAATAATGGTTTCACTATGTGTAGAAGGAGTGCAAATAAATTTATCCCAATTTTTTCTTAATGAGCTGCTCAGGGATACTGCTTCAGCACAGGAAAAAGGTACCCCTTTCCACTATGCTTGGTTGATAATTTTGATCTCATTTACTGTATGGTCTGAGACTATAGAGTATCGGTAGGTAGAATTACCTGTCCAATGTAGAGGAGTGAGATACCAGAACTTGTGGTTCTCACCTGATGCAGATCGACAGCTCGGTAGTAAAATTAAATTCTTTGTTCTTAATGAAGCCTTGAGAAATTCAGTGAAACAGAAGGTAAGGATGAGTGGAACTACCATCTCTAGATTTCAGCATTTTGTCAATTTCTAGTTAGCTTCCCACCACGTGTACATCCAGGTACGCAGGGAACCCCAAAAACAGTGGCTTCCAACACAGCATATTCTCACAGCCAAGGATATAAACACCATTGTTTGGGATTGGCCAAAGTATTGGAAACATGAGGGCTCACCACCTCTTGGGGAGACGAGTACCCAGCAAGCAAATGAAACAATGCCCAACCAAGCTCAACCTGATCAGCACTAGCCTGAGCCACCACTACAAAACCAACAAGAGGAGGAAAAAAATGCAGAAGTTCAACTGGAATCGTCGTGGAAGAAGCACGAGGCTAACAAAGAATCCGATGCTTATGCAATGTGTAATGCCCCAGTTTTGACCCCGTTTGCATTAAAAGGTACATGATGTATACATTGTAATAAATCGTGGTGTGGAGCTAAAGGCAAAAGCCCCACCATTGATTCGGCTGTGTTATGTTTTGGAAATAGGGATCGTTGCTAATGGTACATCATGCTATCCGACACACTATAGTCTTGGCATAATGTAAGTATGCACATCAATTTAAAATAAACCTATAGCCAGCTACGACGGTGCAACGTTAAATGAAAAGGGCAGGATTCCTAAGGTTAAGGGGGGGTTGTCTAACCCGTGGGGGCCATTGGGAGTTTGCCATGTGTCGACCACCTTAGTTTCTGTTGTTAGTGGGGGAAGCTATGGGCTTGCACGAAACCACTACGCTCACACTCTCTCCACAACGTGATAGCCGATCATTCTGTTCACTCTAACCACCATCGACTGTTCATTTTCCTCACACAGGGTGGAGTTAAAATGGATTACATTTCCTTGTTGGGGGGTTCGCCTTCCCTCTCTCACGCGGTTTCCGGTTTTTTGTTGTGTTCCTTCCATCCACAGAGAGAACCAATTTATTTCCTCCACACATTATTGGACTGGGTATTATTCCATCCTTCATAGTGGATCATGAGCTGAATACTGCAGCGGTTCCCTCACTGAATGCTGGTTGCAGTCTCCTCCACGCATTGTTGACTGTGTTTTCCTTTACAATGTGGCATTTGCCGAATATTGTTGTGGTTTTCCCTTGTGGTTCAATGCTGAACTTTGAATATTGGCTGTGTCTTTTTCCCTCATGCCTAAATTGGGAGTCTGTTCCTTTTTCCATTTTCTGGTCTGTGTAGTTTTCTCCAGTGATTGCATTAAGGATCGTGCGCTGTGGGCTTAGTGTTGGGAATCTGGCTTCTTTCCCTTTTTGCAGACCGTGTAATGATGTCACCGTTTACTTATATGATTGGGGCTGCTGTTGACTTACCCAGGTTTTGGGTTGTTGTGTAGGTAAGTACCTCTTTGGGTTGCTGCTGAGTTGTTTTGGCCATGCTAGGGCCAAGAACAACTCTGAGTTGTCTTGGGGTTGTCACCCTGTTGTCTTCATCTCCTTCACAGAGCTGTAGGCTGTTGTTTTATTGTGGTATGTAGGGGTTGGTATTTAGACTGTTGAGAATATGATTAGAGGCTGGGTATGCTTGAGAAACTGGTGTTTGGAGCCACTCAGACAAAGTGAGACTGCTGGATTTCTTCCCCACAACCCTTGAAGAATATTGGAAAGGGAAGTCAGGGCCTAAGGGACTGTGAAACAGAGAAAGGACTGATTCCTGGTGTTGGGTGTGTGGATGTCTTAGAGGTCAGGGTTAGCTCTGGTGTAGGTGTCCTTAGCTCTCCGTTGAGGCCACCAGCTTAGCATTTAGCCTTCCCTAACTCCTTGATGACTTGTTAAACCCTACTGTGTGGGCTTGGCTGATTTGTGTACCTTGGCTATGTGTAAGCCTACTTTGACCCTTAATCCTTGAGGAATCATGCCTAGCTCAGGGGTGGCAGTGTTATTGAGAAATTGATGAGCACGCTGGCCTATGGTTGGGTGGAACGTTGCAGCGATGTAGCTGGTTGCAGGACGAGTCCTTTTAAAGATGAGTATTCTTAACTATTTTGTCTCTGCATTTATATTTACTGAATAATGAATATGATGAACATGTGGTATGCTTGAATGAATGTATTTTTTCTTCTATTATGCATGTGAAGGTTTATGCATCTTAGCATGTTTTATGTTTTAAGTTTTTATTTCAGCACTATATGCCTGTTCATCTTCATGGGGCTATTTGCCCATATGTTTGGTGATAGTAGCGTCTTCTTCGCCGGTTAGAGGGTCGGGGATGTTACAGTATGGTATCAGAGCTAAAGGTTGCAGCATGGGCCTGAATGGGCCATGAATATGCAGTGACAAAGCTTATGTTGCAGCACTTGGGCCTCAGAGGGCCATGATAAACAGTTAATAGAGGCAGGTTGCTTACTACCCAGCAAAAACCAGGAAAAATGGGTGAAGACAAGAAAATTTCACAAAAATTTCTAAGATCCAGAATATCGACTCATCGGAAAACTTAGTGACAAGTTATTTTGATTCAGTGGAGCACTTAGTGGGAAGGCCACCTGATGGATAGTTGATCCGACGGCCGATGCGACGGGAGATAGAGGAGGAAAATTCAGAAATTTTTCGAAGTGTTTTGGTTGTCAGCACATCGAAACACTTAGATAGATGGATCACTGATTCTTAGCTGGTTGAGCACCGCCATTATGGATGGCTAGACCACTATCCTTCTGATGGATAGAGCCTCCGACCTCCAATGGCACAGAATTTTCAAAAAATATCTAAGTGTTGACTTCGTCGCCCATCAAAGCATGTTATTTGTGCAGATCACTGATGAAAATCAGAAGGAATTAGATGATCTTGCACAGTCGTTGCGGATAGCTAGAGGACTATCCTTCCAATGGATAGAGCCTGCGACCATCGACACCACAGAGGAAGACGTTTCGATAGCTGATGTAGTAAAGAAAGTTCAAAAATCATTGGCCATTGGAAGACGATAGTGGTTCGTGCACTCACCGTTGCAAAAGCCTAGAGCACTAGTCTTTCGACAGGAAAAGTTTCGACTGCCGACGCTGATCAGGTTATGCTTCAGTTTTCTGATCGGAAATCATTAGCAGATTTGGCCGTCGATTGAAAAAAGATTGAAGATGATGAGTCCCCGTTGCGGCTGCTGAGTGAACTGTCCCGCCGATGCATTAGTCTTCCACTCGACGATGCCGAGTGTTAGTGAATTATGGTTCCAATAACTATAGCGGTGACAAGTAGTTGCTTTGATCAGCGAAGGATAGGGGAAATGGAACCGACGGAATCGATGGAAGGTAGAGGAATTTTTTGCATCGACGGAGAATAAGAGACAGTTGAGCCAATGAAGCGGTGTAAAAGAGGACTAAAGAGAAAAATTTCAAAAATTGTTCTAAGTCGTAGATTCATCGGCCATCGACGATGGTTAGTTGACCACATCATCGATGATTAGGTGATTCAGTTGCCGATGAGCTACTTCGAATAAAGTTAGTTGATTGAATGTCCACCGTTGCAGTTGATTAGTAGACTATTCCACCGATGTACATTGTTCCGATCGTCGATAGACCCGTGGCTGCGGAAGGCATAGAGAGATTGTGGGCCACCGTTGCGGCCATATAAAGAACTAATCACTTGATGTTTTTCGAGCATCGATGCCACAAAATCCTAGTTACTCCGACTGCCAACAAAGTCTTGAGATGTGGAAGATATAGTTTGATTATGGGCCGCCGTTGCAAAAGCTGAAGGGACTAACTGTTCGATGCGTAGGGCACCCGGCCGTCGACGCAACAGGTTAGTCTATGCTATTTCCCGATGAATTCCAGAGAAATAGATGATTATGGACCCGATACTATGGATGATAATAGACCAAGGAATTGTCGATGAAAATCGAAACAGTAGACGATCAACTTGCCGATACAGCAGAAGAAATTAGAGGTTTTAGCTGCCGAAACGTCGGAAGATTAGTAAGGAGAGGACCCGATGAATAGTCAGTTTTCTCGCCAATACAAATCGGAAGTCTATTCATTTTTGCTATCGAAACGTCGAATAAAACTAAAGGAATAGATTGCCGATGACTTAGGCGTTTTAAACACTGAAGCGTCAAAAACTTAGTTGGGAAGGGACCGGATAGGGAGGAAGAAAATTCGGTTATCCAGTGGAATTTTTAGCAGTTCCAGCTAGTGCTCCAGTAGGATTTGTAGTGAATTTCTCATTGGGGTTCTCAGTAGTATTCAAAACTAAAAAGGAAGAAAACCCTAGGTGGCTGGATTTCGCATTTCAGACCCAACATTCAGTGGTGTGTTTTTCCATCATTTTGAAATGATGTGGTTTTCACACCCATGGTCAGAATAAAGCATATGGATAGGCATTGGAAATCTTATCCAGCAGGGAACAAGGGAGAGTCACCAGAATCTGAATGTGGAGCAACAAAGTGCTAAGTGATTTCCTGAAAGAGAAAGGTGCTGCTATCAAATGAACAAATCTGGGAAATTGCATGCCTAGAGGTAGCAAGACCATGCAGTCAAATCAACTGTTGTGTGGAAGAGGAGTTCCATGCAAAGATGAGGGACGTAAAAAGGAAGTTTTCTTGCTGATTATAACTACATTTTATAAGTTTTATACATGAAATGTATGAGGATATGCCTTGCATGCATAGGATATTACATGTTGGTAAAAATAGTGAGGATTATACGTTTATAATGAACCACTAATGATGATTATTGCATTGATGTTGGCATTAGTGGAAAAACCAACGACAACATTGACATGGCTGGAATATGTTGCTGATGCTGACGAATGTGACTAGAAACCCTATGGAGAAAGGGATAAGGCAAGAAGTCCAGAATCAAAAGTTGGTGAGCAAATTCTGCAATCTCCTGTAAAGGACCAACCAAACGGGTAATGTCAAGGGTGTAAGTAGGACCCATGAAGGTAAGTGTTTAATTATGACAATTGCATGGAGTGGTAAAAGCAAGAGGTCTCATACCATGTGGGTATTTGAATTTTATACTGCATTCATATACAAATATGTTATTCCTATATTATGTTGCTATGAGCTTAGTAGCCCGAAGAAAGTAAGCACTGATATTCTTGATTATAGTAATGCATCCTATATGAAGTAGTCATGGTTAGGCCATGCATGGTATGTTTGAATGCATAGTATTCTTGAATCAATGCAAGGTAGCATTGAGTGGATATGCATTAAAAGATTTCATAAATCTTGTAGTTATGCATTGAATGGATGCATATGAAGGGTGTGAGTAAATGATTACCTAAGTATGGGTGCAAATGTTGTGATGCATTGCATGAATGCATTAAGATAGCGCATGTGATATTATGAATGATTAACGGCTGAAATGATGAATTGATGACAATTCTGGAACCATTTCAAGAGCTGTTATGAATGCAGGCTAGTAAGTGCATGAAGAGGGTAGTTAGGATCAATTGGCTGCCGGAAATGATCTATGGAAGAGCAAGGTGGTACAAATTATACGCTTGTGCAATAAGGAGTATCTAAACATTTCATTTAATTGCATAAATGATGTGACTATACCTTGTAATTTAAAGTATGATGATGATTGCGTGAAGTAAATAATTTTTGGTAATATTGATGTGATTAACAGCTGGAAGTATTCAAAATTGGTAAATTTTGAAAATGCTTCAGTGATTGTTGCAGCAATGAAAAGGTTATATGCATCAAGACTTACCAAGTGTTTGGCTGATTGAAGTTTAGGTTTCAAGAAGATTGTTTGGAGCATGGAAATGAGAGTAAGACCATGAAAAATGCCAAAAATATACCATGTGAAAGAGCCAAACCTCATGAGAAGAGTCTCATGGCCATGAAACTAGTTTATATGCATAATGAGTTGTCAAATTTGAATTTGTGAATTTTGGGTTTGAGAAATTGCTGACAACTACTAATCACTATTGGCTTGCATAGAATTGTGTCAGGAGGGCGCAATGAAAGTGGGTGTTCATGTTATGAAGCATAGAATTATAATGGGCATAGTGGTGTTGCTTACAAGAGACCCACAAATGAGGATCACCTCATTTCCAAGCAAATCAATTTTTGTAGTAAATAGAGTTGCAAATTCTCATTGAATTTAATTAATAATGTCATTTCTTGGTTCTGGAACAATCAAATTTGGATTGTATTATCAGATAATGACTAAAAGTTTGGATATTTGATGAATGTGCCCAGGGTACACACTGTAAGAAGATCATGTGTGCTGGCCTGTAGGAGCCAAACTTCATGGGAAGGTTTTCCCTTATCTTGAAATGGGTTTCAGGTGAAACTCCATTGGACATTTTGGAAATGTCTCATCTGCACTACATGTTTGGTAAGCAACATGACTGCGATGGTATAGATGATGTCAGTAAGATATGTGTGGATATGACATGAAAAGAGGAGTTGGGATGGAAAACTGAGGGACTGTTAACTCAGAGAAGGGAGCCCCCATTCCTCCTTAACGAAGGAAAACTGCTTCGGCAAATGGATAAGTGTTCTGTGACCCTAGCTAAGAATACGCATGTCAAATTGTTAAATTCAATATGCAGAGCATGTTTTGATTTGTTTCTGTTATGGAAGATTGCTTGAGTATGCATAGGGCCTACATGGCAGACACTGGAAAAGGGTGCACACTTTCTCGATGTCGGTTCATGGAAGGGTTTTTCAATATTGATTACACCCTAGGGAGTGGATGCACTCCTGGTGTCTCAATACTTGAAAGTGAATGATGTGAAATATGGTTACAATTTTGGAGCAATAACGCTAACGAATATGCTTACATTGCTAGTGTTGTCAGGCTAAACAGATGTATCCTGGTATTGTACACTAAATGGAAAAAGGCTTGAGCTCATCCTACCTTCTACTAAAGAGCACAGAGAAGGATACATTCTTGAGGGACTGTCAACTCAGAGAAGGGAGTGGTCTCTCTAAAGGGCACAGGAAGAGGAGACATTTCCAAGGGACTGTCAACTCAGAGAAGGGAATGGTCTCTTGTGTGATATGGGGTAGTGGCATTAGAGCTCACTACCGGAAATGAAACCTGGAAATGGTCGATATAAGTGCATGTGTAATTGATGATGGCCTGGTAAACCCAATGGTGTTGGATTGGATGATGATTGGTTGTTGATATAAGTGTATTGTTGATATAAGTACATGTGATTTGTTGACGGTCTGATAAACCCAACTGAAGGTTGGCTTGACTGTGCCTAATATATAGCTAAAAGGATGTTGTGAAGCAGCCTACGTGTTGACCTAACATCCAAGTCCATAGGTGATCCCAAGGCTTGCAAAGCGAAGCAGGATCCTATGGACCAACGAGGAAACACACAATACATATAAGTATTGGATTATTTTGCAATTCTTTCTTATGAATATGCATGTGTATATGATTTGGTTATGATGTTTTAAGCTCTTGTTTAAGAGATAAAAACTGATGAGAATAAACTAAACATGTGAATTTATTCAATGTCTAAATATAGGTATCGCTGGAAGCGAGGACTATGAGAGCATCCTAGGGGTGCATGTGGACATGTGATTGTCTTGAAGAGCTCAGAATGAGAAGTAATGAAAAGGTACTAGTGAGACTGTGAAGTTCCTAGCAGTCGAGACAAACCATGTGGGAAGGCTCCATGGTTGAGAGGTCTGAAATAGACTGGAGACACTAAGTCTCATGACCAAGAGGGATTGGTATAGAATTCATGGTGAAGTGAAAGAGGCTGAGAGCATGAAGAGCCACAGCGGTGGTGTGGGTTCCAGGATGGAACAAGACAAAGAGGGAAAAAAAAAACTCTTGCTGCTCTCTCTTGCCTTTTGATTATATATATATATATATATATACATTTATGCATTGAGAAAAGAAAAGGTTGTTGAATGCATGTATGACTGAAAATAGAATGTGTGTATTTGCTTAAAGTAAATTGTGAATGCTGGAATGGTTAATTCCTTTCCCAAGAATGGACATGAACGAGCTCATGTGCCTATTGGGAAGGCACAAAAAATATGAAAGTCTCCTTGATGAGGCTTGGACTGTCATGCCAATTGGGAAATTAATTGACTGATTTAAATGTGTATATTATGCTTGGTCTAACAGAATTTCAATGATGCATTTCATAGGTGAGAAAGGTGAAATCCAATGGTGCACATTGATCATGGCAGCAGACCAAAAGTTGTTGGACTTGGCTGGAAGTCTCCTCCAAATGATTGCTAGGTCCCAAGAGAATCTTGGAGAGATTCTCAAGATACAGAAAAGGCAGAATGAGATGAACCACCAGATTTTGCAAGACTCTATTGGTTTGCAAAAGGAGGTCAAAATCCTTCTAGGAGAAATCCGTAAAGGCAAGGGAAGTGGACCAATGATGGAACATTCATCCAAGTGATATATTAAGAAATGGTCCAAGCATGAAGACTCAAAGGAAATTGAGCAGGGAAAGATGAGGTAGCCAGTGAAATGCTGGGAACGTGGAGGACATCATTTACGCTGGGACTTCCCAACAAGGAAACATAAAGAGGGCAACATCCACAAAAGTTCCTAGAATTCAGAATAAGCCAAGAGCTAAGAACTAGCAAGAGAAGTACATGGAAGCCGAGGGGCTTGGAATTGAACGTTCAAAGTAAATAACTGGACAGGGGACAGATATGCAAAATTTTGAAAATTTGATGTGCAAATTGTATATGTATTCCTATGTATTGGAACACCGAGGATGGTGTTATTCCAAGGGGGAGGGGATTGTAATGCCCCAGTTTTGACCCCGTTTGCATTAAAAGGTACATGATGTATACATTGTAATAAATCATGGTGTGGAGCTAAAGGAAAAATCCCCACCATCGATTCGACTGTGTTATGTTTCGGCAATAGGGATCGTTGCCGATGGTACATTGTGCTATCCGACACACTATAGTTTTGGCATCATGTAAGTATGCACATCAATTTAAAATAAACCTACATCCAACTACAATGGTGCAACATTAAATGAAAAGGGCATGATTCCTAAGGTTAAGGGGGGGTTGTATAACCTATGGGGGCCATTGGGAGTTTGCCATGTGTCGACCACCTTAGTTTCTGTTGTTAGTGGGGGCAGCTATGGGCTGGAAGGAAACCACTACGCTCACACTCTCTCCACGACATCATGGCCGATCATTCTGTCCACTCTCCCCACCGCCGACTATTCATTTTCCTCACGCAGGGTAGAGTTAAAATGGATTACATTTCCTTGTTGGGCGGTTCGCCTTCCCTCTCTCACGCGGTTTCCAGTCTGTGGTTGTGTTCCTTCCATCCACGCAGAGAACCGATTTCTTTCCTCTAGACATTATTGGACTGGGTATTGTTCCATCCTTCATAGTATATCATGAGCTGAAGACTGCGGTGGTTCCATCACTAAATACTGGTTCCAGTCTCCTCCACACATTGTTGATTGTGTTTTCCTTTACAATGTGGCATTTGCTGAAGATTGCTGTGGTTTTTCCCTGTGGTTCAACGCTGAACTGTGACTATTGGCTGTGTCTTTTTCCCTCATGCCTAAATTGGGAGTCTGTTCCTTTTTCCATTTTCTAGTCTATGTAATTTTCTCCAGTGATTGCATGAAGGATCGTGTGTTGTGGGCTCAGTGTTGGGAATCTAGCTTCTTTCCCTTTTTGCAGACCGTGTAATGCTGCCGTCGTTTCCTTATATGATTGGGGTTGCTATTGAATTACCTTGGTTTTGGGTTGCTGTGTATGCAAGTACCTCTTTGGGTTGTTGCTAAGTTGTTTTGGCCACGCTAGGGCCAAGAAAAACTATGATTTGTCTTGTGGACTTGAGCCGTGTTCACCTTTTTTTTTGGGGTTGTCACCGTGTTGTCTTCATCTCCTTCACAGAGCCCTGACCTGTTGTTTTACTTCGGTATGTAGGGGTTGTCTTCCGACTATTGAGAATAGGATTAGAGGCTAGGTATGCTTGAGAAAATGGTGTTTGGAGCCACTCAAATAGAGTGAGACTACTGGCTTTCTTCCCCACAACCCTTAAAGAATATTGGAAAGGGAAGTCAGGGCCTGAGGGACTATGAAATAGAGAAATGACTGATTCCTAGTGTTGGGTGTGTGGATGTCTTAGAGGTCAGGGTTAGCTCTGGTGTAGGCATCCTTAACTCTCCGTTGAGGCCACCAGCTTAGTATTTAGCCTTCCCTAACTCCTTGACAGATTGTTAAACCCTACTGTGTGGGCTTGGATGATTTGTGTACCTTGGCTACATGTAAGCCTGCTTTGACCCTTACTCCTCGAGGAACCATACCCAGCTCGGGGGTGGCAGTTTTGCTGAGAGATTGATGAGCACGCTGGCCTATGGTTGGGTGGAACGTTGTAGCGACGTAGCTGGTTGTGGGACGAGTCCTTTTTAAGATGAGTATTCTTAACTATTTTGTCTCTGCATTTTTATTTACTGAATAATGAATATGATGAACATGTGGTATGCTTGAATGAATGTATGTTTGCTTCCACTATGCATGTGAAGGTTTATGCGTCTTAGCATGTTTTATGTTTTAAGTTTTTATTTCAGCACTATATTCCTGTTCATCTTCATGGGGCTATTTTCCCGTATGTTTGGTGATAGTAGCATCCTCTTCGCCAGTCAGAGGGTCGAGGATGTTACACAATGGATGAGGATGAAGTCATAACCTTGGAAGAATCCTTACAGAAAGCTATGCAGGTGTGGCTTGATGACTTTGGGTGGAAGCAGAACCATTGCACGACTACCATTAAAGATAGGTTGAATGACCTTGGAAAAACAATTGAAGCACTCAAACTCGCAGTAGAGTACACGCCACAGGTAACTCGGTCGCAACACACACCTGGCATAGCAGAAGTGTAGGAAACCCTGCGACCCAAGAAATACCACCCCAACATATATAGTTAGTAAAGGAAGTGCTGGAATTTAGAGCCCTGAACCCCAACGAGGTACACAATAATAGTACCTCGATTTTCTTAGATTTTTCAAAGATATAATTGAAAGATGTGCATTATTTACAAAGAGCAGCGGTTACAGGGATTAGAATCCGAGGAAACACTCTCAACAAGCATGTAAAGCAATAAGTAAAGATTCTCAGCAAGCTCAAAGCCAAAATTCAAAATACCAACCAAGAAGCCACGAAAGAAGAAGAAAACCGATAGAAGCTCACCCAAGTCATTAATACTGTTTGTTCAAATGTGGTTGATGATGAAATATTACATGATATACCATTAGAAGATAATGTCCTTAGGCTAGGAAAGATAGATGTAGATCTTAAAAATAAAGTAATAGAATAAGAAGCACATTAGATATCCAACACACCTCCAGAAGTGCTGGAGAGTCGACGTGACATAGCCACCCAGGATGCCAAAAGGATAGAGGAAACACAATAGATATGTGCGCGGGTTGTCGATCTAGTATCCCAGAGTTGGGAGACTTTGCTGGATGATGAGAAATCACAAAATATTGCAAGTGACCTTACTGCACTGGAATCAACTATCACGTAGATGCGAAATGAGATAAAGAAGCTGCCCTTGGAGCAAAAGAAGGTTAAAACCGTAGAAATGCACGACCTCCAAGAACAAAACACTGCGCTGTGTGCACATCAGCAACAATACGAGGAAATGATAGAGGAGTTACAAGCAGAAGCATAAAGGGTCACAATGATAATTCAACCTGTGCATGAGAAGGTGCACGAGGTAGCAGCCTCGGTAGAAAGTAGCATGTCGGAACACATCAGTTCCGATCTGGTGGAGCACATTCAGAAAGTTGAAGAAGAAGTGCGTGAAGAGAAGGAGAAGATGATGAAAATTGTGGAAGATTTTTAGAATAAAATTCACACCAATCAGTCTATGGAGAAATAGATTGCGTGTCTCGGGACAAGCCACATGTGAGTGTTGGGGGTTTGTTGGGCCCGGGATAGAAGGGACACATTCATATAGAATTCTGCCTAATTAAAGAAAGAAGAGTACAAGGAAGAAGAGGAAGGACCTGTGACATAGGAAACAACATCAAAGAAGAAGGGAAGGATTCTACGACAGAAGAGGGAAGATAAGGAGAAAGGTAAAGGGAAGGCATGGGATGAGGAACCTACACCAGTTTTGTAAGCTACGATGGAGGTACATAGCAAGGGATGTGATGACATGGAAAAATATTCATGGAAGCAGGCATGCAAATAAGGTAACGAATAGAAAGTGATAGTAAGTAATGATGCAGAAAAGTGAGAACCCTTAGTGATCGTGGGTGCGAGCTCAGCTAGATCCAGTGGAAACCACATGTGTAAATGAATTTTTGTAAGTGAGGCTGACAGCACTGTTCTGGTCATATATTGCTAGAATAGGAAAGATTTCTTGTGGGATGAGGATAGTAAGTTGGCTAGGATAGAGACTTAATCTAAGTCTGTTAGAGTCTGTATCGAGTCATTACGGAGTCTCTAACAAGCATGTATGGGAACATATCGAGTCTGTAATAAGGATATAAAAGGAGAAACCAAAGCTGTAAGTGGGTTAGTTGGTCTATTAGTTAGCCTAAAAGCTAGTTCTTGTTTAGACGATTTTGAGCTGATTAGAGGATACAAAAATTTTGAGTAGGTAACTCTGGTTCACTGAGTGCATCAAAGTAGTGGATCTACATTTGAGTGCATATACAAAGAGAGAAGTTCGAGTTGATCTAGGCTGTGTGCGGATTGCTGTGTGGGAGTAGAGTAGAGTGATAAAGATAGAGAAGAACATAGAGCATGAGAGGGAGGAGAAGTCTGTAGAGATAGAAGAGAAGATCTTGAATAGAGTCTATATCTTTATGTATAGACAAAAGGTGCATCTATTTCCTCATGCCAATGCCAGATGAAGAGCACCTTGTGGTTTTTCCCCGGATGGCTTTCCACGTTACATGTTGTGTATATGTGTGATTGTTGACTAGCTTAGATAAGTGCATATTTACTGTGTTAAATGATTGATTGGGTATTGTGCATTAAATAGGTAACTGTATGAATGATGTATTTCAAGGAATGAATATTTTTGTGATGTCTGTTCACTTTGCATTTGCGTAAGATTGCATAAATAAGGGAGAGTAATACTTTTGTGTTGATATATAAAGTGAAAACCACCAAAACACCTTTCCAGTCTTCATTGGAAACCTTGGCACAGGTACAAGGACTTAAACGCCCTCCCACACAAACTATGGAAATGTGGTTTTGGTAGTTATCCATTAGAACTAAGATATCTCGAGTGAGACGACATCCGTGTCTCAGGTGTTGTCGATTGGGATCTGCTCCATCAGGCCGATATCTTGGGATTTGTTGCAATGACCAAGGAGAGGGGATAAAACTGGGTTGCAGGAGAAAAAGTCCCAACATATTCCATACCAAATTTGAATTCATTTGGGTGCATTTGGATCAACTTGGGTTTCACTAGTCTAAATCTAGAAATTGGTCAAATTCTGCAAACTTGAATATCATGTCAAAATGATTTTTCTGATTCGACCATTGAGTATATGAGGTATGTTAGGATGTATTAAATCCCATAGTATCCATCCACAAGAAATTTGGAAAGGTTCGGTGGTGTTGGGAGCCAAACCAAGAAAGACTATTTAAGCTTGAATTTTCCTAACTTGTAATTTTCTCCGAAATTCCAAGTAGGGACATTACATAAAGGAGGAATAATAATAATGTAAAGTAAAGTAGAATATTCAAGTTACATTATTTCAACACTACCTGCACAACCCTCCTATGAATTTATATCTTGATTAAATACCTTGCTTACATTACTTGAAGCTATAGCTAACACAAACAATTAAAGAAATACCTAATCTAGTAGAGGTACAACCTGCATGTGTTTAGAAAGGATAATAAGCATCTTCTGATGTAGTTTAATTCCTTAAATACAAATAACGATGAAACTATCACATAATTTACAGCTCAGTTTTGCAATCTATAGCATCACATACTAGATATTGTCAAAACCTCAGATGCAACCTCCATGCTCACCTATTCTAGTTCTTTTGACTATGATTTTGTCTTCACTTAAGATAAAGAATGTATGTTGACCTAGAGAACTTGTTTTGTGATGCTGAAGACTTAGAAGAAAATATGAAAGTTGTTGGGGTACCCATGAAGACTAAAATAGAAGATCCTGATGATAGGAGATACCCCAAAAGGATAATAGTGAAATGACCAGCTATCTCCTCTATTCAGGATGTGCTTAGCCTAGAAGGGGTAACTAAAATCCTAAAGAATATGGCTAATGACCTTACTAAAGTCAAGTCATGTCAAATTACAAATCCCTTTTTCACCCCCACTCTCTGAACTATGAATCATCATATTCATGGTCATTTATAATATAGAAGATCCCCTTTGATGGCCCCACAATGAGAAATGAGGCGATAAAATCCCAATGCTCAAAATTATCCCAGGTTTCCTCATAATGCCACTCCTTTGACAGATGAAGGATATGAAGAATACTGTGAGCCTGGACAAGAAGATTTATCAAACCATTCCTTAATCCTTAATATGATTTTTCATCTAGATGAGATGGAAGACAAAGGATACTTGATAGGGTTAGAAGGTATGTGTATGATGGGACACTAGAAATACATTCTTGAGGAAGAAGTTGTGCCCAAGAAGAGAGGATATCAAACTTTTCTCTTACCAAACTGCAAATGGTCACTGATAATGTTATGGTATAAGTAAGGTACATATGACTTAAGGTTGCAATCTAATACTAAGAATTTCAGTAAAGACGAACCTTTCAAGTCCTATGAGAATTGAAGGGATAATGGTAAGGCTTTGCAATAACCAAAAAGAGACAGTCCTAAAGGATGAAGATTCCATACAACCTGCCATTCCTATTAAGCCATATGTCAAAGATGTAGAAGTCAATAAAATACATATGGGTCAGTTAAAAACACCAACAAATCAACCTTGAGTTGCCAAGGTACCACATACAAGTTTTCTCCTTGCTCCTACTTTTGATATTAAGCATGCATTGAGGAGGATTACAATACTAATGCCTTTATCCGAAGTCTTGAGGTTACTTTCTTAATATTATTTGGGACTTAAGGAACCAAATATTCCCGTAGGACTCAAAGATCCTCCTTTCCCTAATAATATAGAAGCCTATTCTTCTAATGTAATGGGTTTGAGTGACAAACCTCCCCTGCAAGTAGATTAAATTAACCTGTAAGATGATGCCCCCAAAATAGTCCTCATGAATATGCTTGATGCAGAAGATCGTATTACTCCACCTTTCTACATCACTTTATAATTCTAGAACATTCATCTCCACAATTGTTTATATGAATCTAGTGCATCACATTCTCTAATGCCTTTAGTAGTCATGGAAAATATTTGATTAGATATCACAAGGCCATATAAAGATCCTTTCTCCTTTGAGTCTAAAAGAGTCCAATTCCTTGGTAAGATCAAATACCTTGTGGTAGGAATGGTGCAAATTCCCAGTAAATCTGTTATGATGGATGTGGTCATAGCCAACGTACCACTGCCATATTCTATGCTATTATCCAGGCACTAGGGAACCTATGTTGGAGGAATTATTCAATTTGACATGGATTATGCTACTATTTCAATATTTGACGGGTGGGGGGGGTGGGGGTGTTAACCCAAAAAATCCCTCACTCAGCTCTACATGGCCTACACCACTCAAGGACACCCATACATGACCCTCATTTCACCCCATTAGACCCCCACACCCTCAAAAAGGCTTAAGAATGAGCAAAAGGGCATAAAAACCCCCAAAAGAGCCTAAATAAGTTCTCCCAGGGACTAAAGCCTCCAAAAAGGGGCTAAAACCCCTAAAAGGAGATAAGAACCCCAAAAGGAGCTAAGGTTAGGGAAGAAGGGGCTAAAAGCCCAAAAAAGGGGCTAAAGCCCCAACCAGGGGCTTAAAACCCTAAAAATCCCCAAAAAAGCTATAAATAGAGGGGTGGGGGTCACTCTCAAAACATTCCTCCCTTGCATACTGTTATGCTGCCCATGGATTCCTTGAGACCCTTTGTCTCTCAAGCCACCCACACCCCCCTCTCATCCATTCATTCTCCCATTGAGCCATAGCTCCTCCATTGCCAAGAGAGAGAGAGAGGTGCTTCTTCCAGCCAGGGCATGGTGGCCCATTGCACCAAAGAGAAGGTATACATGTGTATTTTCTTTTATTTAATCCATTGCTTGTTTGCAGGTTTTCATTTTCTCATTGCAGGTTTTCTAATATGTTTTTGCAGGTTATTGGAGCAGAACCCCAACATTGTTTGCAGAGGGGTTCTCCATTTGATTTTTTATTACTATCCAACCTCGTTTCTCCTTTTCTTTTCTGCATTTCCATCCAGGAACCTATCCTTCCATCCTATAGATAGAAGGTAGCCATTCTTTCCCTATAGTAAGGAAGAAATACCTGCTGCAGAACTGGAAACCATACCAGGTTGATCCCATAGGATCCCTGGGTCTGTTTTTAAAATTTTTCAAGTTTCAATTTAGTTTTTCCCTAGGTTAAATTTTTTGTCAAATCTAGTTTAAATCTTGGTTTTTTACAGTTTCTGTTACTGTCGAAGCCTCCAAAAGGAAAATCTAAGTCCATTTGGCCACAGTACAGGTTACTGTCGGTCGGATCTAACTCAAGATAAAAAAACTTCCCAATCCGGAGCAGGTCGCACTTATCAGGCCTAAACAGGGGACCAGGTCACTCATTTAGGCCTCACAGGTGCGACCAGCTTGCTCATTTAGGCCTGACAGGTGAGACGATGTCGCCCTTTTTCCTCTGAAAGGTGCGACTTCCTTCAGAAAGACAGACCGCTTCTGTTTGCAAAATTTGAGCGACCCCCTCGCTTGTTTCTGGGAAAATTTGGTGACCCCCTCACCACATTTGACCTGAAACGTGCGATATGTCACTTAAAAGTTGGTTTTTAATAACTAAGGACTATTAGTGTGGCTCATCCGCCTCTGTCTAGCACAATTGTTTCATTTCTATTTCTGTTTATGTTAATCACAATTTCATGTATAGAACAAAGTGTAAGTTAAAATTTTTTAATGGGTTAATGAATATAACTTATCTAAAACTAACCTAAAATCAATAATATTGCTTACCCTTCCTCCTCTACCCAGTCATCACCCTTTGGGGTATTTTGGGATAAGATGAAGGGCACAACTCGTATAGTAATAGGCCCTTCACCCAATATTGTTCAAAACCACTAAAAACAAGTGACTTGGAAGGTAGAGGGGGTAGAGAAGGAGGGATTCTCACGACGCTAAGCGTCCTCCCTATTGACCAACCTTGCATCCGGGAGGTGACTTGTGGATCTAAGGATGGGATTAGTCCCATTGTGTTGAGAGACTAGCACCTTCTCCTTGTTGAAGAAGAATATAGGTGTAAGGTAGTAACCTAGTGAGGCTATCACGATTCAGGATTACAAATGGTACATGACTAAACAATTTCTGATTACTATTGACTACTTTCAACCACAATGTTATGAACTTTGTGGAATATTCATAAACCATTTGTAGCCACCATATAATAGAAAAACAAAAGACATACACACCATACCATATAAATCAACCCAACTCAGTTCATGACGTTGAGTGAGCCAGTAAAATTTACAAATTTACACTAAGTGAAAAATATGCAGTCTTTGAGGACATAAGTCCCTGACTGCCTTAACAATGGGAAGTACTTGGGCTCAGCCTAGAAACTCATTATGAGGAGTACCACGGGAACCCCAAAGTAGTTGGCCATTGAGAGTAATTTCCAAGAGAAACGGGCAATGACCCCCATCGATTGAGTAGCATGCCCGTGAGGAAAAATCCAAGCACTATCTTCTGGAAGTCTTGGTGGCCGAGTGACCACCTACAACCAATAGGAAGACATTGAAACTGGGGTCCATTAATCATTACCCCTAATTCGACATTTAAACTTAACACAATTGATCCCTCAGGCTCTTCCTCACGCCTAAGAGGCAAACCACCACAGTTCGGGTTGTTAAACCGACATCATTGAGACCATTCTCGACGACCTCTCACACCATCAGAAGGCCACATAGCCTCTGATTTAGATTCAGACCCATATAAGCTTGAACCACACCTACACACTGCACCATCAATCCCCATGGTTGGTGCAAACCGGGATCCATTTTTCATCATAACAGTCTCTAGTAGACCCATGTCCACACCACAAACTATCACCAACAACCCTGCAGGTGGCCCCTGCATGGTTTTTGCAAACTGTGATAAGTCAGCTGCCACCACCCATAGTGACCATCCAAGCTATCCCACCTACAACACATGGGGGCAGTGGCCCTTCCACATACACTGCCCCTCCTATCACACATGGGGGCAGTGGTGCTTCCACCTACATTGCTCCCCCTGTCATACATATGGGCAGTGTCCCTTCCACCTGCAAACCCCACCACCATTGCTGCCTCATGTCACATCAACCTGGGGTCAAACCTGCCTTTCATGGCTCATCTCAACCTACCTGATTTGGCTCAGTTAACAAATGAACCCATCCACCATCAAACATTTTGGACTCCCATGCCAACCAAACTACCCTCAGATATTCCCAACTTTGAAGGGAAGGCAGGGGAGTGCCCCCAAAACCACATCATGAAATTTCATCTATGGTGCTCATCAAACAACATCACAAATGATTCGATTAGGCTAAGGCTATTCCAACACACCCTCATAGGTGCTGCAGCCAAATGGTACATTGAGCTACCACAAGCCAAGTACCCATATTTCGACTCCTTGGCTTTCATGTTCCTGCAATATTTCCACCTCCTTGTCAGATATGATGAAGGGGTGGAGATCTTGTTATCTTTTTGCCAGAACACCGTGACCCACATAACCGAACACATCCATGAGTGGCGGTGATGCCATAGTTTATGTAAGATCCAACTTGATGACAGGATCTTCCTAGATTGGTTCCACAAAACCTTACTCCCACCTATAGCAAAGGACGTCGCATCCAAACGTCCCCAATCCAAAGAGGAGGCCATACTAAAAGCCCAATAGTTTGACCTGATATATGCATAGTCTGGATACCTTTACACTGTCATTCTAGACGCTCCTTGCTTGGGCACCTCCTACCGAGATGCACCAGGGGCATCCCATGCTGTAGATGGCATCATAGGCTCGGTCTCCCAACAACCACAGCACCATTCAACACCACCTACAGTACCACCACAACCAAGCAACACTACTACTATTGCCTACCAAAACCAAACTTTAGACTATGCAAGAATGATGTCCCAGTCTGGAGCCACAACTTCTTATGCACAACCTACGCCACCGCAGCAGGCTCAGGCCTTAGCTTGGCCAACACAACAATACGTTGGGAAAATCCCCACATTTGTGGCACCACCACCCACCCAAATCTACTATGCACCACCAGTGCAAGCAGTTCAAGCCCCCGCCCCTGCTCCACCCACTCCATTGGGACCAGTGTTTGCACAACAAAACCATCCCAACTAGCCATCCCCCAATAATCAAGAAGGGCAAGCTAGCAATAATCGACCCCCAGAGGTGGCTAGCAACCAAATCCTCCCAACAATGCCATGGCAAATTGGCCAACCCAAAATCCTCCATGACCAAATGCACCGAGACGCAATGCCCCGCTGCGTACAAACCAACCATGTAGACTCTGTGAGGTCTATGAGCACTACACATTCGAGTGTCCCTTCATGGGCCGCGCCAAGCTGGCCATTAGGAATGAGGTGCAACATGCCACCAACACAACGGACCAAGCCCAACCCAACCCAACACCACAAGGACCTTCTCATATGGTGCTTCAAAACCCATTACCAGTCAAAGGATTGGTGGCAACCACACCCCCTCCCCAACCCAATCCCAACGCTTTGGGGGCACCTCCCATGGAAGAAACAGGTGTCTACCACCTGCTAGCTATGACAACTGAAGAGGTCAATCTACAAATTAGACGAAATCAGTACGGAACCAACACTGAACCTGCTGATCCATCAGTGGCATCAACGTCTAAAATAGTCAATGTACCTCTTCAGTTACCCCGTTTCCCGTGCCCCCCCATATGTCGGGTTTCCAATAATGCCATGGCTAGAGCTGTTGTCAGCTATAGCATCATGGATGATCTGGCCCGAACACCAACTGCCATGTCCACTCTTGAGGTACTCAAAACATGCCCAATGTAGCGAAAATCCTTACTAACCGCCCTTGGGGCTGTAGACCCCTTTGAATCCAAGTTGATCACATTCGACACAGAGAATGGAGAACCGTGCATGCCATCAACCATTGTCTTTCAAATATCAGTGTCTATCTAAAATTTGGTTGTACACCGGTGCATAGTGGATGAGGGAGCATCTACATGCATTATGTCTACCCTAGTCTCATAGAAACTTGGATCCCTAATTCTGCAACCATCCTCTACAACTCTGCGGGCTTATGATGGCCATCCCACTAAAGCCTAAGGAATCCTCCCCCATGTCCTCATCACATTAGCTAGGAAGACAGTTCTGATTAACATAGAGGTTGTCGACGCTCAATTGGACTATAACCTTCTCTTTTGAAGAAGTTATATGTACGCGATGAGAGCTGTCGCGTCAACTGTCTTCCGTCTCATGATGTTCCCCCATGAAGGGAAGATCATGACGGTTGATCAACTAACTTATCACGATCCGCAAGGGTTAATAGCACCCGCCAATGTTATCCCTACCATCAACACCATTGATCCGCAAGGGATGACCACACATGCCAATGTTTTCCCTGCGGTCAACACCATGCTAGACAACATACCAGCCTCCCCATTGTTGAATGTGGGCCCTGGGTTGTTTGCCGATACCACCATGATGACTTATTTCCCCTTACTGTCACCACCATCGACACCAAAAGAGACTACAGACTTGTACATGCTCTCATCTAGCACCGCTGTACCCAAACAAGAACTACACCCGTAGCCCCAACTGCAACCACAACACCGTCCACAGCTGCAACATCAACAATAGCTGCAACATCATCCGCAGTCGTAGCATTATGCGCATCCACAACATCATCCGCAACCATAAAATTATGTGCATCCACATCCACATCCACATCCGCAACCAAAACCTCACCCCCACATACAGCCATCAGGGAGTTATCTGGGCTCCTCTCCAGTCCATACAATTCCCTTCCTTTTCCCCCCGCTTGGTGTCATGAGCAAGCCAGTAATGGCCACCCTAAGACTACCCAAATTTACATTGGGAATTCCCATGTGGTATCTTGATCCATCATCTCAACCACCAATGCCCCAGGTAGTCTTAACCCTCGTACAACCTATTGCAGTCGAGTCCCATCCTCCACCCGACCCATTAAAACCAACCACCGCACCTGCATTGCCCCACCCAAAAAGGGCTAGGGGAAAGAATGCGAAAGCTACCACAGAGCCATGACAAATCCCACCTTGTTCCATCTACTAAGAAAAGGGCCATCTGACTCAGAACTTCCCTGAGATACCAATGATCTGTGCACATCTGGATGCCATGGATACAACCAAAAACATCCCTGTGGTTGAACTTCCAACCGTGCCAATAGTAAGAAACAAGGCATTGAGAACAAACCATGCTTGCACCCTTTGCAGACTATATGGACACTATTCTCACCGCTATCAAGAATTTCCTGAGTTTTGAATGGATTTAGCCAACCTCCGTTAACATTCCCTTGAATCTAAGATCACCCTGATCGAAGAAGTTCACCCCCCACCTCCTTCTTCAGACACCGTGTCCATTTACATGATGTCTAGTTCTACAAACCCTCTTGTCTCCACCATCACCGATGGTCCATCATACCTATCTCTTCCGTTGTTTCCCCAGCCACAGCTGCAACCTCAGTTACAACCTCAACCTCAGTTACCAGGGAAATAGTGGGGTTCATTACCACTCAACACGATCCGTTTCCTTTTCCTTTTCCTACCATCTGGGATCATGAGTAAGTCTACCTTGGCAACCTGCAATCTACAGGATTTCACACTGGGAGATCCTGCATGGTACCTTGAACCACCTACCCTACCTCTAAGGCCCCAGGATGTGTTGACTCATGTTTAGCCAATTGAGATGATGTTGCACCTACCTCTAGGTCCATCAAAGACTCCTCCTATCTCGAGGCCTGCCCCTCTTCCTCCAACAGAGACTGGGGGCAAGGCCACAAAAACCACAACCAATACCATTTACATGATCTCTAACACCAGTTTCCCTTCCATCTCATCAGCTGTGGAATATCCACCTGATCTATCCCAGCACCACTTACGCAATGACAGAGAGATCTGTAAGACTGCCTCCGATTTTACCCCATTCCCTTTAAACCATAGTGGGGAATCAGTTATTCCCATAAAAACTAGATTGCATCACCCCGCCTTACCAATGACCTTCATCTCAGCAAGGGGGCATGCCTCTTCACTGACTTAGATGGTCACCTCTTGAGGAAGCCACGTAACGGGCTCCACCTTAAGAGAGTCTATGCCTGATATAACAACTATAATTCCCTTATAGAGTAGTTTTTTTCCCCTTTTTTTGTTTTGCAATGTTTTTACCACAAATCAAAGACCCCCATTCGGGGGTAGTACCATTAGATGCTAATCCAAAGTCACCCGAAACTTGTTCGAGACACCTCTCACTCCTTCGGACTCAAATTTCCACCCTCTATCTCCTCATGGGACCATTGTCTCATGTTTAACAAACAAATTTCAAGACCACTTCTCAGAAGTTACCTCGATTTATGAGCCACATCACATTGATGCAAGTGTCTGCAGACCTATACTTGCATCTCACTCGCCCACTGTTACTCATGCGGGTTCTCGGGCCACCACCCATTAAGGAACATCATTTTTATTTTTTTTAACATATAGCCATCTACTTCATCCACCGCACCTTATGCGGATCTATGGATCATTGTATAGAAGACAAATTATTTCTTTTACATGTATTTGGTGTATAACTGCCTCCGGACTTCCACTCACATCACATGTAGTCAAGTCTGTCCACCACAATTCACACACGACTCTCCTGACCTCTGTTCGAGAGCCACCTTGGTTTGCATGTTCTGCACCGAATCACGTGCCTCTTCCTTGATCTATCCATTGCATGTATTGGTATGTTTGAGAGCCACCTACTACGTCCATACTACGCGGATGACCTTTGGACCACTATCCACCGTCTAGACATGGGGCACCGCCTATGCCACCGCAATCGGTTGAGCATAATAGAGTTTTGTTTAAGCTCTTTTCTGACTCCTAAAAACAATGAAAAGATGGCCGAGTGTAGCTACTGCCTTTCCCGCTCGTTAAAGTATAGGAAAGGGCATCTACATCATCTCGTTTATATCCTTTTGCGGACTATGTAGACCATCAAATGAAAAGGACCACCTTGGCATATTCAAGCCAAAACTGTTCCCCTCTGTATACTTTTATTCTTTATCGGGCAGAGGGGCCACACGTTACGAAAAATCTCGCAATGGGTTGTCGTTAAGCTCTTTTCTAGCCTTCTCATCAAGAAAATATTGCCGAGCAAACTCATGCTCGTAAAAGTATTTGAATGACCATCCAGTCAGTATAGGTTTAACCTTTTCCAACCTAATTGGACTACTAATGGTAAAGAAGTCTCTCATCCCCCACAGGATGGGTGAGCTCTCCTATGTATACTTTTATACATTTTCCGGCATAGGAGATTACCAACAAAAAAGAGCCCCCACTGGAGTCTTCTTCGTGCATTCAGACTCTCTAAAATTGAAAGCACCATCGAGCATTTACTTTCTCTAGCTCGCCAAAATTCCACGAGATCCTACCACAATGGTGTCCCTAGACACCACCCCATAGAAGACAGTTTGGCAGCATTCCCCCGTTGGGTCACCTTTGTTCAGAGTACTCTACAATTTGTCTTCCTTGGATCCCATCAATATCAAAAGTGTCTACCTCCTCCAAGTATTTCCCATTTGCAGTGACATTCCCAGTATTACAGCTATGATCCCATTCCCATGAGTCAGTTTCATTTGTTTCCTAGTCCGCCCTACCGTTATACTCCGAACAAAGGAAGTTTGAGTCTAGTACACTCCCCCTACCCCTGTTCAACTCTTTCCCCTCCCCCCCCCATTTAATGGGTTAGTCCACAGATTGTCTCACATCTTTTGGTTATCTCCCTCGCGCTTCTGGTCAAGGAAACACCATTGCCTTGACCAGGGGCAGGTCTCCCTCTGTCGACGACAACACACATATTCCAGAGGATTGACCCAGAGGTCCCTGTATATTGGTTTCATTAACCTCATTGATGAATTCCTTGGACCACTTGAGAGGAGTCCTTAGTGCCTCTCAGGACAGTTGTTCCTCACGTGCTCGACTCCAGCCACATCATTGCACTATTGAAATTCGTACAGGGTATTGGTCTGTGCAATATTTGGTCGAAGACCCCAGATGTCACTTGAATCTAGCACATTGATGAGTCTATTCGAGGGACCTAAGTAGGTTATGTCCCCTATGATTTCCAGGTTGCATTGGAGACAGTGTTCAGAAGCCCTAGCAATGCTTCTATATAGATTTATGATTGATGCAACATACTTGTACCACAGAAACTCTGACTCTCCATCAGTGAGTCCATACAGTTATGTACTGTTCTAGATCCAACAGGATGTCATTCATGAAGATATAGCATTCCATGAGAATTCCATGGGTCCAATGTAGTAGTTCTTCAGATCAATATTATATTCAGCCTCTAATTGAGGTAGCCATTATTGTTTCATCAGTTGTACATGATTGGCTCTTGTATTATAGAGAATAGATCACATTATTCTTTTGACATTGTCATGAGAATGGGATGCTCGCCTCATCCATATACATGTCACACATTATTTGTATCTCACCCATTGATTGGAACCATATTAATACAAAAACCAAGAGCCACCATGCCCTAGCCCCGGAAGCACCACCTCTCCGCATCAAATCCTATGATGTCCATCAGCCATACGATGAGCTCCTGTCCTCACATATCAGGGGGAAATATTTTAACCCAAAAAATCCCTCACTCATCTCTACACGGCCTACACCACTCAAGGACACCCATACACGGCCCTCATTTCACCCCATTAGACCCCCACACCCTAAAAAAGGCTTAAGAATGAGCAAAAGGGCTTAACACCCCCAAAAAGGCTTAAGAATGAGCAAAAGGGCTTAACACCCCCAAAAAGAGCCTAAATAAGTTCTCCCAGGGGATAAAGCCTCCAAAAAGGGGCTAAAACCCCTAAAAGGAGCTAAGAACCCCGAAAGGAGCTAAAGTTAGGGCAGAAGGGGTAAAAGCCCAAAAAGGGTCTAAAGCCCCAACCAGGGGCTTAAAACCCTAAAAATCCCCAACCAGGGGCTTAAAACCCTGAAAAACCCCAAAAAAGCTATAAATAGAGGGGTGGGGGTCACTCTCAAAACATTCCTCCCTTGCATACTGTTATGCTGCCCGTGGATGCCTTGAGACCGTTTGTCTCTCAAGCCACCCACACCCCCCTCTCATCCATTCATTCTCCTATTGAGCCATAGCTCCTCCATTGCCAAGAGAGAGAGAGAGAGGTGCTTCTTCCAGCCAAGGAATGGTGGCCCATTGCACCAAAGAGAAGGTATACATGTGTATTTTGTTTTGTGTATTTGATTTTATTTAATCCATTGCTTGTTTGCAGGTTTTCATTTTCTCTTTGCAGGTTATTGGAGCGGAACCCTAACATTGTTTTTAGAGGGGTTCTCCATTTGATTTTTCATTACTGTCCAGCCTCATTTTTGCTTTTATTTTCTGCATTTCCATCCAGGAACCTATCCTTCCATCCTTTAGATGGAAGGTAGCCATTCCTTCCTTGTAGCAAGGGAGAAATCCCTACTACAGGGGGACTTGCCGATAATATAGAGAACCAAAAATATCTTATGTCATCAGTGATCCAATAAAACACACTAATTTTCCTGCCTATAATTTTGATGAATTTAGAACCTTGCTTTGTAGTCATCAAACTCCTTTGCAAAACCAACCAGAATTGTTGATGAATGTTGAAGGACCAAATTTAGATACCTCTGGGATATGGGATTTTTTCTTTGATGGGGTTTGTAATAAAAATGGGAATGGAGCCGGTGTGTTGCTAAAGCCTCCAATTGGTAAAGAATTTCCTTGTTCTTTCAAGATTTGATTTTATTGTACCAACAACATAGCATAATAAAAAGCACTAGTATTGGGGATAGAAACAATAGGAAATATGGACATCACACTGTTATAACCAAATTTGACACTTCTTCGTCCGTGATGACACTTACATGTTTTGGTCGCATGATGCCACTTGCATGACGAAAGTTCATGAAGTTATTATCTCTCACCAAAAGGACATTTATGGATGTAAGATTCATATTTGGTACTTCGCTATGGAATTACCTCATTCATGGTTCATTCAATAGTTAGGAATATTATGAACAAGTTTGAATAACAAAACACCTCTTAAAAATCCCTAAAAAAGCCCTAAAAATGGCATGTTCCCAAAACACGACCCTTGAATTTGGTCCACCAATGTTTTTCACCATGCACATGCATGTTGTTAGTGTCTCAATAGCATGTTAGACGCTAGTGGCCCCTTTCCCACTAGCGCGTACCTAAAAAATGTACAAAAAATATAAAATATCAAAAAAATGAATGGTTTGGGTGGTTTTGGAATTGTCTCCTCAGTTGTAACTACTTCCTCCTTGACCCTATATTCTCCATTTTAAATATAAGAGAGGGAGATAGGACCATGGAGGAGATTATCCCATTGCAATGTTATGCTGGAAATTTTTTGACTCATCTTCCTCACTTGTGCCCTAGTTTCTATCTACCCTAACACATTGCTTGGAGGTTTAGATTCTTGGAGGAGAGAAGCAAGAGAACCAAAATTGAAGGTTTCATGAGGTGCATTGATTGAAGGAAGGTATTAAGTACTTGCGTCATTATTTAATAAAACACTAGACATTCTTCCTTTTCCAAATCATTGTGTACATGTATATCTCACTTTTGATTACTTATTGATGTTTATGAGATCAATGCTTTATGTTCTTTTGAATATCAAATGTTTTATATGTAGTCAAATTTGTTTGAGGAAGGTATTGACATGGTTTTGCAGGTTCCTTGATTGGAGAGCAAGAGGAAGACTTAAGGAGAGGCTTGTATCTAGCTTCTGTTTGCAAGGTACACACCCTCTTAACCCTTAAATTTTTTGCTTAATTATTGTATTTGTAGAACCTTATATTTTGTCTATCAACCCTAGTATGTTGGTCGTCTCACCCTAGCCATTGGAACATCTTCCATAACAATAGAAATGGCGACTCCATTGGGGAGAAGCCTATATGATTTGGGGTCTCCAATACTATTTTTTCAGTATATTTGAAGATATGTGTTTGATTTTAGGTTAGGAATAGTCATTGAGTCTTTTTAAACACTTCTATTGTCAATTTGGGAGTTGGATTCACATTTTTTACAACTTTTAGTACCCACATGCTTGTGTTATGCCATACAATAGAATTTTTTCTAGGTACAAGCTAGTGCAGAGTCTTTCCACCTGCTTGTCACATACTACTATGCATGTTGTTCACTAGCATGTCCCTCCTGTAGGTGAGTTTTTTCACTTTCAGGGCTGTTTGGGAGGTTTTTGTTACATTTTTTTATATCCCTGTTGTTCCCAAGTTTGTGTAAGACTCCTTGGAAGTTGTGTCTTTTATTGTGATTGATGTTTGAGATATTTTTAAAGCAATATGGGCTTGTTCAACTTTGTACTTAATCTTCGTGCTTGGGATGTATTTAGTTTGAATTATTATACTTTGATCAGCCTCTGTAAGTACACATAGACTGTTTGTGAGTAATATGAACTCTTGAAATTTTTTCTTTTCTCCTTTTCATGCTCAGTATTGTTGGTCAAGGTATTTGTGCCAAAGTGGTTAACTTGTTTTCATGTTTCGAGTTTGCTTTCCAAGTAGGGTGTTATTAGTCCTTTAGCCCGTCTACGGTCCTGATCTTGTAGGCTTAGTTCACAGTTTAATATCACTTTGTTTTCATATCAGATTGATATTACTTGTTTACAATTAGTTTCTTCTTTTCACCTTAATAGAAAAATTAAAAAACAAGTATTTTCTTTTGTATGCATATTAGGCTAGTTTCTTAGTCATAGGTGTACATTCAGATGCATTGGTTTTTAAAAAGAAAAAATAAAATCTTGCTTTTGCGGCCTACATTGTGAGTTTTCGAAAAGAAAGAGAAGTGAAAGAATTACACTTTGAGTTTCAATTTATGTATTTGTCACATTGTTCACATTCTTTGAGTAAAAAACATCACTAGTTTCATGACCACTACTTCTTGAGTAATCACAACCCTTTTAAACAGAACGTTTAGTCTTAAATTATATTAGTAGTATTTCTTTTTCTAGGTACGACACCTACTAGTCTAAGCTAGTGCTTTGGATTAGGATTTATATTTAAACTATCCAAAGCAATTAAACTCAGAAGTAGTGGCCAATATTTAGGAAATCCAAGTTTGTAAAAGGTGACTGGAAAATATCCTCTTACATAAGAGTTAAGCATGAGGTCGTGTGAGGTTGAGTTGAGCAGATACTGCCTCCAACACTCAATCGAGCATACATCAGAGTTGGTGTGTGTTCAGGGATTCACTCAATACCACCCTTTATCCATGTGTGGTGCCAGTGCAGTTTGAGTTTTGGGTTTAACTACCCTGCCCATGCATATTGACTATATTGATGACTGTTCTGCTGAAACCTAATTGCAAGTTTGGTAGCCATAATATCTTTACCTTTATGTCTCTTACATAGGTTATGGTGAAGGGTTATTTCCACTATACCTAGGGTAGGCTTGAGAGGAAATCTCTTACATTCAACTTGGGAAATCCATTTGGTGATTCAAGCACTTGGATCCATGGAGGTGTATTGTGGACCCCAAGTAACTATCATTCATCCTTCACTGGTTTGTTCTGGGCCCTGATCATCCCATAATTTCCTTGGAAAAAATATTTGTTTGTCTGGTTTGGATACTTAGGACTCTTTCTAATGGTTTCCTCTTTGTGCTATTTATTTTTTGCCGGCCTCAGATATTTCTTTCTTATTGAGTCAGAAACTTTGGCTAGTATTCCTATGGACACCAACCAAGGGACCCTTATGCAAGAGAATTATTATGGTTTTACTTTTGATGGGAACGTTTTTGTTTCATTGAAAACCACTATGATTCTTCCTGGATTCACCCTTGGGATACCGGTTTGGTTGTTTTCCATACCGACTGTCTCGAATACTCTTGATGCTTCTCAAGTAAGTGCCTTATATCAAGGGAATCAAAACCTTGTCCCCCTTCACAAGTAGAACCGTCTCTTCCTCCTTGTACCTCATGTAGTGAAAGGATTTATATTAGTAACCAACAGTTTAAAAGGAACAGGAGGAGGAAAAATAGGAAAAAGAAGCGAGAGAAAGGGACCAATCACCCAGGTTATGGAGGTCATGTTGGGGATAGTGATCCATCTTATGGAAATCATGTTGGGGGCATCCAACCAGCCTCTAGAGTCATGTTGGGGGCATCCACCCATCCTCTGGAAATCATGTCCGAGAAAAAATGTCTACCAATGCAAGTCATGTTGACACTGTTGAGAAACCAAAATGTATAGGACGTAATATTAAGTCACCTTGTAATATTTGCAAGGGATATAACCTCACTCACCTATGTGCTACTATTGCAGAAGTGCAAAGAGTGTGGTCCAAATATCAAGGACCTTATGTCCCTGAAAAACCTGTGATTTCTGAATAAACTATTAAACCTTTGGTTGACGAAGTGGCTGAACCAATGCAATATTTCGTCAATCCCACTATTCCTTTGGAGAGTGACCAACATCAAGTGGTTGGATCGATGCAATTTTAGATCAATCCCACTCTTCATTTTGAGAGTGATTTTTCTACTAGTCATGTTTTCTTCACTACCAATTCAGAACTTTTTGGACAAGGGGGAACTAAATTCACTTCAAAAAAAACCCTGTAAATCTTTTGGATTGCTACCTTTAATTGGAATAGTATTGCTGAGTTGTGCCTTCCTTCTGTTGCAACTTTTCAAATAAATTTCCAAGTTAAACACTACATAGTTTCTTATTTTACTGTATATGAAGGAGCCTCTATTAGTATTTTATCTACACATTCTTGGAGAGGTATGGGATCTACTAACCTTATGTCGACTGTTAATAAGCCACTGAATTTTGATAGAAAACCTAGTGAAACTTTGGGAGTTATTTCTTAATCACATGTTACTTTAGGTGGGAATACTATCTTAGTTGATTCTATGCTTATGGAGGATCCCTTGGACTTCAATATACTCCTTTGGTGTGATCATGTATAAGATATGAATGTTGACCTAGTTGTAGTTAGATCCATCCTTGACTTGCATTTTGAGTTTAATATTTCTGATGATCAATCCTCATATGTTGGTACTTTTGAGTCTTTGGAATATCCCATAGAACAAAAAGTACTTGATCATGATGAGTTTGATTATATTAGTAGAAATTTTGACTCCCACGATGTTGAGTTTGTTCCTACAGACTCAATCATCTCTTTAGAATTTGGTCTTCCTCTCGAGGTCGATCTCATTGATTGTAAATACTTAGTCCTTGACATAATAGATTCTTCATCGATTAGATATTCCTTGATTATTCTTGCGGTTGGAGAAGGAGAAGTTGAGAATATTTCTACCAAAGTGACCTGTATCATATCTTTTCCTTTTGATATGATCTTGGCACTGTTGTTTCTTGGAGACAAGATTTTTAGCTGGATTCATGGTTGCTTTTTGGTCCTTTTTGAATTTTTGCTTGATCTTTTTAGATATATATAGAAAGTTGAATATAGGTATAGGCCTCCCCTATGTTATGATTCTTTTCAACCTTGTGCCATCTGAATTCACTTTAGGGGCGAACCTATTGGATTTTGGTGTGTTAGTCGTCTCTTTATGTATTCAACACGAGTTAAGCAACAAAGCCTATCTAACATGGGTTACCATAGCCAGAACCCCTATTCCATTTTGGTGCACATGCTAAGTTTTTCTCATATTATCAGGAGCCTTTTAATATTTTCCATGATGTTGAGAATAAGCCACATGTCTTTCTTTCTCAGATATTTTTGTCCATTCCCTATAGGTCTCCCATTTTTGTGTTTAAGTTGTAACTGCATTTTCATCTACCCTTCTTGCGCTAATGATATTGATGCCAAATTTCACACTTTTATCTCATTATATAATTCCTCATCTTTGATCTCATTATCACTCAGCCATGTATCATTTTTCCATTACAAGTTGACAGTTTTTACCTGGAGGAGACGCCCCCCGAGTGTCCTTTATCTTTCTAATGTTCCTTGCACTATGCATAGGTATGTTCATTGCGCTTAGAACTCATTCCGTATGCACCTGACACTTGTTTCCTCCCATTATGAGAATTATTGTATCTCTCCTTCGAGCTTGTTAAAAATAGAATGAGGCCATGGGTTGACTTTTTCGAGCTTGCTAAACCTTTACAGGAAATTTATATGGAGTCCTTTTTAATCTCTTTCCAGACTCCTTAAAATTGAAAATATTTCTGAGCAATATTTCTTAGATCATACTCTTTAAAGGAATTGAAGGACCATCCACCTGGTATTAGTTTAACCCTTTTTCATACCTGGACAACTAACTACGAAAAATGAATACCTTAGTTCTCCTGATAAAACATAGTTCTTCTTTGTATTATTATACTTTTTTCAGACCTAGTGGACTAAATCTATGAAGAAGTCAAACCTTGGAGTCTTCTTTAATTTTTCCAGAATCTCTAAACTTGAAAACTTGGTGAGCATTAAGTACCCTGGGATTGATGAAAATTCCAAAGGATAATTCCTTATCAAGCATAATTCTATCTTTCTTTGATCTCAATAAAAAATGAAGAAGGTACTCAAAAAGAGAGATGGAAGGGAAGGATATAAAATGCCTCTCAGTATAATTGCAACAAGTCATGTCATCATTGAACAAAGCACAATTTTGTGCCTCTAAAGAGTTGGGTTGTATTTTTTGGCCTTAGAATTAGGAATGATATCATATTTATTACTCCTCCATTTGGTTAGTCTTCCAATAATATGGAGAATCTGTCAATGTCTCTGTACATTGCATATTTGTATCGATGGTTCCTTTGAGTCTAAAAGCTTCCCTAGTCACTATTGTGTCATGCATAGTGTTCAAGGATAAAACATGTGTTGGCCATTCTGTAGTTGACCTGACCTCATGTGTTGGACACTCCTTGGTATCAATCCACTACATCATGCCTTCAATGATTAGTTTTGTAAGACTTTGTCCCAGCTCCAAATCAAACGAATCCTTGATTTTCTCTCATTTTGGATGATGGACGATGCCTTAATGCGTCCATTCCTATGGGTCTCTTCCCATTTAATTCAAATCATCTTTATTTGTGAATGAGATTTAGATATTTTGACAATACCTTGGGGATTGCAGCCATCAGTGGTGGTTTCCCTCACTATTGGGTGGTGTGAATACCTCAATGTCTCCTACTCGATGGATTGTTCAGGTGTTTAAATTCAAGACCATCTATTCACACCCATTGGAATGTACTAGGTAACTTGGGGCCTAGTTTAATTATTGGTGGGTTCCCTCACATTTGTTAATGGTTTACATGAATGACTGGTAATCATGGTATCCCCCATGTTTGATTTCATCTCCTTTATTCACATGGTTAGGATTCATACCTTTGGGCGGTTTGGATTGAATATCTTGGGCCAATATTAACGTCATCATATTTTTCTATTTATTGAGTTGCGCAATACCATGTCACACCTCATATGAGACCTGCTCTGACATAGATCTACCTTGTGTTTTTGTGGCTATGATAGATTATTGAGCATGGATCGATGCTATTCATTTGTGGCCATGAATCCTTTATATTTCACATGGCACCACTTTGTATTTTAAGGGGCCATGATAGTTACATCCAATATACATATGTTGTATCTATAGTGAATATTTCTAGCGATCATTTGTACATGGACATGTATCTCCTAGAGATGAAATTATCTGGCATTTTGATTTCTTTCAGGTAGTTTGTTTGAACCTACGATCTTGGTTTCTCTAGTTTCTTCAATTCCATGATCCAACTGTTTATTGTTTATAATTCATTTCAGCCATCGTATTCCCCTCTGACCTCATAAATTAGGGGGAATTTGTTATATCCAAATTTGACACTCCTCCTTCTGTGACAACACAAATGTTTTGGTCGCATGACGCCACTTGCATGACAACACTTCATGAAGTTATTGTCGCTCACCCAAAGAAAATTTATGGATGGAAGAGTCATATTTGGGACTTCACTAGTATGGCCTTACCTCATTCATGGTTCATTAAATAGTTAGGAATATTACGAAAAAATTTAGAGACCAAAGCACCTCCTAAAAACCCATAAAAAATCCCTAAAATGGCGTTTTCTGTTAGTTTTTCTACTTTAATTCAATTTGATTAGGATATTTATATGAAAGAATAAAAATCACAATAATGTATATAAGATACATAATACAAAAATATTTTCCTTGGGGAAAACATACAGGAGAAAAACCCACAAACTTCCTTAGAATAGTTATGTCCCTAATACAATATCAAAAGATGTAAAAACACAGAGATAATAAGTCTTTTTCTCTCTTTCTCCTCTAGCTAACTTGTCCTCTCTCTCCTAATGCACACTTGAGAGTGAGTGAGTGTGCGATAAAATAGGGATGGATCCTTCCTATTTATATTATTTAATTGTGTGACTCACTTAACTAGGTAGGTCGACCATGTTATATCTTTGGGGCCGACCTACCTAGGAAGACTCAAACATACATTTTACTTTATTTATCTTGGGGACTATTTCCCTAACTTACAATGAAGGATTTACCTCAATGAATAAAATTAATAATGACATCCCAATCAGAGTAAAAAAATATCCTATGGGGGTACACCAAAGTACAATAAAATATACAACATAATATCTTCTGAAGTTACATTTAGAACAACACTCCCTCTTAAGTAGGAAGGTATTCTCTCACCACAGTCATCAACTCTTTTGGCCAAGTCATCATCACTGGATCATCATCATCACTGCTGCTATAGTTTTCATCTTGTTGATCATTGAATAGTGAAGTTTGTCGAATCTATCCATCATAGGAAGTTTCTATAGAGCCATCCCTATTTCATTCTGGATGTAGGACTAACCCTTATCTAGGTATTTATCATATCCATGATCAATCCATTGGATAGGTACAACCCATGACCATACATTACATTTAAACTACAATCACCTGCATCTCCTACTATCATCTCGTTGCATCCATGACATATCATCATCACACATTGAGAGAATCCCAGATGCACACCTCATCTCCAATAGACCACTTGCGTTCTACCAGCATAGGATCATGCCAGGATGCATTACATATCAAGGGATACCTGCTTTTACCATTATGTGAGAATCACCTAGGAGCACACCAAGTGCATTATGTCTCTCCACAATAAGCCCGTGTTCTACCAGCATAGGAGCACACCAAGATGAATTATGTCTCAAGGACTACATGTGTCTACCACTATGCTAGAATCTCCTAGGTGAACACCAAGTGTCTTCATGACTGGTGAACATCTCATCATCTCCAGCATGGGAGCACACCAGGATACATAAAATCCTAAGGACTACCTGTGCTTGCCACCATGCGAGAACCATCTACAACATGGGAGCACTCCATGACACATTATGTCCCAGGACTACCTGCGTCTCCTACCATGCAATATCTCTCTCTAGTGAATCTTTGTCTTCTGGTCTCTTGTCATCTCTAGCATGGGAGAACAACATGAAAAATTATGTCCCAAGGACTACCTTCATCTACCACCATGCGAGAACTTGTCACTCCCTCTTTCTAGGGACCTAGATCTGGATGACACCAATACTCTCTTTGAAGTACTCAAACTTCACTCTGGATAACGGCTTGGTCAATGCATCAGCTATCTAATTGTCTGTCACCATGCACTGGATATTAATTGCTACTCTCTACACCAATCTTGGATATAGAAATACTTGATCTCAATATGCTTCGACTTGTTATGGAACACCGATTTCTTTGGAAACTTCACGCAACTCTGGTTGTCACAAAATATATAAGTTGCTTCTAAATCAGGATCAACCAAATCAGATAATGTCTTTCGAAGCCATACTAACTAACAAATACCCAAACATTATGCAAAATACTCTGCTTCGGCTATACTCAGCACCATGAATGAATTCTTCCTGTTAAATCAGGAGTTCATACTAAATCCCGAGTTGAAGAAATTTCCTGAAGTGCTATTCCTATCAGTGTTGTTTCCTACCCAATATTAATCAACATAATTGTGCAGGTTAATCCTATGATTTTCTTCATACTTGAGACCATAGTCAATTGTTCCCTTCAGGTACCTCAATACATGCTTTGCAACAATCAAGTGAACATGTCTTAGATGCATTAGGAACGTGCTTAGGTGTTCATAGAAAATCATATGTTTGGCCTCATGTTTATCAGGTACATCAACAAACCAATCATTTGATGATACATCATGGAATCAACTAAATATGATGAAGCATCACATAGTAGCTTTTAGTTTGACGCCATAGGTATGGCCATCGCCTTGCAGTCCAACATATTAAATCTCTTTAGAATCTCCATGACATACTTTCCTTAACTAAGGAATATCCCTTCTGCGCTTTGCCACAATTCCATTCCTAATAATTAATGCATCATCCCTAGGTATTTCATCAGCAACAAGCCTCCTCTTTGCATCTACAATGAGCTCATCCTCACCTATTAGAAACAGGTCATCTACATATAGCATAAGTATCACTGGTCTTCTTCCTTCAACCTTGAAGTAAATGTTGGATTCTACTGTACTCTTGGTAAATCCTAATCTCATCAGAAAGCTATCCATCCTATTGTACCATGTCAAGTTTCTCGAACTCTGAGATCTTCTATAGTCACTCCCTCCGAAGTGGAGCACCATTCCCCATCTACATTTTGTACTCTATGTATCGGAACATCATGTACTTGAGTTATGAGTAGCCTCCTATGATACTAATCTTCTATGTATCCATCTATGTCATATCTCAAGGTCAATGGATACCAAGATCATATATCTTGAAATTTGTTGAAAGTTCATCTTGCACCCAATTATGAGCTTCTCGTCCTTTGTAGGTATCTTAACCCTTGTAACAGAGGTTGATATCTCCATCACTCTAGGTGATCTTCAAGCTTGTTATGTAATTGTATATTCTATCCCATGGGTTCCTTATGAGTTCTTACAAATACTTCTATGCACATGTGTTTATTTATTTGATATGCACTTCTACTTCATTCGAGAAGTGTGTCTAGTCAATTGAGTACGTCACACCACAATCTACTCCCTCTTTCTAAGAGAAACCATGAATATTGCATTGTATTTCTTGATGCTATAGTCTGTTGCATGATTGATCTTGTATATCCCCTTGGAAGAAACTATGGAGTTCCCTTCAAGTCTCAGAACCACATCCTATACATCCTTCTTCATGAACGATTGGTATTCTTTGATCATAGTCTTCTTCCATTTCTTCTTGAATGCTTCTTCATAGAGGAAAGGATCTATATCAATGATGTCACTCAATAGTGCTACATAACTGGAGTGTGTCTGAGGCTTTTTCCTTTCTCTGGAAGTCTCATCTAGAGAACCATACTTTTCTTCTTCTTGGACGATCTCTCATTCCCAAGATGGTATTCTCTTGTGGGTGTTCGCCTCTTGAGGTGGATATACATGTCTCTATGGTTAGGTCATATCATGATTCTCATATTCTTTTGAATCTCTTTCTTCTATCACAATGTCACTGACCTTGGGAGATTCAGGTTCATCTTCATTTTTGTTGGAGTGAATATTCTTTGAGTGTTATGGTTGAATCGTCGTCACTTGTTCTTCGAAACAAGTCTCATCCTTATTTTCTTGTAGGTGATTATACATGATATTTCCTACAAGTCAAATTTAGTTACAAGATTAGAAAAATTTTATAATTTCTGAAAACATATTAATAATGACAATTTCTTATGCATAAATACATTTGTGATGCAATCATGTAACTATCTTAGCCCATGCAACATTTTTCTATATCCAGTATACATGCGGTAACTTTCTATATTCCTTCCATATCTACGAAAACATTATTAAGAGTGTGCACTACTCCCAATATGTCAGCAAAGAGGTTTCATTCTATATAAGTAGCAATTGAATGTTGTACAACACCATATGATACTTACCCATCACATGGAAGTCATTAGTATTATGTTCATAAATGTAGACACTCAATCATGCATAATACATCAATTGAATATAAACATGTACACAACTAAAAAATATAATTTTAGTAACTAGATATATAGGAAATGACAATTTAAGAACTTATATTTATTTGTTTGGTTGGTGGACTACCTCTTGATCCTTGTTTTCTTGCAAGAACTACTGGAGTCTTTAACAACGTGCTCTAATTCATCATCTGATTCTAAGGACCCGTGTCTGTCTTTCTCATGCTTGAGCAAGTATTCTATACCATAGATCACATGGGACTGTATATTGGTTATGAATCTGAGTGGTACTTCTTCGTTCACAACTACATCCCTTCTTTTCCAAATACTAAGATGGATAAGATGCTTTTCTTTGTCATGGGTTGAATCCTTTTGGATTAAAGTACATATTCCTCATTACTCAAGGAATCAACTCCCTGTCTAATTCTTTTAGTTGTTGGTTAATCATATTCAATGGTGTGAGCATGATGTATTTTCTTTTTCGACTTCTTGTTGGAGGAGCCTTTGTTTCTGGGACAATATGTAGAGTAGTGTCCCTTCTCATCACATGTGTAAGATCTAATACTACATATATCTCTTCTGGGTTTCCTCTTGTTGTGATGATGGTACTCCCTCCTTCTATGTTTTCTTTTGGTGTGGATTGTGAGAGCTTGATCTCCAGTTGCTTGCATATTTTCTCTCTGGTTATGAGCCTAGCTTCTTCTTGCGTGCATTCTTCCCAAAGTATGCTAAAGGTAATCAATTTCTTTCTAGAACATATCCCTTCAATTAATGAATCCCATGATATTTGGATACCATTCAAGGTGGTCATATAAATATCTATTTTTTATACCTTCTTTTTGATTGCTTTGAGTTGTTCCTTGATTTTAGAAACCCCTTTGAAATGATGACTACATGGTCTCTGAGTTTTGTATCTTAACATTCTTGAGTTGTTTCCTTAATGTCATCTTCTGATTGTTGTTATTCCCTTCGAATAGTGTTGACAAGGCATCGAACATATCCTTGGGTGTATTCAAGGATGACACATAAGGGATTAGATGATCCTTACTAGAATCTTCAATGATTATCTTGGCCTTTACCAATTTATTCTTGTGGATTTCCTTAGCTTCATCTCCCTTTGGAGCTGGAAATTCCCCATTGATATACATGTCCAAATCATTTTATTCAAGGATCATGGGGATCCTATATTTCCATGGTTGGAAGTTGTCAGCTCCCCCAAGCTGATCATCAAGCTGGGTGTGATAAGTCATTTAAAATGAGAACCTCAAATGAAAATAACAGAGAATTAGATCTTACAAATATGAGATGCCCAACCTGGTTCTAGAGCTATTTGACCTAGTGTTCCATAGAGAAACCTTAATTTTCCAAACTTAGAGTCTTGCAATTCTATTTGGATAGAAAGATGTACCTCCTTGAGGTGAGTTTCTTAGTGAGGTCCTTTCCCTAATTCAGTGGAGGGAAACTCCAAAAACTTGATTCCCTAGTTTCCCCTGGCAGTAGAGATGAGGCCAAAAATGAAAATTTTTGGAATTGAATTCTGACTACAAAGAAAGATGCACCTTTCTAGTGCGAGTTTCCTAATGTACTCATTTTTCCAGATTGATTAAAAAAAACCCAAAAGCTTGATGCCCTATTTTTCTCTTGACACTAGTGTTTGGGTCAAAAATGAAAATTATCCAAATTTGATTCTGATTCCACCAAAATATGCACCCTCCTAGGGTGAGGTAGCCTAACCCTGTTTTCTTGATGATTTGTGCAGTGAAGACCTTGAACTAGGAATCCCTAGTTTTTGCTGCTGCAAAGTACCTTCTTTCAAAGTAGCTTTGATACCATGTTAGTTTTTCTACTTTAATTCAAATTGATTAGGATATTTTTTCTGAATAATAACAAGAACAACAAGATACACAAGATACATAAGAACAAAATATTTTCCTCGAGGAAACCATTAATGAGAAAACCTCATAAACTTTCTTAGAATAGTTCCATCACTAATATAACTCTCTTTCTCTTTGTCCTCTAGTGAACTTGTTCCCTCTCTCATAATGTACACTTGAGAGTGAGTGAGTGTTTGTTCAAATAGGGAGGGAACCTCCCTATTTATATTCTTCAGTTGTGTCACTCACTTAACTAACTGGCTCATCTAAGTTATCTCTTTGGGGCCAACCTACCTAGGAAGACTCAAAAATACATTTTACTTTATTTACCTTGGGGACTATTTCCCCGACTTAAAATAATTGCTTTACCTCAATGACTAAACATAATAATGACATCCTAGCCAAGGGAAAAACATCTCCGATGGGGGTACAACAAATTAAAATAATTATATACAACATAATATCTTCCGAAGTTATATTTACAACAACATTCTCCCCCCAAAACAACCCTTGCACTTGGTCCACCAGTTTTTTTTACCAAGGGCTTGTGACATGCTAGTGGACCCTTTCCCACTAGTGCGTACCTAAAAAATGCACAAAAATGTAAAATCTTGAAGAAATGGGTGGTTTGGGTGGTTTTGGAACCGTCTCCTCGGTTGTAACTACTTCCTCCTCAACCCTATATTCTCCATTTGATATATAAGAGAGGGAGAGGGGACCATGAATGAGCTTAGCCCATTGTAATGTTATGCTGGAAAAGTTTTGACTCATCTCCGTCACTTGTGCCCTAGTTACCATCTACCCTGATGCATTGCTTGGAGGTTGAGATTCTTGGAGAAGAGAAAGATTAGAACCAAAATTGAAGGTTTCATGAGTTTCCTTGATTGAAGGAAGGTATTATGTTCTTGCTTAATTATTTAATAAAATATTAGACATTCTTCCCTTTCCAAATCACTATGTACATGCATATCTCAATTTTGATTATTTATTGATGTTTATGGGATCAATTCTTTTTGTTCTTTTGAATATTAAATCTTTTATATGTAGTAAAATTGGTAAGGTATTAAAGTGGTTATGTTGGTTCCTTGATTGGAGAGCAAGAGGAGGACTTAAGGAGATGCTTGGATAAACCTTCTGTTTGTAAGTTACACACCCTATTAACCCCTAAATTTTTTGTGTAATTATTGTATTTATAGAATCTTATATGTCTGTTTGTCAACCCTAGTATGTTGGTGGTCTCAACCCAACCATAGGAACAATTCCCCTAACAACACACACAACTAAAAATATTTGGATATTCAGATTTAATAGTTAAACAAGTATGAGGAAAGTTCCAAACAAATCATCCCTGAATGAGACAATACAAGCATGCATTCTAGGACTTGTTCGACAATTTCTTTGAGCCTATAAATATCACAACTACACCAAGAGAAGTGAACCACTAGGTAGATAATTTGGCTAAATTAAGAGTGGATTTTGTACCTCTTGACATTGGTCATTTGTCCTACGTTTTCAAAGAAATGTACAAAGATGCAATTCCTGAAAACAATTAGAAATGGAAAGTATTTGAAGATGATGAAGAGATTAATAAATTCATAAATTTGGTTGATGAATATGCATAAATTCATATTGATTCAGAGGAGGAAAAAGGTGAAAAATATGTTGATTTAGAGGATGATGAGCAGTGAAATTTACTAGAAATGATAGGAGGACAAAGGGTCATACAACTCAATACTAACTACATATTAAAAGGATTGGTTTCTTTAGAAAGGTTGTTTGGTTTTGATGAAGTGCCATCCAAGCCAATTATCAAACTAGAGGTAGTTGAAGTAGAGGGGTACAACTTAAGAGATGAAGCACATCCCAAAATCATTAAATTATCTAAGGTCTTAACAAGTAAAGAAAATGTTAAATATATAGTCATTTAAGCAATTTGAGGATGTGTTTTCATGGGAGTATGAAGACCTCAAAACATACAATACTAATATTTTTAGCATCAAATTCCATTTAGAGATGATACTAAGCCTTTCAGTAAAAAACAACACCAAGTAAATCCTATGTTGCATCCACTGATTGAAAAAAGGTAAGAAAGATGCTCCAAGCAAAGATAATCATACCGGTTTGATATTTAGAATGGGTGACAAACATGGTGCTAGTAAGAAAAAAGAATGGAGAAATAAGGCTTTGTGTATATTTTAGGAATTGAAATAGAGCTTCTTTAAAGGAAAATTATCCCTTGCCTAAGATGGACTAGATGTTACCGAAAGTTGTAGGCTCAGTTAAAATGTCTATGCTAGATGGTTTTTTAGGGTACAATCAAGTGACAATGGATCCTAAAGATGTTCCAAGGAAATTCACCAGCTTGAGGGGTAACTTTTACTATCATCAAATCCCTTTTGAATTAATGAATGTAGGAGTTACTTTTTAGAGGGCCATGGATTTCACCTTTACAAATATAAAATAGAGGTTCATTGTTATTTGATTAGAGTAAAGACAGGTGTCAGCACGAGGAGTAAATATTGATCATGATAGAGTGGAAGATATTAATACCATCCCTCTCCCCAGATACAAAAAATCCGTGTAGTCATTTTTTAGCAAAATAAATATCTTGAGAATATTTGTACCAAATTTTGCTGAGGTAACTAAAGATTTGACTCAATGCTAATAAAATATTCTGAGGTTACATGGGATGATGGGTAGAGAGAAGTTTTTTCTACCATTAAAAGAGAACTTGTGGAAGTTCCAATATTAATTATCCCAAATTATGAAAAATATTTCCATATTTTCTCATTTGCTTCAGACCACACTGTAGTTGAAGTTTAATTGCAAAATAATGATGAGCAATTTGAACAACCAATCATTTTTTTAGTAAAGTCCTTGGTTATGGTGAACTCAAATACAACATTATGGATAAACAACCATATGCATTGGTCAAAAACCTTAAAACTTTAAGGAACATGTATTACAATCATAAATAATTGCATTTGTACCACATGCTAATGTTCAACATATTTTATGCTGACCTCAAGCATATGGGAAATGGGGTAAATGGATCACCAAGATTCAAGAGTTTGATTTGGTTATGAATTCTACAATGTTAGTGAAAGGACATGGATTGACTAAGTTGATGGTAGAGGAAAATCTACATGCAATTGGAATGAACATGGTATGTGCAGACCAAGAAGAGAGATGAGAAAAATGAGTGAATGATTATGTTCATGAATTATACTATAAATCCAACTAGTAACATGATATCGTGCACTTATTGGCCACATACTCTTTCCTCCGAGGCTAGATAAGTCACAAAGAAAGTCTCTAAAAATTAAATCAATCAGATATTTCACCATAGACAGAGATCTACATTGGAGAGATCATGAAGGCCTTTTCTTATATGTATGTTGGAAAATGAAATCGAAATGATGGAGAAATATATGCATCAAGGAATTCGTGGAGGACACTTTGCTTCCAAGGAAATAGATCACAAAATTCTCAGGTTTGGATACTATTCATCTACTCTTTTTTTTATGTACATAAATTTTTGCGAACTTGCATTCACTGCCAATCCTGAGTTTGGAAAGAAAAAGCTACCAACCCTACCTCTTAATCATGTTCAAGTTGAAGAAATTTTTGAAAAAAAGGGCATTGATTTATTGGGAAATTCATACTCCATCCAATAATCAACAACAATAGATCCTAACTGCTACACATTACTTTACTAAATAGGTAGAATCCATACCCACTAAGAAAGTCAATGACCTTGTAGTAATCAAATTCTTTGAGGAAAATATCTTATCTAGGTTTGTGTTCCCAAAGAAGATAGTGACTGATAATGCCAAAGCATTCAAATCCACTAGAATTATTTCCTTCTATCAATAATTTAATATTATCACGAGTCATGCCTCTAACTATTACCCTCAAGGAAATGGTCATGAGTCTTCCAACAAATATCTCATGAACATTATAAAAAGGACCCTTTATTAGAACAAGAAATCATGAGATACTTAGTTAGATATATTATGTGGGTTGATTGAGTATCTACAAAAAACTATACAAGGAAGGAACCCTTCCAAATAGTCTATGGGTTGGAAGCATTTCTTCCCTCACAATTAGAGCTATCAGCCATGAAGGTATTGTAGGATTTGATAGCTAATACACACAAAGTAAAGAGTAGAGTTAATAAGCTAACTCAAATACATGAGCATAGATGTGATGCATATCAAGGTTTTAAGGTATATCAAAAGAAAAATAAGATATCATTTGACAATAAATCCAAGTATATAGAGTTTATGAAAGGAGATCTAGTGCTAACGTGGGATAGAAGGTATGAAGACTTGGGAAAGCACGAAAAAATTGATTTTTTGTGGCTAGGACCATTTATGATTGGTGAAGTTACATGCTTGCCTTGCAACGCCTTTAATATTACAAATATGGAAGGAAAATCACTAGAATATCCTATCAATAGTAGGTTTTTGAAACACTATAAAATCCTAGAATATCATATCAGTATAAGTAAAGTTATTTCAATAATGTATTATAGTCTCCTTAATTACTCACTTACTTTTCTTATTTGAATAGTTTTTGTTTTCCCTAAAAGCACCGCATTCGATTCCATTTGCTTCATGGAGCATATAAGCAAGTCCATAATTGACATTTTGTTTCATATAAGAATACTCTAACATCCCAAAGTCTAACCTCAAAGCTGACTCCATATCCCAATAGAAGTCAAGGAACTAGTTTGTTGTCCCTAGAGATTCAATATGGATTCTTGACACCTAGCGAGGAGGAGTCATCCCATAAAGGAGCCAAATGTTGTTTCCCTCTTTGCACCCACAACTGTAGCCCATTCCTATGTCTATGAAGAATAATATTAAAATATGAGCAACAAAAGAAGTTAGAAACCAATGGTCAATGGTCATGATTGAAGGTTGGATATTTTAGAAAAGATATTGGCCATACATGAGACAAAAATAAAAAAAGAAATAACAAGTAAATTCTTCCCATCGATGGCTTAGATCAAACTATGCAACTTGCTAGAGAATATATAGACCATTGAAGGCTTTGAAATATGCATCAGATATAAAAGAAAGAGTCTCACACCGACGACTTAGATGCAAATGTGAAACTTTCCAAGATAAATATGGACCATTGGAGGTGTTACAATGTGCAATGGGGATGAGATTGGTCCCTTTGCTATAATGTCCCAAATGAAATATTGTATCTTGCTAGAAAAAATATAGAACATTGGAGGTATTATAACATAAATTAAAGAGAACATGGGGAGTTTTCCTCTGATGACCAATATTAAAGCATGCATATTATCAAAATAGATTTGGACCATCGAAAGAATTGGGATGTGAGTCATAAATAAAAAGGTGGAAATTTCCACTGACGATCCAATTGTAATCATGCATATCGTTAAGAAAAATATATACTGTAGTAGGTGTCAATAAGCATTGGATATAAAAATATTCTCTCCCCACCAACGACTTAGATTGAATTGTGCATCTAATAGAGAAAATCCTAATCGTTCGTGGAAGAAGAAAATGTAGTGGAGATGGAGTGGTTTCCTCCCATGTCAATGGTTCATATCAAAGAATACATTTTCCTAGGATGAATCTAGACCATTAAGGGAATAGGAATTAGATGTGAAATTAAAAAGGAATTGCTTCAACCAATATATCAAATCGAATATTGCTTTCCTCTAAAAGGAATTTAAACTATCAATGACATGAGAACACACATAATGATGAAATGTTTTTGGTCTGTGATAAGCTCATCTATTGCATCATGGTCGAGAAGAGACCCACAATCTGAAATAATTATTGTCAATACAACGTTGCGTAAACATAATTGTTTTAATAGTCAGGACACTTATCATTCATTCGATGTTGCAACCACTTCAGAACATTGAGTGTCTCAATCTTGGAAATATATTCCAAATAAACATCAGAAAATCTCTCACAACTTAGTTATATCATGTATGTAACATATTGTTCATTCCCCCCCACTCTTACATGTATGATTCCCAACCTCACCACATTGGTTATAACATTTTCCATCATTGAATATCTTTACCCAATGGACAAATCCTTGGCTCATCATTCTACATCCAATCCAATGTTAGAAAACATGACTGCAAAGCAATAAAACTAAACAATAAACAATAAACAAGATGAAAATATTAAAACACATTACAAGAGGGACACAAATATAGCATGCTTCACCCATAATGGGATAAATCCACACAAAAATTTTCAATCCTTTATTATTATACCATCAAGAAAAATGAAGGGATACAACCTGCAACAAACCCACTACACTTCCTCTTCACTCTTTGACATACTCTCTCACATAATCACAGAGATTGTTTTACACTGCTACAATACCATACACAACCATATAAAAATGCATTCCTTTTATAAAGGGAATACCATGGGAAAATACCACGGGCTTCCCAAAACCATGGGCCCATAAATCACCCATTATTGACCAAGTCACGACTCTAAAATTACAACATTTTACAAGGCATTTTTTCCTAAATTTTCACTACGGGGGAACTACCCCTGAATCCTCTCTAGGGGGGATCCAATATTAGGTTCTTCCTCCTATGGACGCCACTAGTGATTTTAGTGGGTGGGGGGGAATCCCCCTCACACCACAACCATCAATGAAAAATAGGTAAATTCAGGAATCACTTGCACTCCCAAGTGTTCCTTGGAGGTATCCTAGGTTTGGCCACTATAGTTACCTTGCGTCAAGTGTGGATCGAAATTTAAGCTTGGGAAATATATTGTTGTCTCCCTAAAAACAAGGTGAGTTCCTCGTAGGAGATAACATGTAAGCTATACCTTGAATTTTACCTCCTTGGGTGTCGATGCACGTATTTGATACGGGATCTCTTTGAACACTTTCTTATAGCAAGATTTAAAACAACCCTAAAAGAAAACAATGCTAAGTTTTAAGAAAATGCCTGACAAAACTATATTTTTGGGTGTTGCTTGGATGCCTAACCCAATTGGTCATACCAAGCTCAAATGTTGTTTTGTGACCTCCTATGGAGGGTTTTAGTTGGCAAGCATTTTATAATGGTTGCTTGTTAAGGATTTTGTTGTGAATTAAATGAGTGTAAGGGAGGTATTTCACACTTCCCTTCCTTTCTGATTCACATAAATCATGAATATCATACTCAGCTGGAAAGGGTACTTAGGTCCCTTAGTGTGTGCAAGTGGTAATACACATGTGATGAAAACAAATAGTGTTGTTGCAATTAAGTAAAATGCTCAAAACAAAATGATGGAAATTGTAATTTGAGCTATAAACAAACTAGTGATGCTTGAAAAAATAAATTCTAAGTGTGCATAGGAGGTATTTCACCCTTCACTCCATTTTCTTATTCGTATAAATCATGAATATAATACTTGGGAAGGGAAACAACTTTAGTTCCTTGCTTGTGTGCACAAAGTGGATTCTACACTACTTTAAACTAAAGATGTTAAAGAAACAACAAAAAATCATAAGATGTCCCAAATACTAGTGAAAAAAATGAGGTCATTGGGGAGCCCCAAAGTTAGTTATGTAAGTATATTTTGAGGGGAAATCCCCCCCAAACCCCCCTAACGACTATAGTGGGGAGNCCCCACACCCCCTGTCAGGTGATGGGATCCAAATACTGTTGAAACAATAATATATATGAATTAGGAAGATCAGGATCCACAACCAATAGCCAAGACATGCCAAAGAATACCTTACCTCCATTTCAAATATATATATGTATACATGTCATCCCTTTCCACCCATAATTCATGTGATGCTCGCACTGTTACTTGTCATCCCATGTCTTGTATTTCTATAGCCATGCAAATAGCCTCGCTAGATCCTATGTTTTTATAGTTGATGTTTCATGATATGCTTTGTCTTGTAAGGCTCAAATCAATTTATTCCATGTAGAGCACCACATTGATCTCTCCAAGTCACTATTTTCGTTGAATGAACATTTTGATGTCCCTCTCCTGGTAGGAATTCCAAGACTCATGTTGAATGAAAATTTTGAGGAACTAAGATGTTCTTTTGATAGGATTATCCATCATTTTTATTGCCGCATCAAATTATCTCAATCCCCATTAGCCACATCTATGTTTTACGGGATTTTGAGAAATTGCTCAGTTGAAATTCAAGACGAATGTGTAAAAACTATTGTTGTTCATGCTCTAACTTCAACCTAGTTTCTCGTTTCAATTGTGGCATGTAAGACTACCTTCATGGGTTTGGTATCTTGTTGAAATTACATGCAGTAGTATTCCACCTATAATGGAGTCCTCAAGGATGAATATTGTGAAGTCAAAACCTCATTTTCCAAGTTTTCTTTCTAACATACTACAACTAGGCGAGGTGTGGTTTTGCTTGAAACTGTTTTTTTACTGTGCAACAATTGGTATTTTTATTTGATATCACATAGATAAAATCTGTAGACTGATATTGTTTAGTACCAGAAGTGGTACAATAACATTTTCAGTACCATAGAGAGTGCGTTTTTTTAATATCCAACAACATAAGTGTGCAAGTATCATCCATGCCGCAGAGTTGAATCAATGGAAGGTAAAAAATTTTAATGGTTAAGGCCACTTAGATTCTTTGTTTTTGTTGCTGCTGCAAACACCACCCCAAAATATTTTTATGTTTTGGGGACCCCCTTGGAGTTTTAACTGTTAAGCTTCTCCTTTTTAAATTTTGATATGAGAAGTTTTCATGACTTAGTCTATTTTGCGCGATTTTGAAGGTTTATGTTGAAAATTTTGAAACTCAGATTTTTTAGCTGACACATCCGCAGAACTCATCGAGTCAAGCCGATGCATCAAAGAAGTTCATCCTTTTCACCTGTTTTATTTCTTTCTATTTCTACTTGAGAAAATTATTTTCGGGTTTTCTGATACATAGGTGACACTCCAGTATCTGAACTGATCCTCTCAGCTAGGATTTAATTTTCCTGCCGATGGTTTGCTTATAGCTTTTGCTGAATATTTATTGGGTCATCTCATTAAATATTTTCAATGGGTCTTTCGCTAAAGCTTTTTCTTTGTCTCCAACCACACGTCGAAAGATTTCCGCAAGTTTTTCGACGGATATTTTCGGGAGCATATGCCAATGACATCGGCATGACTTAGCTGTGTTAACCTATACGTTCAGACACACTTGTCATTTTCAACCAATGACCTTCAGAGGTTTTTAGCCGATAGATTTCGTGGAGGTTTTTATTGAGTTTCCACAATGACAATCGAAAGAGCTCCAGTTGTGGAGCCTATGCCATTGCAGGAAAACTTACATCTTGTTTCTGACGAGGTTTTAAAAGGGCCTGTCGATAAGTTTATCATTGATAGGAGAGTCAATTGTGATCCAATTATGTCGGATTCGCTCTTGAAGTTTGCCTGACGCTGTTGCTTCCATTATTTGTGCTTTGATGATCTTTTTCGATAAATGTTTTTATCCTTGGTGCTAAAACAATGTTTACCCATGGTCATTTAGGTCACCATCTACCGCATTTAATGCAGTTTTTGGCATTTTTCTATATAATCCTCGGAAGGGTTGTTTTACGGTTATTTTCATTACCGGTTGGAGAGTTGGGTTTCTATTATGTTGGAGCCTTTCAAGCTATCGAGAGCCACCAGGATTTTAAACAAATGAGTGCTTTTAAACAAATGCCCAGGGTCTTCATCTCGTCTTCCACATAGTACGATTCTATCCATGTGATTACAATGATCTGAAGTTGAACATGGTAGAAACCACTTGATTACCAGCCAATTATGTGAACCGTTAACAAGTGCGAGGGCGATCACCATTAATGTCAATGATTCCCAAGGTACTATAGTACAATATACTGGGTGTGAATAGATGTCCTGATGTCGAACACCCAGTCGATTCTATCGATCAAAGGTCAATGATGTGAACCTATGTCGAAAGAGAGAGAATATATCATTAAGGCATATAGATCTCAAGGTACTAAACATTGTTTCTAAGACTATTTCTCGGATGATGAGCTGATGTCGACAGGAATAGTCTCGTCGAAGGAGGGCCATGATGAGTCCCTCATCGACAACATGAAACTCAGAACATAGTTCTTGAATGGTGTGCATGTGGTAACCATATGACTGACTCAAAGATACTGACACAAAGACTATGTAGACTGTATAGGCCACACTTCTTCAAATCCCCTTTGAACATCGGGTGGCATGACAAAAGACTTGGCAGCATGACTAGACGGGACCGACACACAATGCAACAATGGACAATGCATTATTTTGAAAGACTGAAAGGAGTGACATGACTCATGAAAGTGGATCGTTATGGAGATCAGCTGAATACCCAATTGACTGACATGATTGTGCAGACAAGTGCCATGTTCAAAGGTAATGACAAACAACTGCCATTATTTGCAAAATGAATTCCTTCCCATTTCCCCCATCATGATTGATGAGTGCCTCTTTTTGGTTTTACGAGTTCAAAGAGGATAGAAAACACTCGATATAGCTTGTTGGAAGACAAGTCTAGACTCATATGTTTTACAAACCTAAGAGAGGAGGGGTTCGATCCCAAAATGGGTCTCTCAATGTTTAATTTAACGAGTCCACTGAAAGAAAACTTGGTACTGTTCATATTTAGAGAGTATGAATGAATATGGAAGAAGACTCCAAAAGGTCCTTTTTCATATGATTTAGTCTCTAAGGCCCAAAAAAGTATAAAATCATACCTTAGAGAACTCTTCTAGTCATGATCGGCTGGAATGTTCTTTTTTCATAAATAGTCCTATCCGAACTGAAAAAGAGATAACCTACCATCAGAAGGAAGACTCTTCAAATACTTTTACGAGTATGAAGAAGACAAGTACTCAACAATATTTTCGTATTTAGGGAGCCTAAAAAGAGTTTAAATAGGACTCCATGAGGTTTCTTTACACAATGCCACTTTTTACGAGCCTGGAAATATTCGGAAATGGACTCGACTATCTTTTCATGTTTAAGGAGTCTGAAAAAAGATGTGAAAAGAAGACTCCATAATGTTTCTTTACACAACGTCGAATTTTACGAGCCTGGAAAGATTCGAAAATGGACTTGGACCTTTGATACTAGGTTTAAAGAGCATGATCAAAGTGTCGTAATAAACGCTCGTCGACCTTTTTCGTTTTATAAAAGTACGAAAAAGCCATAAACAAACTTTTGAATATTTTTGCTAGAGTTCTCCTATCTTGCAATAGTCTTAGAAAAAAGTGTAAATGCGTTTATAACTAGCATTAGGGATTACTACAGATAAATTTTGACCAAAATATGATTTTACATCAAAACTATAGTAAGTCAGACCCAAAAATGCCTATATAAGTCAAGTAAATAGTAAAAAATAAAACCATTTCACTATTTACCTCTAGCAGAGAGCACTTGGAGGATTTTGTTAGTAAGATCTTCCACAGCTGATACCGAGAGTTTTCACCGTCCGTTTTCAGCATCGTCAGTTGCAGGTAACAACTAAGACCCTTATATTTCATTTCATAGCATCTATTTTGAGGTTTGGTGGGGTTTTAGGCTTAAATTGTGATCCTTAAAACTCATAATACAGGCACTGTGGGTACCCCTTGCGGGATACACGGTTCCACCGTAGAACCGCACTGATAATATAGTGGATAGGCGGTGCCACCACTTGTCTCAGTTGATCGGAATATTTCACCTCCTGTGGACAGCAAGGTGTTCTGCTGGTCTGAATGGTTCAGATCCAGAACAAATAGATCACAGAGGCTGATAACTCTCCCTAGATGCTGTAGATATCTGGACTACAAGGCTTTGATAGTTCACTTGTGTACCTGCAAAAGAGTTCAACACAAAATAGATCAAAGAAACCAGAATATGATCTACTTATCTATTCTAGTGACTAAGGAATCTAGCAATATATATCTGAAATCAAACATGAATAATATATATGGGACAGAAAATCAACTTGCATTAGAAATATGAAGAAGTTTACAACCAAGCCTTAGTGTTGACATGCATCTCCATGAAACCATCTCTTCATCCCCAAAAGCTCTGACTCTAGCTCTCTATGCTCTTTCCAAATGATCTTGGGCCAAGAATCAGTCCAACAGCATAACAATACCTTCAATGTTCTCCTCCCAACCATGGCTATGAGCTCATATTTATAGGGCTTTAATGGATAGATATGGTTGAGAAATTAGTGGGTGAGGTGGCCTGTAAGATCCTAGGATGAGGGATCTCGAGCTCAACCAACCCACAATAGTAGGGATAAGGGATATCTCGAGGCTTATCATCTAGAATCCTCGAGAAGCTTCTCTTTTTCCCTTTTTACCCAAGGTACCGCGCTTCTCCTTCTATGAGAGAGCGGTTCTGGTAATAACTACCTATGGGCCAAGGGTAACAGGCGGTGGCACCGCTTGTCGACAACCGATGAAAGGTAGTGCAAGCAGGGGTACCACTCCTAGACAAAGGGGCATGCGCAGTGCTGGGAATTTGTATGACAAACTAATAAAAAACCATTTACTCTTCACTCCAGAAGCTAGGATTTGGGGCAAGTAGGTATGTCAAAGGTCTTATCACATGATGGTGACAGGATTTTGGTATAACAGGATGCCCCCAAAAGCATGAGTCTTAGAGTGATATGATAAATGAGAGCTTTGAGAACAATTCGTTGCCAGGAGATGAACATGTTGGCTCAATCTAAGTATGCAGTCAAGTAGGCATCTGTAGTACATCAGTATGTTGACTCATAGACACAAGTAACCAAACTCATAGCTGCAGACCAATACAAGGCAGATCCATGAGTGGAATAAACAAGCATGGCTACTAGAATACAACGTAGATCTATGTGATAGAGGACTCAAACTTGGACATAGCTACCAGACATACAACATAGATCTATGTCATACAGACACAAATTTGAGCATAGCCATGACCATACAAATGTGGATCCATGCTAGATATACAAAACTCCATCGCAACCTGGGGAAAAAGCAATGAGCGCTTTTAAACAAATACCCAGGGTCTTCGTCTCGTCTTCCACAAAGTACAATTCTATCCATGTGATTACAATGATCTGGAGTCGAACATGGTAGAAACCACTTGATTACCGGCCAATGATGTGAACCATTAACAAGTGCGAGGGATATCACCATTAATGTCAATGATTCCCAAGGTACTCTAGTACAATCTACTGAGTGCGAATAGATGTCCTGATGTCGAACACCCAGTCAATTCGATCGATCAAAGGTCAATGATGTGAACCTATGTTGAGAGCGAGAGAATCTGTCATTAAGGCATACATATCTCAAGGTACTAAATATTGTTTCTAATACTATTTCCCGGATGATGAGCTGATGTCGATGGGCATAGTCCCGTCGAAGGAGGGCCATGATGAGTCCCAAATCGACGACACGAAACTTAGAACACAGTTCTAGAATGATGTGAATGTAGTAACCATATGACTGACTCAAAGATACTCACACAAATGATATGTATACTGTAGAGGTAAGACTTCTTCAGATCCCCTTTGAACATCGGGTGGCACAACAAAATGACTTGGAAGCATGACTGGACAGGACAGATACACAATGCGACAGTGGACAATGCATTCTTCTGAAAGACTCAAAGGATTGGCATGACTCATGAAAGTGGATCATCACGGAGATAAGTTAAATACCCAATTGACTGACATGATTGTACAAACAAGTGCCATGTTCAAAGGTAACGACAAACAACTACCATTATTTGCAAAATGATTCCCTTTCCCATTTTCCCCATCATGATCAATGAGTGCCTCTTTTTGGTTTTACGAGTTTAAAGAGGGTAACAAACACTCGATATAGCTTGTTAGAAGACAAGTCCAGTCTCATATGTTTACCGAACCTGAGAGAGGAGGGGTTCATTCCCAAAATGGGTCTCTCAATGTTTAATTTAACGAGTCCACTGAAAGAAAACTCAGTATCGTTCATGTTTAGAGAGTCTGAACAAATATAGAAGAAGACTCCATAGGTTTCCTTTTTCGTATGATTTAGTCTCTAAGGCCCAAAAAAGTATAAAATCATACCTTAGAGAACTGTTCCAGTCATGATTGGCTGGAGCGTTCCTTTCTCGTAAATAGTCCTATCCAAACCGAGAAAGAGATAACCTACCGTCAGACGGATGACTCTTCAAATACTTTAACAAACGTGAAGAAGACAAGATCCCTCGACAATCTTTTTGTATTTAGGGAGCCTAAAAAGGGTTTAAAGAGAAATCCATTAGACTTTTTCATGTTTGAATCTAGAGCACGAAAAATTAATAAACTAATCTCAAAGCACTTTTCATTTTTTAACTAGAGCACGAAAAATGAAAAGTAAGCTCAACACCATCTTACTGTTTTTAACGAGCTCGAAGATCAGTTGAAAGAATGCTCAGGGATTGGTTTCATTTTTACGGAAGCTTGAAACCAATAGGTAAAATTATTCTTGAAAAATCCCATTAACATGACATACAGAGGTTGGAATCCTGCCCCCAACATGATTGCTAGTGAAGCCTACCCCTAGCATGGTTGCTAGCGGCTTGACATGCCTCCAAGCTTCATTTCATCTGACGATTCTTCTTCCATACCCAACCTAAAAACTTGGTTACTAATGTCAAAATGTTCGCGAGGGGGGTAGGAAGAATGAGAATCGGGCAAGCGAAGGTTCAAGTTCTAACACTAAAGTGAAGACTCAAATCAAGGGAAAGGGATCTGTTTCATTTTTATGCAAGCTTGAAACAGAAGGTAACTATGCTTGGAACATGGTTTCATTTTTATGCAAGCTTGAAACCAAAAGGTAAACTATGCTTAAGGAAACCTACTTCATTTTTTAACGAGCTTGAAATAGAAAATGAACTATGCTCAAGAATGGTTTCATTTTTATGCAAGCTTGAATCCAAAAGGTAAACTATGCTTGAGGAGATCCATTTAATTTTTTAATGAGCATGACATAGAATGGGAAATTTGCTCAAAGGAATCTATTTCATTTTTTAACGAGCTTAACACAGAATGGGAACTTTTCTCAAAGGAATGATTTCATTTTTATGCAAGATTGAAACCAAAAGGTAAACTATGCTTGAGGAGTGGTTTTATTTTTTAACGAGCTTGAAACCAAAAGGTAAACTATGCTCTCAAACCTACTCCTACCGAACATGATATCTAGAGGTTGGTAGGTTGCCCTCCTTTCAATAAAAGCTAGCGACTTAGCTCCATTATGATGTCCATAGACTAGAGCCATGCCCCCCCATTTTACCTATGATGAGAAGAAGCTAACTAGAAGAAGGGGGAGGGACCACAAGAACATGCGGCACATTCAGGGATGTCTGATTACTAGGAGTAATGCGATGGTCAGGTGTAACAAATGAAAGCTGATCAATAGTCACAATATTCCCATCATGGAGAAAATGCATAAATCTAAAGAGCGTGGACACAACAACCTTCATGGCATAAAAATAATCACGTCCAAGGAGCAGATTGAAATCTAAAGGACCTTGGACCACCATAACATCAATACAGACAGTTTTCCCTCCTAATGTAATAGGAAAATAAGGAAGGGTCCCTAAAGGTGCAGTAGGTCTTCAATTACAAGCTAGTATCTGATCGGTGGATGGCACAAGCTGAGGAGAGCCTAAAGCTTGCCAAGCAGTTGAGGATAGAATACTAACAGAAGCCCCTTCATCAACAATAGTGTGAAGTACCTGCCTAGCAGTAACTTTCACAACTATCTGGAAAGGAACACTCGAATGAAGACAAGACTCTGTTAGGTTACTCCAATCAAAGGAAATAACCTCAGTACTTGGAGAGGGTTCTGTTGAAACATACAAAATTTCCTCTTGTCGAGAACAATCAGAACGAAGCATAAAAAATTCGGCAGGTTTTGGTTCATTCTCTACTGGAAGAGAAGAACAAGACAAATATTTGGTCAAAGAGACTACTTCAGTCTTAACACTCTCTGATGAAAGAGTGGGATCGGGTGGAGATGAATTCGACTCAACCACTTCAAATTCACTCTTCAAAAGAAGAGTGGGATCAACTAAGGATGGAGTTAGATTGACCACTTCAATTTCACTCTTCAATGGAAGAGTGGGATTGACCAAGGTTAGAATTGGATCAACCACTTTATCAACCAAAGGGGGTTCAAGAGACAACTTACGATAACCTGTTGGAAGCTTTTGAAGAGAAACAGTAATATCTTCCAACAACTTAGAAGCTTCATCCATGAGAGGACAAAGGTAAGTAAAGTGCATGTCCTTACAAAGCAAGCAAAGATATCTGACTTTACCCTTCCGACTCTTAACCACAGGGTCACTGGTTGAGCGGGGATCATTAGTATGATGACCAGAGGCTGATGACATGGGTTTCTGGGAAACCTTAGACCACTCTTCTAAAACTAGGGATAGACCATGACAATCTTTCAGAAGGTGATCACCCTTGCAAAGCCTACAAGGGAATTTGGGTTTATGCGGTCTTTGGGTGTGCAAATCAACACTCTCCACACTGGGAGGAGTGATTGGTTGAGAATTGGTTGTTTGTTTGTTTTTCTTCTTCTTAATATTCCTTTTCTTCTTCTTCTTATCCACCTGACTACTAGTATTACAACTTTCAACAGGCGAAGAGGTAGAAACAGGAGAAGACACATCTGGTGAAGAAGGAGAGGGATCAACATGAGGTTGATGCTCTTGCGATGAAGGATTAGGATCAGATGCAACTAGTGTACATGGGATAATTGGACTGGAGAATAACCAAACAGGTAATCCAATAGACAATCCAGGAAGAAGTTAATGTAGCCATGAGAGGAGGACCAACATCCCCATATGGAGAGAACACAAAAGACATGCTTGGTAAAGGAGTCGCTTGGTTGGTAGTCCCGAAAGGTGAAGCCATAAATATGTAACAAAAATATCTCTCTCTTGTAAAAAATCCTAACTGTATAGATAACAAGCTCTACTCAAAGTAAAAGCAACAAGCAAACATGTGAAAGGAGTGGATAATAGTCAGGAACCTCACAGGACAGGACAAAAGGATAACTCAGATGGATAGGGAATCCTAGTGGGGTATCTTGATATACACAAGGTACGTGGGAGCTCAAATCGGTAGTAGTGCTGTCTAATGCATAACCGTACACAAGATTCCTTCCGATATACAATCGAGTACGTGAAATACCTTTCTATATACCTCAAGGGTACGTGAAAGGCCGTTTGATATATTGACGGTACGTGGAAGAACCTCGTGAGTCCCGAAATGTAATGTTAACAAATAACAATAGCTCCTACGTTTAACGATGCCCTAACACGTCTCTAACCTATCACACAAATTGCTAAAAATTTTAAACCTAAGCTAGCGCTTAATTTTATCTTGTGCGTTTAGGTGGAACCATGGAGTGAAAACTTGAAATTAAAGAAGATGCACACTGATCTATATGATAATGCAAGTTTTCTTCTTCAATGAAATTCTACCTAAGAGAGGGAGATAGAGGTTCAATATATTTCAAACATAGAGTAAATCCCATATAACAATGAAACAAATTGCTTATATGATTCGTTCCTAACTGAAACAAACAAAAGCTTCTCTTTTGAACTGAAAAAGAAGTGAGACCTCTAATGAAAAGCAAGAAAAGATGGTTACAACTTTATACAAAAGTGGTCAGATTTTTCAACTAAAAGTGTGAATGAACTAATCACAAAATCATACAATAACTTTCATATGCACTTTTTCACAACTTTATGAAAAAAGGAAAAACATACAAAAATCATGTATAACAAATGAAGAAAAACTGAAATGAATCTTTTATTGTTCTATCAAGGAAGATAGAAATCAAAGATCTAACCAAGCCAAGTTCTATTCAAATCCAACTATGAAGCTTTAAAGACCAACATCAATCAAAACTCTTAAGAATAACTATGGATTCATACACGCTCAAGGGGGGGAATTTTTTTTGGCTATTTTTTTTTTAATTTTTGGATTTTTGAAAGCAAATCAACTCAAATTTTACAAAAAATGAGAAAAAGAGGTCTTGGAATGATGCCTACCTGGCACCGCGCTTCTTAGGAATTGACAGAGCGGTTCTATCCCAGCACCGCTTCTCACCAACGGGATACAGGTGGTGGCACCACGTACTGCTCACTTTGTTCAGGCGGTGGCATCGCTCCTCGTACACTGCATAGGTGCGGTTCCCTGTAGAAGACCAAAACACAAAGAGAATGAAGGATCCATTCAGAAAAGGACTAGATCAAGGAAAAGACCATCGAATTGAATGTGGTAACAGAGCATAAAAGACCGAAATGACTCAGATCTGAACAGATATGGAAATTTCAAACCCAAATAATACAAATCAAAAAGTAGATCTGATTGAAAAGAGTTGAAGAAAATAGAGCCTAGATTCAGACAAGAGTTGCAGATTGAGGATGATTAGAACAACTGAATACAACTACTCTCCTGCAGAGTCACCAGATTTGTTGATTGAAATATTTCACCTCCTGCGGACAGCAAGGTTGTTATAGCGGATTTCACCACTCTAGGTGAATCACACTTTGTATGGCCTTCCCCTGTCCCGCTGCAGACTCTTTAGACCCCATGGACCATTTTTTGTCCTTTGATGTTTCCTTGATCATCCCTAAAAACATAAGAAAAATGATATACATGGATTTTAACCTGATAACCGCGTACATACGAGGGTTTGACCCATATAACCACGTACATTGGGATGTGTGCATAATCTAAATCCTTTTGGAGTTTTCCTTGACATGGATCTGACTCATTCGACTCCTGGCCTTCCATATGCCTTGAGATCACTTGGATTCGACCTTTCATTATCCATTTGAAAGCTATATAAGGAACCCCTTGGTACATTGAAGGCAAGAAGAGAGAATTGAGAGCAAAGAAACTATAGTCCATTGTTGCCGAAACTTATGCTTGAGTCTGCATCCCTTTGTCCCTTGGAGCACTTTGGTGTTCTTCCCAAGCTTTCCTTTTACTTGTGATCTTGCTATCGAGAGATGGAGGATTGAAGTGGTGGAGGCCCAAGTGGGGGATTCAGTTTCTTCGGTTCGCAGACGTGTCATTAGAGGTTGTATCTATCTTGTAATCTTTGATTTATATTAATAGAAATATCTTTTCCTGTCCAATAATGTGTATTTGAATGAATATTGTATCCATTGGAATATGTCAAATGCTTTTACATTATTGATTATATATGCTAGAATAGATATAACACCATGATATATAGTATGCTTGTATTGTTTACTTGTTGTTGAGGAAGTATTCTATCAATTCAAGCTGAATATTGGAAAGCTCAACGGGGATCTACTTCAACCGTCCGGAATAAGGTACGAGGTCTGATCCTTTAGTGTTAGACATTTATTTCTATTGCATATTGGGAAAGATTGATTTCTGGAGTCAAGCTGTCTGTTGTGGTACTTCAAGCCATAGGAATTTCTCTCCGTAACAAAATTGGCGATTCCGCTGGGGAGTTCCTAGTAGTTGTCCTTTGGGGGTTGATTTCTCGGCATTCAATGTATTTGAATTTCTCTTTCTCTCTTGTTTCTGTGTCGGGTCTGGGGGCATGTATTCTTGGTAGAGTTTGATTGGTGTGAAGTATGTCTCAACCTTCCTGTTTGCCTTGTTTTATGCACCTTTTCTTGCTGTATGTGGGTTTTTGATTTACAGTCGCGTATACACGCGGTTTCCTCTGTGATTTTCGCGTATACACGTGGGTTTACTGCGAACAGTCGCGTATACCCTAGATTTTTCCTTTTTGTGGAAGATAATTGGTTGCTGGGTGAATGCTGTTAGTTGCCGAGTCTCCTTTGGCACTACCTGAGTCTGTTTAGACCTCTGTTTCTGACCAGAAACGTTTTTTTTTAGCCTAAATTTTTTTTTAGGAAAGATCTTGTCATGGCATTTTCGATTTTTTGTTTGAGATTAGTGCATTAGAGTTATTTTACCTTAGTGCTTTGCTTGAATGTTGTTTATGTGTGCTTGTAGAGTCTGGGGGTCATAGAATCATTCTTTTGCTTTTTGTATCTCTTTTATTTTCAAAAAATCCAAAAATATTTGCTTATCATCATGTATTGCATTTTGCACTTTGCATTGTACTTGCACTAGATCTAGATTTGCTTTGGAGTACTAGTTAGGACTTCATATAGGAAAATTTGCATTAATTTGAAGAATAATTGTGCATTTCACGTAGTAGCATACCCTGTTTTCATGGACACAATGCATTTGCATTGATTGTTAAGGTGTGCATTTTACTTCATGTTGCGTCATAACACCACTAGTTGCATGACCATATCCTATTTTTGAGTAATAAAGCCAACTAAAATCAATGCTAAAGTAAAATGAATTACACCCTTTTCTTTTCTAGGGTGCACCAACAAGCTTAGGTTTTAGGATCTTGGAATAGTTCATTGTAAATTAATTCTCCAAGATCACTAAACAACAACATCTAGGTGTCTATCCAGGTGAGTGTGTGAAATCCTTGGTATAACCATTATTCTCAGGATCCTCCTCTCAAACGGGAGTTAAGCACGAGGCAGTGTGAGCGGTTATTGATTGGGATGACCCCTAGTCATAACTGAGTAGCACCGGAGATATTTCCAGGATTGTATTCATATCTGGGGGCTCTTTCGAGAGTTTAGGGCTTTGCTACCCTGCCCATACGGTCAATCCCTCCTGCGACTGTCCACCTGAGCTTTGATTATATTGAGGTGACCTTAGTGACCTTACCTAGGATATCGAGGGGGTACTTGTAGAGGTTATTCTGTAGGTGTCCCGGCTAGGTTGGGGTCGGACAACAAAGTTGCTTTACGTGTTGAAGATGAGGGCCAAAATAATTGGTTACGTACCTCCGCTTGTTGTGTATGGGAGTCTCAATCCTCTCCTAGGCGAGACATACTTGCTTCATTCGGGAGCTCATTTATCCAGCCCTTGTTTGCTTGCATTTGGATTTAGATTTTATTAGTGATTGCTCTGTGCACGCTAGTTGGCCTAGGGTTTACGTAAATAGAGAGTCTTTGCTACTTTTTGAGTAATTGTGGATTCGAGTGCGGTTCCGCGCCATTCTCGTCGGTTAGCAGGTCTTCCACCTTATACTTCTCCTTCTCCTTTGGGAGAGAGACCTAGACAGTCCAGGTGGACTATGTCACACACTGATTCACACACCATGGGGGACCATTCAGAGGATATTCCTGAACCACCCCCTGCCATTCGTATTGACGATGGGGAACTTACTCCTACGTATGATCCTTCACCCAACATAGCTAAGTTTGGTCCCATTATTTCTTAGATAGGAGCCTTGCACGATAGACCTACTCACTCTAGGGCGGATTCCCCATTGACACGTTACCGGTATGGAATGCCAGAAGATGCCGAGACTCACTTTGAACCTGCCAGCACTAGCTATGGTAGTTATGCTACGTCTGGTTTCCCTGCACATGATTTGACATTTCATGTCGAATCCGACTTTGAGCCTAACACTATGCCTGGGGGCAATCCCATTCCTTACCTTGCGGAGAGGTTTGGGAGTACTAGTCACATTGCACCTTCCGTCCCAGTGGTGGAAGCTACATCATATCTCCCTCCTAGGTCTAGGGTTAGCGATCCAATTAGGATACCAGATCCGAGACGAGTGACGATAGGCGGTAGTACATATCTTATTACTCAGATTCCTTCATCCTCGGTTTTGAGTTCTTCAAATGTACATCCTCCACCTTATTCACACGGTCCTTCGAGCTGGTATATGGCTATGAGTCAGGTCTGTACTGCGGTTGCTAGGCCAATTGTGTCTCAAGTTCACATACCACCTGCTACTTCGGGAGGACATGTTCACACTTCTAGAGGTAAGCTTGCTACGTCTGGAGCCTATATCCCTACGTCCGGTATGTATATCCCTACTTCCAGAGCTTATCTTCCTACCTACGGAGTGTCTCATGGGACATCACATGAGATGACCTATGGACCTTATTATGGGACGTAGTATGGACAGGTTTCTTCACCTTACGACGGTGGGTATCAACAACCTACTTATTCTCCTAATTACGGCTTCATAGCTCCTACTAGTCAAGGTCCACCATATTATGGTACTTCCACGCCACCCTATACGGGTCAGACAGGAGGAGGAAACTATGGCCAAGGCCATGGTGGTGCTCAACCCTATATGAACCAGGGAGCGGTCCATTGACCTCATCATCTTAGGCTCCCTTTCCTCGCGACGCTTAACCTTCCTGACTTATCGAGACTTACGAACGATCCTATGGGGATGTCCCTACCAAGCTTCCTTCGTACATACCTAAGTTCGAAGGAAAATTGGGAGAGGATCCGAGCGAACACGTTACTATGTTTCACCTTTGGTGCTCTTCGAATTCGTTACATCAGGACTCAGTTTGTTTGAGACTATTTCAATGCACCCTCACAGGGCCTGCTGTGAAATGGTATATAGAGTTACCTAAGGGAGCTTTCGCTTTGTTCAACGACCTTGCGATGACTTTTCTTAATCACGTCCAGCTACCAGTGCACTATGACGTTGGTACTGAACTCTTGTCGACATTTTGACAAGATAAAGCCACCCATATTTCTGATCATATTCAAGAGTGGCGTAGACGGAAGAGATTAATTAAAGCCTTTATACCGCTGGAGTTCCTTCTCGAGTGGTTCCTCAAATCGTTATTGCCATATATAGCGAAGGATGTTTCCACATCCAGAGTGCAGAATGAGGAACAAGCAATCTTTAGGGCGCAGGAACTAGACTTGATCTATGCTCAGTCTGGTTTGTTGTATGAGATTATTTCCAATGCTCCTCGTTCTAGTTTCGATCCCAAAGTCAAACTTGGACCACATGCTGATGGCATTGTGGGTTGTGCAAGTGTGAAACCTGTAGATCCGGTTGCAAAACAAGTTAGTCATTTGTCTCTCAACCAATCTGCTTCGGGAGAAGCTACGGCTTCATCTCAACCCACCCAAACGACGAATGTACTTTCTGTGCAATCGTCGGACTAGAAGGGTAACCAGCAGCCCGGATGGAATAGAAGAAAGGGTAAGAATAATAATCGAAAGGGTGGGAATAAGAATGAGAATGCTACCAATAATGACAAGAACGGTAAAAATGCTGGGGGGGACAAGCAAGTGAAACGTAAGGTTAAATTCCCTTGCAAGCTATGTAAGGATGATCACCTCACTTACTTGTGCCTTCGGATTGATGAAGCTTCGAGATACTTAGCATAAGGCTCAGCTGTGCTAACGAACCCTTTACCGCAAAACCAGAATATGAACTCAAAGTCCCATGACCAATCTAGTGAGAATGATCCACCAGAGACTAGTGCTCGTGGGTGCATTAACATGGTCCGTGATGCGAAAGTTGTGACTCGTGCAAAATATTATAGTTCGTCACAACCCAACCCAGGAAAAGAACTTGATCCACCAGGAGCCCCTTTGCGCATTGAGAAACCTGTGGATAAACCTGAGGCTGCATGTCGCATTCCTAAGGGATTCCTTAAGTGTTCGGGGCATAATCCAAATGCCCAAGCCGCCTAGAATTATTTAGTTGTCAAGGATTTGGGCCATACTCCTTGTGTGATGTCTGCATTGGAAGTGCTTCAGATTTGTCCTTTGCAAAGGAAGGTGTTGCTTTCTTCTCTTGGTGTGAATGGAGATGATTCTTCCTCGGTGATCAAATTTGAAACCGTAGGACTGCAGCCTCACTTGCCCTACTATGTGTCCCTTTTGGTACATGTAGAATGTCTTAATATGATCATCAAGCGTACTGTGATTGACGAGGGCGCTACGGCTTCTGTGATGTCTTTGTCTTGTTGGAAGGGTCTGGGTTCTCCTGAGCTGTCTAAATCAGAGACTATGTTAACTTCTTTTGATGGGAGATATTTTAGGCCGCACGACATCCTTCCTTCCCTTAAAGTCCGTTTGGGGGGGAAGACCATTGCAATAGAGGTTGAGGTGGTTGATGCGCCCCTTCACTACAATCTCTTGCTGGGTAGGAACTGGATGTATAGTATGCAAGCTGTTTCTTCTTCCTTGTTCCGCATTGTATGCTTTCCACATAATGGGAAGATTGTAACGATTGATCAAATGGAATTCAAGAATCCTTTGGTTACCGCATCTTCGAGAGCTTCGGTCGCAATCGTTGAGCACTCTCAGCCAGCAACTAGGAGTGTGGGTGTAAGCATGTATCCGTCCCTTATGGGAAGCTTTAGTTGTCCTGCACTGATCCTCATGATAGGATCTTGTTCCGATGAGGCTTCGACTTCTACGACCTCGGTGTCTTTTCGCATGAATCATATGGAAGATCGTTGGATCCTTCCTACACCGAGTACTTCGAGTGCGCCTGTCGAGAACAACGTGCTATTGCCTGTAGCCATGATTGCTTATCAAGCCAATCTCAAGAGTGTTGCAGAGCCTTGTTATTCCTCTTCGCGGACGGAGGAGGAAGACCCCTATGTGCTTCCAGCATGGGCAGTACAATCTTCTCATGCCCATGACTACCTTGATACGGTTTTCCATTCAGATGAAGTGATTATCGAGGCTATGTTAGGAGTTGAGCCACCTTGGGAGGAACTTCATCATAGATCATACTTCCTTCCACCGCTTGACCATTTGGAGCATGAGAATTATAGGGAGATTCTTAGTCAGAGAGTTGGTAGGCCCATGGTTCCATTAAGCTCTCCTGGTTCGATGGCTGATGGAAACATGGCGAACATATCTTCCACGATTCCTATCAACATCTCTCACAATCCTGGCACCATTGAGAATGTATATATTCGGGCGGAATGTTCCCATGCTGAGATTCTCGAATATACCGATCTATTCAAGGAATTCCGTGATGTTTTTGCTTGGTCTTACGATGAGATGCCAGGTATTGACCCTCGGATTGTCGAGCATGAGATTAATACTTAACCCAACGCTAAGCCTATTCGACAACGTTTATGCGCCGTGAATCCTAGGAAAGCACCCGCCATTAAGGCAGAGATAGAGAAGCTGTTGAAAGCCGGTTTCATCTATCCCGTTCCCTTGACGTAGTGGGTTTCAAACCCCATTTCGGTGGATAAGAAGCAGGGAGTGATCCGAATATGCACTGATTTCCATGATTTGAATCGTTCCTGTCCTAAGGATAACTTCCCCACACCATTTATAGATCAGATTTTGGATGAGTGTGCGGGTAGCGAGGTGTTCTCCTTCATGGACGGCTTTTCCGGGTATAATCAGATCCAGATTAAACCTGAGGACCAACATAAGACTGCATTTATTTGTCCTTGGGGAACATTTGCATATCGAAAAATGCCTTTCGGCCTTAAAAATGCTGGAGCTACATTTCAGCGGGCGATGACCTTGATTTTCCACGATCTCAAGTCTATTATTGAAGTATTTTTGGATGACCTCACTGCCCATTCTCGTATGAGAATGCGTCATCCCTATCACTTGAGATTGGTATTCGAAAGATGCCAGGACTATTCAGTTAGATTGAATCCTCATAAGTGCATATTTTGCGTGAAGTCAGGTCGTTTGTTAGGATTCATCATTTCTAAGGAGGGTATAAGAGTCGACCCTTTGAAGGTTGAGGCAATACTTCAGTTGTCTCCCTTAAAGAACATTCATCATCTTCAGTGTTAGGCAAGGCATGGCAAACTTATTACGAAGATTTGTTGTCAACTTTGCCAATTTGACTAGAGGCTTCATGCGTCTCTTGGAGAAGGATACTCCCTTTGAGTGGGATGAGGGAGCCCAGGAGTCCTTCGATGCACTCAAGCGAGCCCTAGCATCGGCCCCGGTGATTAGTCCCCCGGATTATAGCCATGATTTTCTATTATATGTGGCCGCGTCCTTAGAGACGATTAGTATGGTTTTGGTTCAAGAGGATGAGGAGCTCCAAGAGAATGTCATATATTATATGAGCCGAAACCTTATTGACACAGAGATTCATTATTCTCATGTCGAGAAGCTTGCTTTAGCTACCATACATGCGGTTCAGTGTTTGAGACATTATATTCTCCTTCACCAGACCTTTGTTGTGGCCCATGTCAATCCATTTCAGTTCGTCCTCACATGAAGGATGATTGGGGGAAAGTATAATAAATGGATTGTCATTCTGCAGGAATTCGATCTCCAATTTGTTTCGGCAAAGTCGAAGAAGTCATTAATTTTTGCAGAGCTTATATCGGATTTCCTGAGCGAGGCTGAGGAGTTGGTTTGTGAAGATAAGTTTGTTGATGAACACATCTTCTTAATCTCAACGTCTAACCCATGGTATGGAGATATCATAGTATATCTGCAAACACAGAGGACCCCTACTCACCTATCGCGAGATGAATGACGACGACTACATTACGTTTCTAAGAACTACCTTATAGTGGACAGTACTTTGTATCGCCATGGGGTAGATTCCATTTTACGATGTTGTTTAACTCATGAGGAGGCTGAGGTTGTGCTGAATGATTGCCATGGAGGGGTGTGTGGTGGTCATTTGTCTAGGATTTCTATAGCTCAAAAGATTTTGAGAGCAGGTTATTTCTGGTCGTCGATCTTTAAGGATTGTGTTGATGCAGTCTGCCAGGTGTTTGCCTGTAATATGCGCTTGAAACCTACCCCATTACACCTCATTATCACCGCCGATCCCTTCACTAAGTGGGGGCTCGATTTTATGGATTGCAACCCAGCTTCGGCCGGGGGGCACCATCACATTATAGTGGCTGTTGATTATTTCACGAAATGGGCTGAGGCAATGCCTACAGTAAAATCAAATGGTGAGACAGCCACTCACTTTGTATTCAACCAAATCATTACTCGTTTCAGGATTCCGAAAGAGCTTGTCACTGACCATGGCTCGCACTTTCAGAACCGTATGATGGAAGAGTTGGCATCCAAGTTAGGGTATAAGAAAGAGCACTCCTCTTCTTACTACCCCCAAGTGAATGGACAGGTTGAGGCAGTGAATAAATCACTCAAATCCATTCTCCAACGAACCATCGCACAAAGCAAGACGAATTGGCATATTATGTTATACCCTGCTTTGTGGGCATATCGAACCGCGATTAAGACTGTCACTTGTTTTTCTCCATATCAGCTCATACATGGAGTGGAGTCGATATTGCCAGTTGAATGCGAGATTCCTTCGTTGAATCTAGCTATGGAACTCTTACTAGACCCTACACCTTTGGAGGAGTGTTTGGTTCACCTTAAGCAACTTGATGAGCAGCATCGAGATGCCTTGGTGGATCTAGAGGTTAATAAACATTGCGTTAAGGTCCAGTACGATAAGTCTGTCCGTCCAAGAGTGTTTAGTGAAGGATACTTGGTCCTTTTATGGGATCAATCGAAAGAACCCTTGGGGGAAAGGAAGTTTAATCCTATGTGGCGTGGTCCTTACGTGGTCAAGCGTGTGTTAGAGAAGGGTGCCTATGAGTTAGTCGATTACGAAGGCACAGCTTTGGCGGAGCCTAGAAATGGGCTCTATCTCAAAAAATACTATGCATGATCTTTAGCCAAGGCTGCTTGTTGTATATTATTGTACAGCTTTTGCATAGTTAGGTCTTTTTCTTATTGTGATCGGGTTTGTGATTAGTTTCTGTTTCTTGTGGCAGATGTCAATGGAATCTTCCACCTATGTAGGATTCGCGGATGGTGCAATCCATCACACTCAACACTCAGCCTCTAGTGCTTGGGTGATTTATACTCCTGTGGGTCATATACTGTCTTCAGGAGGTGTATGTCTACGGCCATCTTCCAACAATGTTGCTGAATATAGTGCCGTTATTGATCTTCTACGGGATGCCATTTCGCATGGCGTTCTATCTCTTGAGGTACGTCTTGATTTGGAGTTGGAAGTGTCACAGCTCAATGGTTTGTACCATGTTAGAGATCCGATGTTATTGAGAAGGTTCTTACGTGTGAGATTGTTAGAACGGTAATTTGACAGTATAACATATATACACATTCCAAGAATTAATAATCAAGTTGCTGACTCATATGCTAACTATGTGTTAGATTGGCATTTGTCTCATTCATAATAAATTAATCACAAACATTTTTACACATGTAAATAAATAAATCGATCACCATAATTTTTTTATATATATCAAAAATGTGGTAATACATAGTGTCATATACAAAAGTGGAGCTTTCAAAGCTTCTATCATATAATACATGGTCGTACAAAACATATACACTCCCAGGTGTCTAATCCTGTGGAGAAGGAGGAGGGTTGTGATCATGGAACATCACCACGACTCTAGCTAGCCATCGAAATAAACACACCCATGTGCGTGGAACACCCACCACCTGTCGCTGCATGGCCTTAGGAAAGTACTCGACTTGCACCATGGGAACTCTATGAGTCAGTCTCACAAAGTTGGTATGAATGCTCTGGAGCATTTGCTTCGCATCCATACCCGTGATGTCATCGCCTCTTCCCCTTCGTCTATGATGAGGGAAGCCCTCTGGTCACCGTGGTCCCACATCTGCACATACATGGTAGATGTCACTATGTGTTGTCACCCAAAAACATGTCTTTTTGATTCCACATAATCAAGAAAATACAAAAAAAATAAATAACTCAAATTTTTTTAAAAGAATGAGAGTCGAGATTCGGTACCTATATCTCCATATGCCGATCCTAGTGGCAATGGCATGTCCAGATCCCCCCAGAAATCTATCCCTCCATAGGGGTAGTCATCTATGGCAACAATATGTCATCGCCACCATGGAAAGAGGTCAGCTGGATATGGGTTGGCCACCCTACCACCCCCCAGTCTGCGCATAGCATCTTCCCAACGCCGTTGGGATGGATCTCGAACCCCGTGGAGAGGAACATCCACTCTAGGGCTCAATCCTGGAACACGCTTGAAGAAAAATGTGCTCAAAATGCTACTGAACCCAAAGTTCTGTATCCTACCTGCCTTACACTCACTGAGCTGGTGTTTCATGTTGCTCAGTAGTGTAGTACTCCAGTCGTAGACGGTCGGTCTCATACACTCCACCGCATAGAACATCAGTGGCTGCGAGGCCTGATGGAGTGATTCTAAGCCTGCTATCCTGCCCAGCATCAGTAATATGGCCTTTAATCCCAACACCTGTATAGCATTGGTGGGGACTTGACTCCCCACCTTCTCCATATCTGGGTAGCAGTACACAGCTATGTACTCGTCGATAGTAAGGCCACCTCTTGGCCCACCTTGGGAATGAAGGTTCACCACCTCACCTCGTCTAGATAGACCTGTGATAAAGTATATGTCTTCCACCTCTATGGTGAGAGACATCCCATCAATCCGGAAGGACTCCGAGTCTGGATCCCAATAGTCTACCAGCATCTGTAGCAGTCTTGGTTTGGCCCTCAAACCACCAAGACACCAAAACTTGTAGAGTCTGCAACCACGAAGAGCTTGTTGAGCCATTACGTCGGCCCTTACTGCTTCCTCTACTTCACCATGCTCGTGCTCTCTCCACTCTAGCACCATTCTGCAAGAAAAATTGCAAAATTTCCCATTAGATTCTTGTAAAATCTTATGCGCGGCCTCATACATGACTGTTTTGCAAACAGCTGCGTATGTACGCGGTTTCTAGCCCCTTTTCTGCGTATAGACAGCCCTATATGCGGAAAAAGATTTGATATCTGTGTGGGCCGCAGCGTGCATGTAGAGATGGCCTTAATAACCTCATTTAACCATGAAAATCAACAAAAATTATATCAAAATGCAAGAGGAGAGCATGAGTAAATACCTGGAAGAAACGGTTGTGAATTCCGCCGGCTGGATCTCCTGGAATTTGCAGTTGAAAATCAGAGCTCAAATGGGTAAAAGTTTCAAATGATTTATATTTTTTACTATTTATAGAAAAAATTTCAAATATTTGAAATTTTTTACCCCCTTTCCTATAGTTTCGACATTTTCTAACCATTTTGGACTGTTTCTGACATAATTGGTGATGTAGAAGACCTTTTTCAGTGCCGTTTTAGCCATTGGATTGACCCGTTCGTGCCGATCTCAGGTATCATGTCTAAACTGGCATATAGGTTAGGTTCACCACCGTTTGCATTTTGCATAACCTTATGACCATATCACCATGTCCTTAGGTACGAACCCACTCTATTATGTCACAGAACCTTCTTGCTGCTTTAGAAGTGGCATGATATGAGTGGTAGAGCTTCACCTTACATGGGTACCCTAGTTAGCACCTTATTTGCATTTGGTGCCCATGCCGACGTTTTCTCCTTTAGGGTGTGGGAGTCCGTTGTATAGTACTGCCATGACATTTCGCAAGAGCCTCATACTCCTCTTGATCTTATGCTAGCATATTTCCCTCAGGACTCCCCTATGTCAAGTTGTGAATACATTATCATGAGCTTTTCCTGCCTTATTGAGATTTATGCCGGCTCCCCTGACATTGCGTTTCAGCCATATAGCCCGAGCTTGTCTCATGTATAGCCATGCAGAGCCATTTTTTATATCCTTCGCAGCTTGATTTCCCTTTTTACCAGGAGGGGATTTTCCCCTGAGTGTCGATATCCTACACATGTATCCTTACATTGAGCATAGGTATGTTTCACTGCTTGGAACTAGTTTGTTTTCCCTTATGACACTCGTCTCCTCCTAGTTTGTAACTATAAAGCTAGTTTATTATTTTTTCAAGATTTTCAAATAATTGAAAAAGTCCAAAAAAATAAAAAAACCAAAAAGCTGGACAAGGAAAGATGTTATATTTGGCAGCTGTCGAGTCGTGTCGCCTTCGAATAGAGCACTATATATCACATCCATTGGTTGGGTTATAGTTTGACTTTAGGAGCTGTACTCATTTATCTGAGTTTATCTCCACGGACTGGTTAAGCTTCCAGTCCCTATGGAGCCTCTGTTGATGCCTCCTGTGTCACTGAGATGTCCCAGTTTGTATATCGAGTCTATGCTGCCTTCATTCAGTCACCATATGCCGTTATGCTCTTGTTCGAAGGAAGTTAAAACCTGTGTCAGCCATTCCTCAGTTATCTTGACTTTGCATGTCAGCCATTCTCGATATATTTACTGGTTCGTGCACCTTATGATCGAGTCCTTCCACATTATACACCTTTGCTAAGTACCTCGTGTTGGATGATGGGGGATGCCTTAATGCCCTCCTTCCAGTGGATTTCATCCCATCGACTTCAGATCATTTATTCTAGGATTGGAGTCTAGAGTCCTTTTGAGTGCCTTGAGACTTGCAGTCATCAGTGGCAGGTTCTCTCGCCATCGACAGTTTCTTGGGAATACATCAATGTCCCCTGATCGATGGATTCTCTCAAGTGTTCGACCTCAACACATTTATTCACACTTGTTAGTTTGCACTCTAGTACCTTGATTCCCATTTTCATTATCGGTGGGTGATCTCGTGTCTATTAACGGTATACATTAATGACCGGTAATCAGATGATGAACTACTATGTTCGACCTCGACACCTCTATTTGCATAGTAGGACATGTACTCGTAGTGGTTTGTGTAGAAGACTTTCCAGATTGGTGGCATCTCTTATATGCTACCTCCTTGATCGTGCCAGTGTTCATGAGATTTCAGCTCTCGTGACTTGATACCAGTATGTTAGACATTTCCAGCCACTATGGAGATCTTGATCTATTATATATCTTCAGCCATTTTGGAGATCATGGTCCTTTGTATATCTTCATCATGGAGATTCTGATCTATGTATATTGTACGTGGTGATGACCACATATGTGATATCATGTATTATGCCTATTCATGGCCATTGTACTCTTATGTATCCAGGACTACTATATGTACTTGCAGTTATATGTAGAGTTGTATTATTGTACTATGCTGATTGGGTGGCTGGTCTTCCATTTGGGATCCTTCATCACTCCACTTATGGGATGGACTTATAATGTATTTCGGCCATCGTATGACCCCTCTGACCTCACACATTAGGGGGCATATGTTATAGCGGATTTCACCACTCTAGGTGAATCACACTTTGTATGGCCTTCCCCTGTCCCGCTGCAGACTCTTTAGACCCCATGGACCATTTTTTGTCCTTTGATGTTTCCTTGATCATCCCTAAAAACATAAGAAAAATGATATACGCGGATTTTAACCTGAT
>LPNX010068424.1:139892-178763 GCA_001517045.1 Pseudotsuga menziesii | reverse complement strand
TTAAGGATGATTTTAATGCATACCATTGTTGTTTTTGGCAGGTCTAGATCACTCAAAACATGGTGATATGGAAGGAAAGAACTCATGACAATGAGGATGCTGCTGCTGAGAGAAATGCGGGCTGTATAGTTGCATTACGAGACTATGGGATCTTGAAGTTCTTCCGGACCCCAAGCATGGTGTCGCATGAATGACTGCTGGAACACATACTGCAAATGTGGAATCCAGAGCAACAGTACTTTGAGGTGGGGGCACACATACTTACAGTGGAGGTAGAGGATATCTACTTCTTGATTGGTCTATCGAGACGGGACGCCCCTATCTCATTGATAGGTTCTTGTGGTAGGGACATTACTACTAGAGAGCTTATAGATCAACACTGTGCACTGGGAACAAATACACCGGGGAAGAAGATCCCCATCAAAGTAGTGACAGATAGGGCTCTACAGACCGTCTTGTTTACCATGTAGAAGGTGGCTGGGAGTCAAGGTGTGGACTAGGCTTCCAGGGCACACATGCTGTATGCCATAGAGGCTATGGCACCCATGGTGTTCAACTAGCCGGAAGCAATGCTTCGAATCTTCAAGGATCAGCTGACTAAGTGTTGGCAAGGAGAGCTGAACCAGTTTGGCTTTAGTTCCATCTTAGCCTGCTTCTTCTTTAAGCGGGTTCCATAGATGAGGCCATAGGTGACCTTCTGGAGTCTAAGAGAACAAGACCCCTGTATGCTGAGGTGGGTCCAGATCATGACTTGCATAGGAGTAGGTAGGGGAAGAGTGAAGTTTTGTGATCCATTCTTCAGATGGCTATGGGATCATATCCTCATGGTTGAGGACTACGCTTATGCAGGCATGGACTTCATAGGAGATCCTGACCTACCACTCCCACCTAGCGGGCAGTGAGGCGACATCGATAAGAAGTGAGAAACCCTAAAATGGATGAAATGTTTTTATGTCTTTTATGTTTTATATTTTTTATGTTAAGTGACGAGACCTAGATATTCTCATGCAGATGTTGGAGTAGCGTGATCTGGAGGAGAATCTCCATTGGATAGACGAGCAGAAGTTTGCTTTGTACCATAGGGTGATGATATCACCAGGGAGCTAGAGGAGAACCTGGAGAGGTTGACTCTAGACATCCCAGATGCTGACATAGATGATCTCTTGATGAGATATCAAAGATCCACAGTGGGAGTACCGGGCCGATTCAGTAGGCTGCTACACAGGGTGGCTCGAGCAGTGATGTGCTATCACGAGCACCACTAGTGTATGAGATATGTATTGAAAGCTAATAGCTTCAAGATTTTGTATGATGACTTTGCCTGAAAGCCTACGTGCTTCAGAGTAGGTCTCGGGACCTATTTTTTGTAAACTTTTTGTATATATATATATATATACAGACTTTTACACGATGTTTATATGTTTCAAATGGAAAATGCTTTTCTATGAGTTCTATGTGTCTCAAAATGTTTATTTACAATGGACCATGTTTGATTTACCGTAATGAATGGGTAATATGCTAGTCTAGGATGTAGTTAGCCAACGAGTCAGCAACTACGTTATGTTCCCTACGGATATGCCTATAAGTAATAGTTTCGAATGATCTTTCTAACAAATGCACTCTTTGAAATAAGTGGAGGAGTACTGGGTTCCTAATGGTGTAGACATGGTTCAAATGGAGAACCAAGAGTTGTGAGTCTATTAAGACTACTAGATCACGAACATCCTAGGAGGCAGCTTCAGTCAGAATACCAATGATCACTTCATACTCAGCGATGTTATTAGTAGTGGGAACTATACAAACCGCTCCTAAACTGACCAGATCTTTAGCTAGGGAATAGAGGACCCAAGTAGCCGAGGCGAGATTCAAGGTGTGGCGGCAAGCACCATCAGTGAAACGATAGAAAGCCATCTGCATGACCAAAACATGGTATAAACATATGTGGACACAAAACTCAAAACCATCTTGAAAATACTAAAAGTACACTAAAATCCAATCAATATACATATATACAAGATACTACCCAAGAAAACCTAGGCATAATACCTTTTCAGGTACAACCCATTGCGAGGTTGCCCCAAAGGGATCCCATCATAATCAAGGAGCTTGTAAGCTCCTTTCTCTAACACCTTGGAAATAACGAAAGTTCCGTACCACATGGATTCAAACTTACCCTTCCCTAGTTTGTCATATCTCTGATCATAGGTCAAGACTAGGTCACCCTCGTTAAAGACACGAGGCTGGATGGATTTATCATACTGCACCTTGACACATTTCTTATGCGCCTCATTAGCCAAGGCAACATCTCTGTGAGTCTCATCAAGGTTACTCAAGTATACATATATTTCTTCCTCTGTGGAAGTGTCTTGGAGAAGTTTGTCAAAAAGTTGTAAAGATGGAATCTGACATTGGATGGGTAAGATAGCTTCAAGTCCATAGACAAGCTGAAACGGTGTGAAACCAGTAGCTGTTTTCACAGAAGTCCGATAATCCCAGAGAGTAGAGAAAAGAATGTGGTGCCAGTTGGATTTATGATCTCCAACCATCCGATGAAGCATAGTTTTCAAAACTTTGTTAATGGCCTCTACCTGACCATTAGCTTGTGGATAATACAGTGTAGAGTTTTCATGGAGAAACCCTAGCTTGGCACTCATTTCCTCCATCATATGATTACGGAAATGGGATTTGTGATCAGTAATGATGGACTGTGGAACTCCAAATCTAGCTATGATATGATTGACCAAGAAGAGGGCAGTAGCCTTACCATCTTCTGCATATGTAGGCATGGCCTCAGCCCATCTAGTAAAATAATCCACGGCTACGATGATGTAACCACGCCCCCTGGCTGAGGTAGGCTTACAATGCATGAAGTCAATCCCCCATTTGGAAAATGGGCCAATGGGAATGATGGAGTGTAGTGGAGAAGGATGGGTGCACTTTTTAGGATAAAAGTGTTGACAAGGTGGGCATTTCTTAACAACCTCATGACAATCTTTGAAGATTGAAGGCCAGAAATAGCCAGCGTGAAGGATTTTCTGGGTTGTAGCCATCCCAGATAAATGACTGCCACATGCTCCAGAATGGCAATAATTTAACACAAGTTCAGCCTCCTCATGAGTGAGGCATCGTCAGAGAATAGAGTCAATCCCAAGTCTATACAAAGTATCATTTAGGATGAGATAGTATTTCATGTGGTGATGGATATGGCAACGATCATCATGTGATAGGTGCGGCTGAAAATGTTGTGTCTAGAGATATATTGGCAAATCTCCATACCAAGGATCGGTAGTGCTTATCAGGAATAGGAACTCATCCGGAAATGAATCACTGGGCTCAAATTCCATCGAAGCACAGGGAAGGTCACACATAAGCTCTGCAAAGACCAAGGATTTCTTTGATGTAGCCTTGGCAAACTCCAGATCGAACTCCTAAAGGATAACAATCCAATGGGAGTACTTGCACCCGAGCACCTGATGAGTCAGGATATAGTACATCGGGTTTTGGTCTTCCAGTACGGTGGTAGTGAAGACCAGAATGCAATGACGGAAATTTTGTATAGCAATGAATATGGCCAATGCGAACTTTTCCACACGTGAATAATGGGTTTTAGAGTCCAAGAGATTCTTACTAGCGTAATAAATCACGTGCTCCTGACTGTGGAGATTGTCCTACGCTAAAACCATAGCGATGGTAGTAGTAGAGGCAGTAATGTACAAGAGAAAGTCCTTTGAATAATCAGGGGGGTGTATCACAGGTGAATGAGTCAGAACATGCTTAATATTATCAAAGGCGTGTTGGGCCTGGTCATCCTAAAAGAATGGAGTGTTCTTCTTAAGGAGACGCATATAAACGTGCATTATCTCTGCGAAATTGCACACAAAATGGTGGAGAAAGTTTGCCTTCCCTGCAAACTTTGGAGTTCCAAGATATTAGTTGGGGTTGGTAGATCAAGAATGGTGGAAATTTTTAAAGGATCTATTTGGATGCCATCTTTGGATACCACAAAACCTAGCAGACGTCCTGTATCAACGCAAAAAACACATTTATGTGGGTTGAGCCGTATATTATAATGACGAAATCTTAGGAATATCTCTCTAAGATGACCAGGGTGGTCCTCCCGTCACTGAGAATGAGCAGGGAGTTCATCAAGGTACGGTTCAATGATGTGTTTGACATCGTGAAATGCATAGGACATCGCATGCTAGAAAATAGATCCAACATTTTTCAAGCCAAATGGTAACTTCTTATATGAAAAGGTTCCCCATTGGCAAATGAATGCCATATTATGCTGATCGGAGGGCAATATCTCAATCTGATTATAGCCGAAAAAGCCATCCATGAATGAAAAGATGAGACTACCAGCACAGTTGTCGAGAATCTGATTGATATGTGGGGTAGGAAAGTTGTCCTTGGGACAAGCTTTATTCAGATCCCTAAAGTCGATACAGACTCTAATGGTGCCTTTCTTTTTATTGACAGGGACAATGTTCGATACCTAATCCATCAGGGGTACATGATAAATAAACCCAGCTTTCAAAAGCTTCTCAATTTCAGCTTTTATAGCTGCGGCCTTCCGAGGATGGACTTGCCTAAGTTTTTGCCTGACAGGTTTGGCTGAAGGATAAGTTTTAATCTCATGGACCACGATGGAAGGGTCGATCCCTGTCATCTCTTCATAGGACCAGGAAAACATATCACAGAATTCGTTAAAAAGTGCCTTATAGGCTTCAGATTCATCTGCAGAGTAGTTTTTCCCAACATGAACATGCTCAATAACATTAGGCTTGGCTAATATGTCAACCAAGTTTGTCTGAGTAATGTTGCAAAGGTTTGCTTCAGAATCTGTATGTTGCAACAATATAGGACTTTGGGGAATGTTGACAATATCAGTAGGAAACAAGGATGCAAAATCATGGTCAATCGAACTGGTGTTGGGGAGGAACATGGATCTATGATGGTGATCCTCCCAAATGGACTCATCCGTGCTCATGATCTCAATGATGGACTCGTCAAAAGGAAAAGTCTCAGCGAGATAATCCAGAGTGGGAAGAGAAGGTTCTAACCAATACAACAAATGGTAGGGATCCGAAGCGACTAGATGAAGGTCATCAGTGTGATCATCGGAAGAAGTTTGAATGGAATCATACATAGCTTCAAGAGGACTTAACGAGCTAGAATCAACAATATGTTTTCCTTTAGGCTCATAATCAAGTGAAGCGATCATATGGACTGATGCGGAATCCGTGCTAGGAGGAGTGGATCGAAAAACTCCCATGAGGGGACTGGGAGGAGGGGACTGGCCTGACATGGGGATGTTATTAGTCGTGGAGGTAGTAACATCTGGTGTACAGAAATCAAGCTCTCAATTGTGATGATTCTCCCCAGATGTGGAAATTGGACGGTTTAGAATACTGTTGAAGCAACAACAGTCACAACATAGAACCAATTTCATCCTAGAAGGAGATTGTAATCTAAAGGGGCATCTACCACTTCTACTTGGATGGAAATTGTTTTTCCCCCTAGCTCAACCACAAGGGCTGATGGCATCTACCATCTATGAGACCATGGGGCTGGAAACCCCATCTGTCAAAGGATTTAAGGGTTGTAGGAGATGTTACAAGCTCGGGAGAGCCAAGGGCTTTCCAACAAGACAGAGAGAGAACGGAGGTCGAAGCTCCTTCATCTAGGATTGTTCGAAAAACTTTCTTGCCAATCACTTTCGTAATGACTTGAAAAGCAAGTTTATGTGGTAACCTAGACTTATAGTTCTCAACATTGAAATGGATCAAGTTGGTGTTATCCGGGTCTAGATCTCCTAATGCAGTCAACAACTTTTTGTGCAGTGTAGGGCAACTTTGGAGTACTTCTAGGGTAGACATTGCACAAGGTGCCTAAGCAAGATATTCAACCACATTATAAAATTGAGCAGCTCAGGCATTGGGATTAAATACTACCTTTCGAAGAGTACTCTTAGGTGGGCACAAAATCATGTCGAGAGTAGGCTTCTCGATAGACAAGGGGATAGTAGATGAGGACTCATGCGAACTAGTAGAAGGGGATTTCCTTGAATACGAATGATATTCATTTTTATCCATAGGTTTATCGTAATTCTGACTTCGAGTTTGCAGATGGATGGTATCCGAGGACATCATATGAATTTCCTTTGATGAACTAGAATTACCCTGATTAGACATGTGGTATATTAGTTGTTGTTGAGAGGGAAAAGGATCCTGTTGGGGCTCAGACCTTGTAAGTCCTTAATTTTGGCAAATCTGCGGTTTTGGTGCGAAGCTTGTAAGTGGAGTTGCGGTTCAAAATAGTCTTAGGGGTTTCGGGGTTGGGTCAAAGCCCCTCTTTTTGTAAATGTCCCATGGTTTTTGGGTGCCCATGGTTTAAGCCCATGGTATTGTAAAAGTACACTTGTATAAATAGGCACTTATGTAAAGGATTCATGTTAGGTTTTTGACGATTTATGTGATGATGATGATTTTATGCGAAGTTAAGGCCTATTTTTTGTGTTTAAGGTCAAGTCCCAGCTGAGTGCATGGACGAACTCTACAGCTGAGTGCGCAGATGGTTTTGTAGAAAGGATAAGTCCCAGCTGAGTGCGCAGTTCTGCAGCTAAGTGTGCAGCTTTGGGTGATTAAGAAGATCTACAGCTGAGTGCGTAGATCAGAACTATGTGTTTGTAAAGAGTTGAATATAAACACAATTCTATGGATGTAGCCCCTACACTGGGGGTGAACCACATATATCTTGTTTTGTGGTGGTTCTTGTTATTTTGTTTTTGTTTTGTTTTATGCATTTGATAAGTAGATAAATGTTAAAGTAAGATAACTGCTAAATAGTAACTTCGCTGTGAATTCCCAGTTAAGGGTTAAGCAAGAAACTGTCTGTTTATTTAAATTGTGAAGCTAGTTAAGTGAATGTCGGAGCTCTGTGTTGCATGATTATTATTTGTTAAGGCTAAAGGTACAGTAATATCCTTCTTTTTCCTACATAAACCTGATTCTACGGCACCCCATAGTTGTTTCGGGTGAGACTGCAACCTGTTCGTAGGTTGTTGCTGAAAAGGCCAACATTGTGGGTCTGTTTGTTGGTATGATATAAAAGTATAAGAACCCGGGTCTGCCCTAAGCACCAACAAATTGGTTCCATTGCCGGCTGAACCAGTATCTGCTTTAAGAGGGATCCACGTCGTACCTGGAGGGATATGTTTTGGAGGCCCTCAGTAAAATAAATCAGTGACTGGATTGAAGATACCTATCTAAAATTTGCTGAGCAAGAAAATAAGGATCCTCGTCATAGCTCAGACGACTTCTTGCAAAGGTACATTTTTACTGATATTTATGAAATTTTCTTTGGTAGTATCCACATAGAATTGCACCAGTGGTTATCCAGGTTGACAAAAAGAAAGACAAACTTCAAAGAAGATCAGTTTCCTGAGTGGACCCCAGCAAGAATTAATATATTGAAAAGGGTGAACAATGCGATATCACGAGCTATTGATTTCTGGACAACGCAGACCCTTGAAGCATTTGTGACGGAGTTCTCCATCGACACACATACTTCTTTTAGAGAAGCTAAATGACAGTTTTTCAAAGGACCAAGGGGTAAGTACCTAAATTCATTAAGTCTGAAAATTAAAATGCTCTTGGCTAAGAAAGGCATATTTCTTATCGAATCAGATTGCTAGATTTATTGCTACTAACCTATGTTTGGAAGCGAAAGTGACTTCGACAAGAAAAGTGGTTTGCTGCGAAGCGGTAAAAGATACAAGAGAACTTTCAGATCCTATACCCTAGGCCAGAATACCGATTATACCCCAGTAAGCCCTGAAGAATATGAATCTGAAGAAACCCCTTTTGTTAGAAACCCTCCTATAACTCCACAACGAAGATCTGTTATCCCTAAGAACCTGTCGCAGTCTAAAAGTAACCCTAGCCTGAGTAGTCCTGTCGTAGGTCAGTCTACCTCAGAAAGTTCCCTTCCTCCTGTTACCAGTCTTGCCCCCCCCCCCCCCCCCCCCCCCCCCCCCTTGATCCACTATGGCCCATGTGAATGATGATATCAAACTCCCAGTCTTTAAAGGAACTAGATCAGAGGATCCAGAACAGTTTTGGTTCTTATACGAAGCTGTTTGGACTGCTAAGAATATTATGGATCAAAATACAAGAAGAGCGCAGCTGGTCACCTCTTTCAGAGACCAAGCTTTGACCTGATTTATGAAGTTTTCCAGTACTCAGAACTATATCTTAGCTGATATTAAAAAAGCAATGATCAAAGAATTCAAGAATCCTAAATCAGAGTCACAATGTATAATTGAACTCAAAGAAATTCAGCAGAAGCGAGGTGAATCAGTTTGGGACTTTGATCAGAGGTTCAAGGTTCTGCTAGATCAAGTTAGTTTCACTATTGGACCAGAACAACATAAAGAATGGTTCATTGCAGCACTACTGCCTCATATTAGGACTACACTAATGCAACAGAAGGTTGCTAATCAACAAGAGACGTTGGAAATTGCTATGAAACTTGAAACAACTCCTGTCAGAGACAATTCTGGAATATCCCAAATACAAGCACAATTGGCAGAAATGGCTTTGGAGCTGCGCGACATGAAAAAAGTAAAATCTCTTCGAGAAGAGGTTTACTGTACATGATGTAAGATAGAATTTCATGACAAAGAACAATGTCCTGCATTAAGAAATTACCTGAATACTGGTGCACCAAACCCGTTTAACCGTAATGTACTCTATTGTGAGATCTATAGAACAATTGGCCAGCATCGACCTGAAGATTTCTATTTGCTGCAGAGATATGTTCAAGTACCTAAAAATCCCTACTGTAAGTTCTGTAAGCCAGTTGGCCACAATGAAAACGAATTTCGCAGCTTTGACCTCATGAGAGAGCGAACCTATGATGCCTATAGGGTACAACCTGATGCACAAGGAAATGATGGATATGGTTACCGTGGTAGTACATCAGGTCGAGGTACTTTTAGAGGTCAAGGTCATGGTGGTATGCCTCAAAGAGGTCGAGGCCAGGTTATTTGCTATAACTATAATAAGGCAGGACATGTAGCTAGAGACTGTCAGAACCCAACTACGACATGTCGATATTGCAGAGCCATTGACCATGTGATTGAGAAATGCCCACAGTTGATAGCCAAGATACAAGAAAGAAATGGCTCTCCTACTCAGAATGTTCAGATGATTGCTGTAGAGAAGAGAACTGTCCCAGCCATTAACGTTGTTACAAGGAGTGGAGCTATGATGCAAGTGCAGAATAAGGAGAAATAGCCTGACGAAGCTTGGGTCCACAAGACCCCATAGAAAATTCCAGCCTTCGACGTTGGAAAAGAAAAGGGAACATTTATGGAAGCTAAAAAAGACTTTGCTGATCCGAGAACATCAGTAGAAACTACGCAACAGCATCGACAGCAGTCACACTCCCAAGAAGCTGCGACAGATCAAGTAAGTACATTGTCATCATTTTTACAGAGTTGAATGAAGCTATTAAGAAATCAGAATGCTTTGAACGAGTTACATAAAGTTATTGCATCTTGCGAACCTCAGCGAAGCTCTGATAGAGGAAAAATTGTTAATAGAGTTAGAAGAACTGGAAGAGAAATGAGATTGCATGCTCAGATAGGAGATTATGACATGACTGATATCATTTTAGACCTAGGATCAGAAGTGAATGTGTTGGTTCTGATGGGCAGACTCGGGTTTACTATAATCAACCAACAACACCCCTAGCTCACCGTCCCTTTCGGCGACAGACCGCAAAGCGGCCTGAAGTCTCACCCGAGGTGAACCTAATGGGTTGGCCAAGGACTCAAGCATCTTGGACCAGGTTCTGCGGCATTTCTACTTGCGACTCGCAGCTCTTCTAGCTGCGAGGTCTCCTCCTCTGCGCGTCGCGCGACCTTCTGCTCGCGTCGCATGATTTCCTCGCCTCGCAGCTCTTCTAGCCGTGAGGTATACCTTTATACCACCGTGCGGTCCTTCTCTATGTCACGTACTTTCCCGAGTCATGATATCTCCAACCTTACCGCATCACCGTGCACCGTGTGACACGCAGCTCCTGCCCAACGCTAAGTCCTCAACCTGCGGTATCGCGCACCGCAGCTCCTTTGCCGATGCGGTATCACCTCTCTGTGATATCCTACCTCTGCGGTTTAGCACACTTAGAGTTGCTCGTGTCGACGTGCAAGACTTAACATACAAGGCTATTCAATACTACAATTAGTGACTGTTTTATGCAAAGCATAAATGAACAACATACAACATGCCAAAGACTTTGATTTATACTTTTCCTTCTATATTACTGTGAACTGATTAACACATTCATTCATTAAACTGTAACCAAAATCCATGAAATGACTGTGAAATGCATAAGTAAACATAGCAAATAATCCAATCACATAACACACGATTTTAACGTGGTTCACCTCCAGGATGGAAGTTACGTCCACAGAACTGTGTTTTCTTTATAGCTCAAGGGAAGGTAAAACACAGTTCTGCTGCACCGCATATGCAGCTCAAGATCTTCTCTCTTAGATCTCTTTTCTCTCTATATTTCTCTCCTACAATATACTCTTCCCTCTCTGTCGGTCCCTGCGGATCGTTACATGCATACTCTATAAGCCAGCTACTGGTTATAGTAAGATTGCTACCGCTAATAACAGAACCAGAGCTCGGCTTTTACAACAGCCTAATGGTCTGTAAAACACTACTATGACTGAATGACTCAACTAACTGACCAACCAACCAACCCACCAACCCTTTTACAATACAAAATATATCCTTTTATAGGCAGCTCGAAGGTCTCGCCATTACAACACTGTGGTCCTGTCCCAACAGTAACCCAAAACCCTAACTAGTGACAGTCGACCATATCTGTACTTGAGGTAGCTGCTTTCCGTCACACCACAGCTCTCTACAGTCTTCCATGCTTCCCGGCACTGATCATGGGTACTATGCACCGCTTCTCTTTTCTGTCCTTCATCTTCAATGCTTCAGCCTCGTTGCTCCTTTCCTTTATGAGGGTCGCTGAGCCCTCCTGTCTTCCACCGCTGCCTTCAATGCAGTGGGTGAGCTCTCTCTTATCGGCCGCTCAGGTACCGTTGCCTTTCTTGACTTCTCTATCTTAAAAGTCATGGTTTTCGGCTCTGCTGTGCAGCTGGAAACGTGCTACGGCGTCGTAGCTCTGTCTTATCTTATTTTTCGCCAAAACTTATCTCTCCGCTAAACTAGCAGCTTCTTCTGTAGCTGCGGGACCCTGCTCCAATAGTCCCCTAACACTTACTTGTGGCTCACCCCCGAGCCACTACCAGCGGGCTTCTCCTGTTGTAGCTTTGCCTTGGCTTCCTGCAAAGTCCTCTGCAATCTGTCTCGAACTCCTGCGACTTCCTACTGCATTACTTCGACACGCTCTCTATAGTTTCTGTAAATTGGTTCGCTGGGCTCTCTTATCCTTCTCACCCGATGTCATGGTCTCGCTCTCTTCGCTCTGAAACTTTTTAAGAGCTTTCTCGTGTTTGAAAGGTCTTCCACAGATATCCTTTCCTCTTTATCTGGGTTAGAACTTTTATCACAAGGAAAATCTACATCTTCCAGCCTTCTCGAACGCTTCATCCAGTCTGGAGCCTTGTATATGAAAGAGATACAAACCATGAATTCCGTTCTGAGAACAAACCTTTGTCTGCATTCTGGAATTCCACCAACTGCTGGGTTTGCTATCTTCTTCCACTTCTCTTCTCTTTGAGGTGCTCCAGGTACACATGCTGCCTCTGATCGTCAGGTTTTCGTTTCGTTTCCTTCGCAATCTCTTGTGCTTCTCTTAGCTAATCAGATAGGTCGACGACCTTCTCCCGTTGCTTTCTTTTTCTTATTTTTACTTTCCGCCTGGAGGGAGATTTCTTCTCATCATTCTTCTGCTCTGCTTTCTTATCTTCAGTGGTCAGCTCAGCGTTCTTCTTCTCCTTTGCAGAGACTTTGGTGACAAATTCTACTTCTGGCGCTTAACTCTTCATCCTTGGCGGCTGTTTGACTTGTGTTGTACTTAATTTCACAACCCTGGGCGGCGGCGTCATGGCGGACCTATGGCCACCAGGGTCGAAGCGTCTCGGCATGCCTTCTAGAGGTTCGTCCTCGAACAGAACCGTCTTAGTACAAACGGCGAACGTGCAATGGCTGCAACTTCTAAAAATCACAGCACTCTGTAACGAACTTGGCTCTTCACAGGGAACTCTTAACAATGCACTCTACAGCTCTCGGTTTTTCTGCAAACATAACCATCCCAATTGAATACTTTCTGCTTTTATGCTCAATATGATAATCCCGGACGCAACGGTCATCTATACTGAACCCGTCGGTCATCATCAATGCCTGGACAAGACCACACCCGTCATCCGATCCTTAATAAATGAGGAAATCCGATCAAATTTCCCTCGAAGCATGTGTGTACAGGCACCGGTCTTGTCAGAGATTTGCTAAATCTGGAAAAATTTATTATACTGCTGCCAAATCTACGGCAGGATATACCAGTCATTACCTCATTAACTACCTGTCAGATGCTGACTTGACTGGCCCTCTGTCGGTTGCAAAACTGAGTACGTGGCACGGGGAAACATCGCACTGCCACGATGGGACTCCGCATCACCTGCGTAACACAAAGAATAATAATAATATATATATATATATATATATATTTTAAATGAACCGCCCTGATGCGATTCCTCATATTTAGAATAATACTTGCCGGTGTAGACTAGTTCTTGGTGCGATGCCTCCTTTCAACTACACTGGACATCTGCACCACCATAAACTGGCTAAGCTAGGGCTAAGAGGTGGGGTGGCTATCACTATAAAGCTTAAGCCTACTACCGTTAATCCATGTGGGAAGAATCTCCCCATTCAGCTGGCTGAGCTGAAGGGAACCTCCCTCTGTGACTTGCTGTATCTGATATGGCCCCAGCCAATGCGTCTTGAAATTTCCTGGAAACTTAATGAATTTGCTGTCATAGAGGAGCACTAGGTCTCCGATCTGGAAAGTCTTGCTCTTAATGTGTCTGTCGTGCCAAGATTTTTCTCGTGCCTTCTGCACTTTCTGATGAAATCCAGTGATGAATCTGTCTTCTTCTAAGGCAAGCAGCTGTGCTAGCCTTTCCTCCACTGTGTCTGTATCAGTCATCCCTGTAATCTGACTGATTCTTAAACTGGGAAGAATATACTCCATAGGCATAACAGCCTCTTGTCCATACACCAAGCTGAAAGGTGTGTGTCCTGTAAGTTTCTTGCATGTGGTCCTGTACGCCCATAATACAGCATTGACTCTAAGGTCCCAATCGTTCCTTTGGATGTTGCAGATCTTAGTAAGAGCATTTTCTAAAATTTTGTTAAAGGCCTCCACCGTACCATTAGCCTGTGGGTGTTAGGGAGTGCTCTTATGGTGCTGAATCTAGAATTCTTCTGTCAATGCCTCAATAGTGCCATTCAAGAAATGTGTGCCTTGATCACTCATCAAAATTACTGGGCATCCAAATCTACTGATGATGTTCTAAAAAAGGAACTGTGCGGCTGTAGAAGCATCACAATTTCTTACTGCTTTGGCCTCTGCCCATCTGGTGAGGTACTCTGTTCCAGTGGTAATATATCTCGCACCAGTGCGCTTTCCTGGTGGGTTGAAAGGACCCACAAAATCTATAGCCCATTTGTCAAATGCGCGCAGCGTGACCTGCGGTCGTAGCGGCATTTCATCGCGTCACGAGGGTTTTCCTACCCTTTGGCAGATATCGCAGCATCTGCAGAAGTCCTTAGTGTCTTTATGCAACGTAGGTCAACATAATCCTGCCTCCAGGATTTTCTGCGCAGTCAGCTTTCCTGCGAAATGACCTCCTGCAGTTCCTAAATGTGCCTCTCTGATAATAACGTATTTTTCATGCGGCATCACACATTTGCACAGAACTTCATCAGGAACTAACTTGTATAGGTGTCCTGCAATGAGGGTGAAGTCTGCTGCTTTAACAACCAGCTGCTTCTTTTGCTGCTTAGTGAACTCATCAGGTGCTACTCCTGTAGTGAGAAATTGAATAATATCGGCATAGTACTCGTCTGCGATCTGGATAGAAAACAATGGCACATCTGGCAGATTGTCATCTAGGTTACTTGGCTCTTCTCCTGAGTCTATTCACGATAGATGATCAGGTCTGGCATTCATTCTTCCTAGTTTCACAATGATTTCAAAATCATACTCCTGAAAGAGGAGTAACCATCTCCAGATTCTCCCCCCTAACACTGGCTTATTGACCAAATATTTTAACGCAGAATGGTCAGTGAACATCTTAAACGAGGCACCCAATAGGTAGTGCCTGAACTTCTGCAGTGCGTACACCATAGCTAGGCCTTCTCTTTCTGTTGTGGTGTAGTTCTTTTCTGCTGTCGAGAGCTTTCTACTGGAGTATGTGATAGGATGGTCAATGTCTCCTTCTCCTGGTTGTGTTAAAACAACCCCTAATGCGATGCCCGACACATCCACATGGACATGAAATGGCTTAGTACAGTCTGGAAATACTAAGATGGGTGCTGTAACCATATTTTCTTTAAGTGTGTCTAGACTCTGCTGACATTCCTCATTCCATAGGAATTTTACATCTTTCTTTAGCAATTTCTCCATTGGTGCTGTAATCTTTGTGTAGCCCTTGATGAACTTTATGTAGTACCCAGTATGACCAAGTACTGTCCTTATTTGCTTGACTGAGTTGGGTGCTGGAATATTTACAATGATGGCGATCTTCCCGGGATCTACCATCAAGCCTTGTCTGCAAACAATGTGACCCAACAAAATACCAAATGGTGCACAAAATATACATTTCTTCAAGTTTAGAGAAATATGGTACTGCCTACATTTCTCTAACATCAGTCTTAAGTCTCCTATGTTCTTGTCGATTAGTACAAATACAGTCCAATCATCAAATTATACTTCTAAGAATTTATGAATGTATTCTTTAAATACAGCAACTACTACTCTAGAAAATATAGCTGGTGCATTCTTAAGACCAAAGGGAATTACTGTATACTGGAACGAGCCCCATTCTGTTGCAAAGGTGGTCTTGGATCGATCTTCTGGATGTATTCTGATCTGATGGTAGCCTGAAAAGCCATCAGTGAAGGAGTAGACCTCCTGTCCTCCCACGTTGTCTAATACCTCATCAATGAATGGTGTCGGAAATGGAAGCGATGCATCGTTGAGCTTGCGTAGATCGACACAGATCCTGATGTCCCCTTTTGTTTTCTTCTCTTGCACGACCATGGGGCTAACCCATTCATTTTCTTCTACCAGCTCAATGATGCCTGCTGCTAGCATCTTATCGATTTCATCCTTTACTTTTTCTTTGTAGCGCGGATTCAATCTATATGGGCGCTGCTTAACTGGTATAGCATCCTCCTTCAATGGTATCCTCATAACTCCCAGGTCTCCAACTTTCCCTTCATCTCTGTGAACTTGGTGGGAAATAGGTCCTGATAGTCATGTAACAAATCTGCAATCTGTCCAACTGTTTCATCGTTCCAATAGTCTCCAATAGAGGCAAACTTAGGTTCTGCGTCTGTGCCAATATTGATCTTTTTAATCTTGATGGGCTCAGTGATTGCTGGAATCTCTAACTGTGGTCCCCCAACATCGCGAGTCCCTTCTGAATCCGGAATGTTGGTGTTGCGAGGATCCTCATCCTCATTGTTATATTCATTGTCTGGCTTTGCTGTGAAATTATAGCACTCTAGCGCGGCTTGCAACTGGGTGGCCCACTCGGGTTGAGCCTGCACTGAGATGGTACAGTCCGCAAATATCTTGATCTTGATTATGTCTAAGGCCTGAGCAACACTTGGATGTTCTGATTCAAACGTGAAGGTGAGTAGGAAAATGTCTATCATAAGTGACCATGTGGTCGTCCCCTTGCGCAACTCGGTCTCTGTGTACCAGTTCCTTGGAACTGTGTCCAATGTGTGAATGAATCTGTGAACCCATTCATCCTTGGGAATGTCCGACCAGTTCTGTTCACATGTCTGAATGTGTGTCCTGGGATCTGTTTCTCCTGTGTACTTCTACGGGACATAGTCTCTGTCGACAGAAAATCTGATCGCCATCAATCTTTTAATATCATCCCATGATGCGATATTCTCCTTATGCGCATACCACCATCTTGCAGGTCTGGCTTGTACTGCAAGGTCCATAGCTGTGATCCTCTGCTCGTAAGGAATCTGGTGCTCAAACTGCTCAAGGAAGTCCTGGATATCTGTCAAACCATGATATGGTGGAATCTCCATGATCTTTGCGCCAATCCATCGCAGTGACTTACTCATAAATGCACATCTGTGCGCTGAGACTTTGTAAAGTCTGTTCTGCCAGTTCTCTAGACCAACATCAGAATCCGATGCGCATGAGCTGTCGCATTTCCAACTAATGTTCCCTTCTGCGGTTGGATTGATGTAGTCGTTCTGGTTCGCAGTCATCTGGTAGAGACTATCCAAGTTTTGTGCCTCCTCCTCTGCTCGGATAGGTTCAATGTATCTAGGACCCTGGTGGGGATCCAGCGGCGCAATGACCCGGATCTGCGCATTCTCAAAGGTCATTTGTCTTGTCTTTAGGTTGATGACAGCCTTGCTACCGATCGCCCAATCGATACTTAATAATGCTGGATACGATCGACTGTCACCAATGATTTCTATAACCTCGAAGTCCGCAAAACTGCGAACTCCGTCAATGTCAACTAGCACCTGCGGCAGTTGACCCAATGGTGATACTCACTGTTGGTTAGCTAATCTCAGGTGGATAGGTGATATGACTAACTAAGGGCTACCCATCTGTTCCCATGTCTGCTTAGTCAAAACATTCACCTTTGATCCTAGATCTAAGACGACTTCATCCATTTCAAACTCTCCAATCTGTGCTGTGAGCTTCATCTCCCTTCCGGTCCTTGTATGTCCTGTAATATTATGAATAGCGCGATGTGCACTGCCCAAGAGAGAAGGTTGCTGACACTGATCTATGATGCGCTGTAGCTCATCGATAGCTTTTTCATTTCTCACGAGTTTCAAGCAACTGCGTAGGAAGGATTGTACACTTCCTGTCGATTCATCCTCGTCGCATCTCCCTGATGTGGTAGCCTGCGGTATCTGTTCATGGCTATCGCCACAAGGCGCTTGCTGCGGTACGCCCCTAGATGGCGGTACCTGCGATCCTGATTGCATAGATTCATCAAAGGAAGCCTTGGCTTCATGAAATGTCTCTTTATTCTTCTGTAGGTCGAGTGCTGTTGCTTTACTAGGATCTCTGCGTACCCACTCCTGACTTGTGTTCTTTTCGGTCTCCTGCGATGTCCTACTAGTAGAAACACCGCTACGGGTCACAATATTAACTCTTGGTTCTGGTTCTTCCTGCTCAGCATCAATAAGCTGGATGTTCTGGTGTACTGCTGGCTTAGGGTCTTTGATCTTATCTAGCAAGGTAGGACACTCCTCTATGGTATGGTCATAATATTTGCAGTAGTTACAAGTGGTAGTGGGGCTCTGACAGTCCCTAGCATAGTGGCCTACAATTCTGCAGTTATAACAAGTGATTGGTCTGCGACCACGGCCAAAACCTTCTCGTCTGCCGAAGCCTTCTCCTCATGCAAAGCCTCCTCCATGGCCTCGTCCTCTAAATCCTCCTCCACGGCCTCCATAGGCCGGATCAGGCTGTGGTCCTGCTGCTGGACCCTGTGTTTCTAACTGGACTTTGTATACGTCATATTTTCTATCTAACATGAGATCACAGGCTCGACAATCCTGTTCATTATGTCCGAAAGAGCTGCAGAAGACACAGTATAGGTTCTTAGGTGTCTGTACATACTTCTGAAGCAAAGGGCATTGTTGAGGCGGATGTCCTTGTGTTTTGCATATTTCACACCATGGCCCTTGTGTTCGTGGTAAAGGGTTAGGATCCCCTGACGCTAAATATTCTGCAAAGACTGGACAGTTGTCTTTGGTATGACCCTGTGCCTTACATTGTAAGCACCATATGTCTTGCATAACCTCTTTTCCTTTCTTAAGTTCATGTATCTGCAATGTGAGGTTGGCCAACTGGTTCTGTAGAGTTGTCATGCTTGCACTGGTTTTAGCTAAAGGTGAAGCTTCGAGCTTCATCGCCATCTCCAATGCGTCATCCTGCATATGGAGTTTCTGCTGCATTAGTGGTAGTCTGATGTGAGGGAGCAGCGCTACAATAAACCATTCCTTATGCTGCTCCAGCGCAAATTCAAAGCTTACTTGGTCTATAAGAGCTTTGAATTTCTAGTCAAAGTCCCATACTGACTCTGATGGTAGCTGCTTAATATCCTTGAGCTCTGTTATGCACTGAGACTCAGACTTAGGTTTCTTGAACTCTTTAATCATGGCGTTCTTGACCTGGGAAAATGTCTTGGGTACTGTGGTATACTTTATGTACCATGTTAAAGCTCGATCTCTGAGTGTGGTGACCAGATGTACAAGTTTAAGGTTATCGTCGTTGATTGTTTTAATGGTCCACATGGCTTCACATAGAAACCAATGCTGTTCCAGGTCCTCTGCTCCTGTACCCTTAAAGGTAGGTAGCTTCATGTCATCTCCCATTCTATTTCTCTGTGGTGGGTTCTGATTGACTGGATTACTTCCACTCAGCGGTGTAGGTGAAGGTGATGTAGCGGTAGTAGGTACTGTCTGCGAACTACTGGATGGGGTACCTATGGGATTACTCTGAGTCCCGGTCTGTTTCTGTGGGGTATAGGGATGGTAAGGGGTACCCCCCTCTGGTTCTTCTGTGGTACTAGGACTTGGTTGCCTAATATTGTCTGAACTATCTCCAAATGTGGGAGAGCCGAAAGCTACTTTATATTTCTTGCCACTACGTGTTCGTCCAATGTCATCAAAATCACTTTCAAACTCTTGTGACATTACTATCTTTACTTATTCATCTGAAATCATGTCCATTACTCCTTTTTCATGTAGCAGCATCTTAATGGACAAGTTTAGAGATTTTAGGTACTTACCCCGATATCCTTTGAAGAAGTACCGCTCAGCCTCGCTGAAGCTTTTTCTCTGATCAACTGCAAATTCTGTGACAAAGCCTCCTAGCACACTCGCAAGCCAGAAGTCCACTGCTCTCGTAATGGGATTGTCAAGGTTCTGCACGGTCTGAATCAGCTCCAGTGTCCAGACAATGTTTCTCTTCTTTTTGAATATGTTCCTATCTGTCAACTTTGATAACCAGTCGTAAAGCTCGTTTCCATAGGTTGCAAAAAATATCACGTGTATATCTGAAGCGATATGCTTTTGTAACCAGTCCTCTGTGCTCAATTTAGGGCTCCGATTTTCTTTCTTGGCAAACTCCCTTAAGTTTGAATCCAGTCACTGGTGAAACTCTTCTCTAGTGGGATACGAACAGAACATTAGCGCTCAGTTGTTCAAAACCGGCAACGGAACCATTTGTTGGTTCTGATGGGCAGACCCGGGTTTACTATAATCAACCAACAACACCCCTAGCTCACCGGCCCTTTCGGCGACAGACCGCAAAGCGGCCTGAAGTCTCACCCGAGGTGAACCTAATGGGTTGGCCAAGGACTCAAGCATCTTGGACCAGGTTCTGCGACATTTCTACTTGCGACTCGCAGCTCTTCTAGCTGCGAGGTCTCCTCCTCTGCGCATCGTGCGACCTTCTGCTTGCATCGCATGATTTCTTCATCTCGCAGCTCTTCTAGCCGTAAGGTATACCTTTATACCGCCGTGCGGTCCTTCTCTATGTCACGCACTTTCCCTGAGTTGCGATATATCCAACCTTACTGCATCACCTCGCACCGTGCGACACGCAGCTCTTGCCCAACGCTAAGTCCTCAACCTGCGGTATCGCGCACCGCAGCTCCTCTGTCGATGTGGTATCACCTCTCTGTGATATCCTACCTCCGCGGTTTAGCACACTTAGCATTGCTCGTGTCGACATGCAAGACTTAACATACAAGGCTATTCAATAATGTAACTAGTGACTGTTTTACGCAAAGCATAAATGAACCACATACAACATGCCAAAGACTTTGATTTATACTTTTCCTTCTATATTACTGTGAACTGATTAACACATTCATTCATTAAACTGTAACCAAAATCCATGAAATGACTGTGAAATGCATAAGTAAACATAGCAAATAATCCAATCACATAACACACAATTTTAACGTGGTTCACCTCCAGGATGGAAGTTACGTCCACAGAACTATGTTTTCTTTATAGCTCAGGGGAAGGTAAAACACAGTTCTCCTGCACCGCATATGCAGCTCAAGTTCTTCTCTCTTAGATCTCTTTTCTCTCTATATTGCTCTCCTACAATATATTCTTCCCTCTCTGTCGATCCCTGCGAATCGTTACATGCATACTCTATAAGCCAGCTACTGGATACAGTAAGATTGCTACCGCTAATAACAGAACCAGAGCTCGGCTTTTACAACAGCCTAATGGTCTGCAAAACACTACTACGACTGAATGACTCAACTAACTAACCAACCAACCAACCCACCAACCCTTTTACAATACAAAATATATCCTTTTATAGGTAGCCTGAAGGTCTCGCCATTACAACACTGTGGGCCTGTCCCAACAGTAACCCAAAACCCTAACTAGTGATAGTCGGCCATATCTGTACTTGAGGTAGCTGCTTTCCGTCACACCACAGCTCTCTGTAGTCTTCCATGCTTCCCGACACTGATCATGGGTACTATGCACCGCTTCTCTTTTCTATCCTTCATCTTCAATGCTTCAGCCTCGTTGCTCCTTCTCCTTTATGAGGGTCGCTGAGCCCTCCTGTCTTCCACCGCTGCCTTCAATGCAGTGGGTGAGCTCTCTCTTATCGGCCGCTTAGGTACCATTGCCTTTCTTGACTTCTCTATCTTAAAATTCATGGTTTTCGGCTCTGCTCTGTAGCTGGAAACATGCTACGGCGTCGTAGCTCTGTCTTATCTTCTTTCTGCCAAAACTTATCTCTCCGCTAAACTAGCAGCTTCTTCTGTAGCTGCGGGACCCTGCTCCAATAGAATGTCCTAACTAGGAAGACATGGGAACAAATGGGAAAACCTACACTTGAATGGTCCCCTATACAGTTGAGATTAGCCAATCAGTAGAAGATTGCGCCCTTAGGAAGATTCCCTAGTGTACCAGTGGACATTGATGGAGTTAGTACCTTAGCAGATTTTGAAGTCATTGAAATCATTGATGATAGCAACCCCTATCTAGCATTGCTAGGAATTGAATGGGAAATAGACAACTATGCAGTAATCAACCTTAAGAGTCATAGTACTGTTGGACCCTTCCCAAGGAGAAAGGTACAAAGAGCCAGTCAGAGATGAAGATCAAGATGTTTTGGATCATATCTACAACATCACAGCTAAAGAAGAAGACTATGTTAATCCTACTACTGAAGGTATAATGGATTGGCAGTGTAACAGTTCTTGCATGAATGATTCTGACGAAGGTCTAGAGAATTGGCATAATAGAATTTATGAGCTACATGGACATCGATGTGCAAGAATTTCCAAGTCTCTCAGATGGGTTGGCTCACAGACAAGAGTCTTATCTACTTTTTATGGCTTGACAGACCTAGAAGATTTTATTGTACAATTCTTAGAGCAAGTACTGGATTCACAGAAAATGGAGACTCTAGATTCAGTATTCAGAGCCGTAGCTGCCAGATGGTGGAATGGTCATAAAAAGTATATTCATAGTTGGAGAGCTTGTCAAAATTTTCTTCGCCTGAGATTCATGGATCAACCTCAGGATGTACGAAGTAGATTTAATGGTAAGACTAGCCCTCAGGACCATTTGGAGCAGTGTTATGAAGCATGGAAGCATGTACCTTGTGAAGAATGGGTACATAGGTTTGTACACACTCTGGAACCTGTAGCAAAGAATTGGTATGCAAAGGTTGAGCTTCGCCATGGTACTGTAAGTTGGGATAGCCTTTTTGATAGTTTTGTGCTTACATTTTCTATTAATGAAGTTTTCCCTGCTTTGGACGCAGCTATTAGGGTGATCCATACTAAGGTGTTTGATGACAAAAAAATAGCCGAGCATCAACCTAATTGGAAGGAACAAGAAGCTAATGCAGTAGAATGCTATAACCTCGCAATTGAAAAGGATGATGACCCAAGCAACATTAATATTCTTGAGTCAGAAGGACATTGTGAAGTACATGGACCAGCAGTGGAAGCACTTGAAGTAACTCAACCCTTGAAAACAAGGAAAGTAAACATTGGATCAGAAGAAATGCCTAAGTATGCTACCATTGGAGATTATTAGGATGAAGAAATGGTAAGCAAAGTGACTGAACTTCCCCATGAGTATCAGGACTTATTTTCGACAAAGTTCTCAGAAATGAAAGGTATCCTTGGTGATATAGGAGTGATAAAAATCCCTTTGAAAGCTGATACGAAGCCTGTGAAGCAGCGCCCTTATAGGATGAACCCTAAGTATAAAGAAAAAGTCAGGATGGAGCTAGATAAGATGCTTGCTACATGAATCATTGAGCCTGTCGAAGAGTCCGAATGGGTCAGCCCTATGGTGGTACAAGAAAAGAAGACCAAGGGAGAAATAAGAATTTGTGTTTATTTGAGGAAGCTGAATGATGACTGTTTACATGATCCTTTTCCTACTCCCTTTACAGAAGAAGTTTTAGACAATGTTGGAGGTCAAGAAGAATATTCTTTCACTGATGGATTTTCAGGTTACCATCAGATCAAAATTGCTCCAGAGGATCGACATAAAATAACCTTCGCTACAGAAATGGGATCTTTTCAGTATACTGTTATGCCCTTTGGATTGAAGAATGCACCTGCTATGTTTTCCAGAGTAGTCATATCTGCATTTAAGGAGTTTATTCATAAGTTTTGGAAGTTTACTTTGATGATTGGACTATCTTTGGTTTATTAAAAGATCATATAACCAGTTTAAGACTTATGCTGGACAAGTGTAGACAGCATCAAATTTCATTGAACCTGAAGAAGTGTATCTTTTGTGCACCTTTTGGAATTCTACTAGGTCACATTGTATGCAAGCAAGGATTGATGGTGGATCCTGCGAAGATAGCCATTATTGTGAACTTGCCACCTCTGAAGTCTGTTAAGCAACTTCGCACTACGCTTGGTCATACTGGATATTACAGGAAATTAATTAAAGGATATGCTCAGATTACAGCCCCTATGGAAAAGAAATTGAAGAAAGATATTAAGTTTGAATGGACATTTGAATGTCAGGAAAGCTTGGACATTCTGAAAGAAAAGATAGTAACTGCCCCTATCTTAGTATTCCCTGACTGGAGTAAGGAGTTTCATGTTCATGTCGATGCATCTTCCATTGCTTTAGGTGTAGTATTGGCTCAGTCAGGTGAAGGTAATATTGATCACCCTACTACTTTTGCAAGTAGAAAATTGTCCACAACAGAAAAGAATTATACTACGACAGAACGAGAAGGTCTAGCTATGGTTTATGCTTTGCAGAAATTTCGACATTATTTGTTAGGATCTCATTTTAAGATGTTCACTGACCATTCTGATTTGAAGTATTTGGTTAACAAGCCTGTGTTAGGTGGAAGGATATGCAGATGGCTGATTTTGTTTCAAGAGTATGACTTTGAGATCATAGTAAATCCTGGAAGAATTAACCTAGGGCCTGACCACTTGTCGAGGCTCGAGTCAGGAGAAGAGCCCACTAGTTTGGACGAAGGTCTTCCTGATGCCCAGTTGTTTTCCATCCAGATGGTTGATGACTATTTTCAGGATATTGTTCAGTATTTGTCTACAGGTTTTGCACCCTCTGAGATGACAACACAGCAGAAGAAGCAGTTGGTGGTTAGAGCAGTTGACTTTACCTTGATAACAGGACAACTATATAAGATGGGACTAGATGAAATACTATGTAGATGTGTCTTACAACATGAAAAGCCATTGATTTTGGCTGAGGCACATTCTGGAGTAGCAGGAGGACATTATGCAGGAAAAGCTACAACTCAGAAGATTCTGACAGCTGGATTGCGGTGGCCTACAATTGATAAGGATGCAAGAGAGTATTGCCACAGCTGCGATATTTGTCAGAGGACAGGAAAACCATCCAGGAGGGATGAGATGCCTCTGGTTCCACAGGTAACTTTGCAAGCATTTGACAAATGGGCTATTGATTTTGTTGGACCAATCAATCCCCCTGCAAAGAAATCTGGAGCAAGATATATTATTATAGCAACTGATTACCTTACTCGTTGGGCCGAAGCTCAACCAGTCAAGAACTATAGCGCTGCTACAGCTGCGAAGTTCATATTTGATAACATCTTGTCGAGGTTTGGATGTCCTAGAATTCTTATGAGTGATCAAGGATCACATTTTCTGAATAAGACCATTGAAGCATTGACTGAATAATTTCAAGTATATCATCAGAAGAGTATTGCCTACCATCCTCAAGCAAATGGAACTGTCGAATCCTTTAACAAGATTCTAGAGCACGCTCTGACGAAGGTTTGCAATGTTAAGATTGGGATCTTAGAATTCCAGCAGTATTATGGGCTTATAGAACCACTTGCAAGAAGTTGACGGGCCATACACCTTTTAGGCTGGTATATGGACAGGAAGCAGTTATGCCCATGGAGTACATTGTTCCTAGCCTCAGAATATCTACCTTCACAGAGATGGATGATCCAACTATGTTGAATGAAAGGCTGATGAAGATACTGGAACTAGAAGAAGATAGATTCATTGCAGGTTTCCAGCAGCAAGTACAGAAAGCTAGAGAAAAAGCATGGCATGATAGACACATTAAGAAGAAGCATTTTCAGAATGGTGATCTTGTACTCTTGTACGACAGTAAATTCATGATGTTCCCAGGAAAGTTCAAGACACATTGGAAAGGACCATACATAGTTCAGAAAGTTACTGATGGTGGTGCAGTTCAGTTGGCTAGACTGAATGGAGAAATTTTTCCCTCCATGGTGAATGGAAGTAGATTAAAGAAGTACAGGGACAAGCCTGTACCCCCTGATAAGAAGTAATAGCAACAAGGAGAGTCTAAGTACCAAGAACAATTGAAATTGGGTACTAGACTATAATGAAGCTGTTCTCAGAGAGCTTCAACAGATTATTAAGAAATTCTGTCGAGGGTCAAAGCTCAAAGCTCTGTCGAGGCTTGTGTCAGGATGTGTCAAAGCTGAAGTTACTGGCTGTGCCGAAGAAGAAAAGTGTATCGAAGCCTAAAATCCGACCGTTGGAAAAAATCATATTTGGTGGCGTCGGTACATTAACTACATTAACTGCCTGTAATCATGAGATTTTGGAGAATCTAGCACCATTTGGACAAGATCTACAGCTGCTCTGTCAGATTTGGTGTCTTCAATGCACAGTTATGGAAGATTTGGTCGTGGATTCTATAAGAAGACACCCAAACCTGCGAGTGTCGCATTACACATTTTCTTGAGTTTTATAGTTCAGTCCATGTCAACCAATCGTGAAGTTCGGGAATTGTTGAGAGAATTCAGAGAGAGGGGTCTGCAGAACCTTATGAGCAACCTACCTACATCTGCACCTTGCGAAGAGACTCCCCCAGTGCTGAATCAACCAATGCAGACATGATCTACCAGGAAGAAGTTTAAGCCAGAAGTTTGTTCTAAGAGGAACAAAGATAGACACCATCCATCAGGAAAGACACCGGAGGATCCTAAGATGAATCCCTCTGGTTCAGCAGAGATCCCACCTGAAGGTTTTGAAGAATTCGGTGAGGATGAGAACATTGCATCCCAGCGTCCACCATATCTTTTGCCTATTTGACCAGGATTTCAGCCACCTCGGCAGACAGCCAAGTTCACATTACGCACCCCTTCGCTGCCACAGGGTGTGAAGTTGGTCAGCACGATGACTGGGAAAATAGACCGGCTGAAGTACACAGACTACGATACAAATGATCGTGGGAAATTTCCATAGTCCGCACCTGGGACATACTTGCATGCAGTCCATTATTCGAAGGATGGAACGACGTTTCTTGAAGTGAAGCAGTGGGCTACTGGCTTGGAGCGAGCTGGCTTGCTGAAGATGCTGAATGTCCCCCACTTTGGTCACAGCATGCAGGTAACCGTGGTGTTTAAGGAACTATTGGTGGTGGGGCATGATGGGCACCTGTGGATAGGAAATTAGAAAATCGCCATTGATGGAGAACTCATTCACAGGATCACGGGCTTGCCAAAGGAAGGGCCTGATCCTGGGATTGAATTTGTTGGGAAGCATGAAGACATGAAGCTGGCGCAGCACATGAAGGACCGCTTCGGCCTGACAAAAGGAAAACAAGGGTATCAAACCTCAACAATTCGGCACCAAAACATTCGCTTCACCACAGAGCTCCTAGCATGCTAGCTAATGCGAAAGTGCAGACCGAATGAAGTACCTACCCCAATTGTCAGTATTGCAGCGAACTGTGCTGAAGGCTACAGTTACAAATGGGCAGAGTACATTGCATGCGAATTCCTTGAAAATGTTTGCGACACGCAGGAGAAAGGTAGACCCTTTCATTACTCATGGTTGATAGTTCTTATCGCACTGGTAGGATGGAGAGAACTTACCGAGGCGTAGTTTTTTGATGTGCCTTCGCAGATGCTTGGCGCAGCAAGGTACACATCTCTTTAGGTGTCGTAGGACAAAGCATCCCAGCAGATGACGAACTATGTGTTCGCCTTCTATGCCATGAAAATATCCTATGAGATCCTGAAAACACCGTAGCTCAGTAATGAGCTATTCTCTCAGTATGATGGAGTGGCCAACTTCAGGGCTGGCATGCACAGTGTCTTCATCCAGGCCCATGCAGATAACAAGCATAAATGGCCGAAGTTGCCATACATGGTAAACCAGGAGGACATCGTCGCAGTAGTCAAGCAGTGGCCGGCTGAATGGATGAAGGACGCAGGAACAAGGCCCAGCATTCTAGTTCCTCCAGTGACAGATGTGGGCGCAGGTCCTAGTCAGCCGCAGCAGGGTGACCCACTTGATGAAAGTGAAGAACAAAGTGAGTCACAACAGAGAAAACGTGACCAGGGTGGAGATGGAAGAGATGAAGAAGAAGAAGAAGAATCGGTCAAGACAATATTTGACCCCAATCGCCTAGATAAGCGCAAGTCTCCAGAGGTAGAGGAAGTTGCTAAGCCTCAGCCCAGAAAGAAAGCAAAGGTGTCAAAGGGAAAGAATATTGTCAAAGAGCCCGCTTTGATGATTGAAGAGCTTGATCAGGCTCTGACAAAGTCTATAGAGGCATTAACCAAGAAATGGTCAGAGTTTGCAGCCACACACCTTGATGCACTCACTGGCATAGTTCAGCGAGTTACAAAAATTAAGACGTTAGCAAAAAAATTAGTGATTGGCACTGCAGCAAGCAGTGCCCCAGTAAGCACGTAGCAAGATACGAGACAATGGCCAGCCAGAAAAAACAGAGGGCAAGTACCAAGTGCAACCCTTGTAATAACTAATGCAACATATTGATCGCAGATGAGCATGACAGTTGAGATAGACTACGCCAACTTGTCTATGCCAGAGTTGCATCTTTGTCAGTTAGCAATTATGAACGAGATCTAGGAACGAGATAGCTACTCACAAAGGTAGTTGGAGAATACCACAAAGCAGAGTGAGAGCCTCACAACGCAGTTGGAAGAAGCTGAGTAGAAGAAGAGGGAAGCAGAAAGTAAGCAGGCCACACTGGCGTGAGTATTGGATGAGGCATGTCGAAGTCTCCCCGACTTCGACATGCAGGCTAAAGAAGAACTAGAGCGAAAGATAGTCAAGTTGAAAGACTATGCACAACAGTCACGGAGCTAGATAGAGAAGATGAAAGCAGAGCATGAGGCTCAGATTATGGAGCTTCAACTTCGCATCACTCCGGAGAGTCCACCAGAGGTCAGGGAACAATGCTGCAGAGATATTTAGGCCTCAGTAACAAAGATCTCAGATCTTGCAAGAATCACAGCAAAACTACTAGATGAAAGCGTCGAGGCCTGGGCAAACCTACAGGACAATCCAGAAGTAGAAAAGTTGCAAGAAACCATCAAGCAGCGACAGACAGAGCTGGATGCATTGAAAGCGGAAATTAAGACTCTGCCTCCAATGCAGAATATGCTCAAGGTAAAGCAAAGCAATGAACTCTAGCAGGAAATTTAGTCATGCAAAATGAAAGCAACACTGTTGGAAAATTCTGTGCAGCCCCTTATCAACGAGGCCTTGGATTTGAGCACTGCTACGGAAAGCCAGCTCAAAGTTATGAAGGAGTATGATGCATTTGCATAGGAAAAGGCCAGCGAAGCATCAACAATAGCATTGCAGGAGTTGGTGGAGAAGGAGCAAGCAGCCGATGATATCATGCATGGCCTCAACAAACAATTTACTATCTTCGCCAACAAGATTATCCCACCCAAAAAGCAGTAGAGTGTCCCGGGATGGGAGACTGGTGAGTCTTAGGGGCCTGTTGGGGCTCAGACCTTGTAAGTCCTTAATTTTGGCAACTCCGTGGTTTTGGTGTGAAGCTTGTAAGCGGAGTTGCGGTTCAAAATAGTCTTAGGGGTTTCGGGGTTAGGTCAAAGCCTCTCTTTTTGTAAATGTCCCGTGGTTTTTGGGTGCCCATGGTATTGTAAAAGTGCACTTGTATAAATAGGCACTTATGTAAAGGATTCAAGTTAGGTTTTTGATGATTTATGTGATGATGATGATTTGATGTGAGGTTAAGGCCTATTTTTTGTGTTTAAGGTCAAGTCCCAGCTGAGTGCGTGGAGGACCTCTACAGCTAAGTGCGCAGAGGGTTTTGTAAGAAGGATTCTACAGCTGAGTGCAAGGTTCTGCAGCTAAGTGCACAGTTTTGGGTGATTGAGAAGATCTGCAGCTGAGTGTGTAGATCAGAATTGTGTGTTTGTAAAGAGTTGAATATAAACACAGTTCTGTGGACGTAGCCCCTACACTGGGGGTGAACCATGTATATCTTGTGTTGTGGTGGTTCTTGTTATTTTGTTTATGTTCTGTTTTATGCATTTGATAAGTAGATAAATGTTAAAGTAAGATAACTGCTAAATAGTAACTTCGCTGTGAATTCCCAGTTAAGGGCTAAGCAAGAAACTGTCTGTTTATTTAAACTGCGAAGCTAGTTAAGTGAATGTCGGAGCTCCGTGTTGCATTATTATTATTTGTTAAGGCTAAAGGTACAGTAATATCTCTCTTTTGCCTACAGAAACCTGATTCTGTGGCACCCCATAGCTGTTTCGAGTGAGACTGCAACCTGTTCGCAGGTTGTTGCCGAAAGGGCCAACACTGTGGGTCTGTTTGTTGGTATGAGATAAAAGTATAAAAACTCGGGTCTGCCCTAAGTACCAACAGATCCGTAAGTACTGCAGGTGCGGGATTGGACTTCAAAAATTGGGAGATTTCATCCTGATGAGGACACTCCTTTGAAAAATGGTCACCACCTCATAATAGACAGGGATATTTTGATTTTCTTTTCCCTTTGTTGTTATCACCGTTGGTTGGTTGTGGCGTCTCCGACTGGTTTCCAGGTTTTTTATTTTGATTTCTACCTTTCTTTTTATTACCCGAGGTTTCAGTACTTTGAATGGAATTGACCTCGGTGGAAACCTTAGGAGTCGAAGGAGTAGATGGGGTAGTTTGGGTTTTCTTGGCAGGTTTCGCCATTGATGGGGACTGGATTGAACCAACAATCCCATCAATAGGTACTTCTGCTGGTGGCTTGGCAGGATCGATGCTGGGGAAAGGAGCTTGAGGGATCAGGTCATAAAGAGTGTCAGACTAGGAATAAACCGGGTCTAGGTACTGAGCCCGACTAATAGCCTGCTCTTCAGTAACGACACCGCCCATAGACACATTTTAGGCAATAGGAGGAAAGAAGGATTTGGTGAACCAATCAACTAGTAACTGATTTGGAATAGGGGCCTTAATAAGCCTTCTTCACCTTCTCCACTCATGAATATGATAAAAAATGTGGGTGGAGGTGTTTTATCGTAGAGAGGTTAAAAGATCAGTACCCATTTCATAATGAATAGGGAGCTGAAAATGTGTAAGAAACACGGTTGCCATCGAGCCAAAATCCACAAATGAATGTTCTAGGAGTTCAATGTACCACTTCGCAGTTATACCAGTCAAAGTTCGCTGAAAGAGTCATAACTGAATTGAGTCATCCATGAGGGAGTTCGAAGAACACCACAAATGGAATGTCATCACATCGTTATTTGGATCGTCTCCTTGTTTCCCATTGAATTTCAAGATGTCGGATGGTAACTTTACCGGAATGGGTGGCCATGAGGGATTGTGTCGAATGGGGTCATTAATCAACTTGGACAGATCAGGTAAGTCCAAAGTTTCTAGGAAGGGTAACTGTCGGTTGGGATGAACGTACTAATAATATTGATATGGCATATAATTACTAGTAGGACCATAAGTGGATTGATAAATAGGTTGCTGTGACAAAGAACTACTTGAAGATCTACCCGGAAGGGGTTGATTTCTAGGATCAGGACTGTTAGGACCACTAGGGCCTCCAGGAGGAGGACGACTAGGGCCATCGGGACCACCAGGACCACTAGGAGGTGGACCACCAGACCCTATGAGGATACCAGGAGGAGGTAAACCTCCAGAGCCACCGGAACCACTAGGAGGAGGGCCACCAGACCCTCCAGGGCTAGAAGGAGGAAAGCCACCAGGTTCCCCAGTACCACTAGGGCCACTAGGACCATAAGGAGGAAAGTTTCCAAATCCTCTGGGACCATTAGGCCCCCAGGGGCTCCTTCGGCACCTCCCACAGTATGTATAGTTATCACTCCCATGGCTAGCATGTAAGATCACTTGGATTTCCCCATGGCGTAAAAGTATTAGTAGGGTATGGAATTCTTGTAGAATTGTGTGGATAATTAATATTACCTACAGGTATTGGATAACCATAACCTCCAGAAGATTGAATGGTTACAGGTTGAGCCCCGGAAGGTTGACCTGAACTGGATGGGGGATTAACCACATTAGAATAGGTGGGAGGGACATGAACTGTAGATGGTTCTATGTTAGAGGTCTACCTTTGACTAGTAACAATTCCGGTGTCAGATAATGTAAGTCATGTCAGGGGTTGCCCCCCGCCACTAGAAGGTGTAGACGAAAGAGGAATTGAATATTGAATCTCAGGTACAGAAGAAATGGGAAGATTAGGTATAGACATAACATGAGAGGTGGTAGGGGTGGTATCTTGACCTGGGTTGCGGGGTGTCAATGGACGATCTATAATCGGTTCAATGGGTCTCATAGATTCAACAAGTGAACAATATCCCCTAGGAACCGATGTGGATCTTGGTAGTGTTGGGCCTAAAATATCATCAATTTGCTTATCAATATCCTTTACATGGAGAATGGTAGAATGGTACTGCCTATGTTCTTCTTCAATTTCAGAAGAGATTCCATGGGTGCCAAATGAAGCAATGGATTGACCTATAGGGTTTTCCCAAAATTGAGCATTGGAACCAAAATCTGGGTGAGCAATATCATCAACACGTCCTTCCATGGGAGAATGGAATGAGGAATCTCCTCGAGAAGGCTGTTGGACCAAGGGAGGTGATTGTGATGTATATGGTACTCCACTTTCCACAACCACATTGTCTCCCACTTGGGAGGTTGTAGCATCTCCTTGGTCAATAGCTTCCATAGGATTTTCTCCTGAACCAAGGATAAAATCAGGTGGCAAGCCCCATACTCTTCTGGACTCTCTTAACTCAGCCAATTTGTACAGTTCCTAACTAACCTAGGGTCTGAAAATCTAGAAAACACACCAAAAATAATTTCCCTACGCAAGCTATAGGTCAAAACAAGCACACTTAAAATGATAGGAGGAGTTCAAAAAGTCAGGTCTCTCACTAGGATTGTTGAGAAGGTGCCACTCGCGATATACCTCGAGGGTACGTGCGTAGTAATCTCCCCGAATGCTATTTTCGGTGTATGGCTCCAAGCAAGACGACCAAAGGGTTTTTCTTAGATAGATAAGGTACCCTAGTGGGGTCTCCCAATATACTCAAGGTACGTGGGAGCTCGAATCGGTAGTAGTGCTGTCTAATGCATAACCGTACACAAGGGGCCTTCTGATATACAATCGAGTACGTGAAGTACCTTTCTATATACCTCAAGTGTATGTGAAAGGTTGTTCGATATACCGACGGTACGTGGAAGAACCGCGTGAGTCCCAGAATGTAATGCTGACAAATAAAAACAGCTCCTATGCTTAACGACACCCGAACACGTCTCTAACCTATCACTCAAGTTACTATGTAAATTTTAACCTATAACTACCGTTAATTTTAACTTGTACGGTTAGGTGAATGCATGATGTTTTGACAGAAAAGTAAAACCATGCAGTATGTCAGTGCAAGATATTCACTTTACCATTCAGTATGCCTACTTACGGGGGGGAAAGAGAGTGTTTTCCTTTTGTTTCAAAAACCAAAAATACTTCCACACAACAGTCATGAACATCAAATCAAAGACAAGCAATCACTTTTCCAAACTGATTTCTTCTTTCCAAAAGCAAATGAGAAAGGGAAGAATCTCTTTTCCTAAAAAAAAAACAAGAAGCACACCTATATGCAAATGCACTCTATTTTTTCAAATTTCTCAAACATAAGCAAATATAACTTAAAAATACCATTTATTTATTTATTTTGATCGAGATAGCTCTAAATGCATGAGAGACGAAAGATCATAAAGGTCCTGAAAGCTTGTAAATCCAATCAGAAAACCAATGTCCAATGCTCAATGATGATATCCTAGTCTTAGTCAAAACTTTTCTTTTTTAAAGGAAGGAAAAAGAAGTTTATTATACAAATAAGAAATGAAATCTAGAAGCTAATCTAGTGTTCTTCTTTTAGTCTATGTAGCAGAAACGAAAAGAGATTTCAAATAACACCCTAAGCTTTTTAGAAAACAAGAAACTCTTTCGTAAACAAAACCAACAAGCATAGAAGAAGATGAACATATCAAAAGACTTAATCAAACTTTTCAAATTCCACTCAAATCAATATTAAACCATAAAATCTCAAACCACAAGCATCTGATTCAGTAACACAAGTCTGACAAGCAGAACTAAAAGCAACAAAATCCAAATTTTTACAAAGAAAAATAAGGAAAAAAGGCTTTGGAATAATGCGTACCTGGCACATCGCTTCTCAAGTGTTGAGAGAGCGTTTCCTAGATCGCACCGCTTCTTGCCAACAGGTTACAGGTGGTGGCATTGCGTCCTGTCCACTTTGTCCAAGTGGTGGCACCGCTTCTCGGTCATAGCGTGGGCGCGGTTCCCTATAGATGACCAAAATACAAGAAGAACGATGGATCAAGTAAAAAAGAGAATAGATCAAGGAAAATACTGTTGAATTGAGTATGGAAACAGAGCATAAAAGACCGAAATGACTCAGATTTGAATAGATTTGGAGGTTTCAAACCCAAACAGAGTTAGTCAGAGAGTGGATTTGACTGAAGAGAGTGGAAGAAAGAGCCTGGATTAGGACAAGAGTTGTAGATTAAGGAAGATCAAAATGACCGATACATAACTTCAATCTCCAGCAGACTCACCATATTTGTTAGCTGGAATATTTCACCTCCTACGGATAGTAAGGTGTTCCACTGGTCTGAATGGTTCAGATCTAGAACAAATAGAAGATAGAGGTTGAATACTCTCCCTAGATGCTATAGATATATGGAATACAAGGATTTGATAGTACTCCTGTGTACCTACAATGAGTTCAACATGAAACATACCAAAGCAACCAGAATATAATATACTAATCTATGCTAGTGACTAAGGAATCTAACAACATACATCTGAAATCAAACATCAACAATATATGTGGGACAAAAATTAACTTGCATTAAAGAAATATGAAGAAGTTTACAACCAAGCCTTAGTGTTGACATGCATCTCCATGAAACCAAGCATTCTCATCCCCATAAGCTCCGACTCTAGCTCTCTCTATGCTCTCCAATGATATGGACCAAGTGATCAATCCAACAGCATAACAATGTCATAAGAGTTCTCTCCCTCAACCATGGCCATAAGATTGTATTTATGTATTTATAAGGCTAGATGGATAGGGTAGGTTGAGAGATTTATGGGTGAGGTGGCCTCCAAGATCCTAAGATGGGGGATCTTGAGCTCAACTGACCCACTACAGTAGGGATAAGGGATATCTCGAGGCTTATCATCTAGAAGCCTCGAGAATCTTCTCTTTTTCCCTTTTTACCCAGGGTACTACGTTTCTCCTTCAGTGACAGAACGGTTCTAGTAATAACTGCTTATGGACTAAGGGCCATAAGTGGTGGCACCGCTTGTGGGAAACAGGAGATGGGTGGTGCAAATAGGGGTACCACTTCTGGATAAAGGGTAAAGCGCAGTGCTGGGAATTTGTATGCAAAGATTGACAAATAATATGAGTTTCCACTCTAGAAGCTGGGATTCAGGGCAAGTAGGTATGTCCAAATGTCTTATCACATGATGGTGACAGGATTTTGGTATAACATGTATATAGATGGCATCGGTAAATTTCTCTTTGACAATAAGAAGGTCGTTTATCCACCACTACTATTTTGCATTGGTGGTTATAAGTTTAAAAAGGTGAAAAGTGCTCTTGATTTTGTCAAAGAACTAGAAAAATTCCATTTCAAAGAAAAGAGTTTTCATAGAAATGATGCATGGGACAAAGTGTCAAAATATTGTGCATCAGTGGGGGTTCATTTTGAATATGCCCATCAGTTTGATAAGGAGGAAGCAGTATACAGTAATGCACGTAACATGACTGCTTTGAATAAAAGATTCAAGAAAAAGATCACAATCACAAGAGGCAAAGGAAGTAGCAGTCACACCTCCGAACAACAGACATGAGAGAAAGAGGCTGCCAAGGAAAAAGAGGAAGAAGCCCGAAGGTTGGTCAAGGAGGAATAGAAATTGATAGCTGAGGAATAATAAAGAGAAAAATATGAATATGCACTAATAAAGAAGGAAGAAAAAAAAGAGAAGATGCAAATGAGGTTGACCTAGCAAGGAGAGTGACAGAAAAGGATGTTGAAAAGGATGATGAAGATCTTAAAAGGAAGGAGGAGGAAGACCGAGATCAGGAAAATATGGAGAAAGAAAAATCCAAGGATAATCCAATGGATTCATTCGTCCCATAAAGTAGCACAATGATAGGGAACCCAACTCCCTCGATAGAACTTGGATTGATAACTTTTGTTCCATCCTGGGAACAAGCTATAGCCAACCTTGACACAATATTTTTTGACCTGGTTAAGAAGAGAATAACGAGGAGAAAAGAAAAGAGAATTTAAATGGGTGATCAACCTGTAGCTGTCATGGTGACTGAAGAGACAGTTATGGATAAGACCGATGAAGACCCTCAACTTCTCGCAATCGTAGGCTTAGTAGCAGCTCAATCCAATGCAATTAATGTCAATAAGATGGTCGTGGATGCTAAGTAGTATAAAGAAAAGATGTCCCAGATGAAAAAAACACTAAGGAAAGAGAGAGGAGAGGGTTAGGACGTAAAAAGAAAATACGATGATACTTTATCAGAGTTTGAAAAACTCAGGGAAGCATACCAGATGTTGAAATTAGAAAAGGATGCATTAACACTGTCAGCTGCAAACATTGAAGGAGAAAAGAGAAAACTTGAAAGAAATTTTTTGGAGTTGGAGGAGCAGAAAGCTGTGGCCAATAGGAGAGCAGGAGAACTTGAGGCTCATAACAAACTGCTAGAGGAAAAAGTTAAGGTATCCAAAGAAAATCAGCTTGACATCACTCCATTCCGCAGTCAAGCCTTCCTAATGCAAAAGAAGATACACCAGGTTCATCTAAAATTGGCCGAAGAACTATACATAATCAAACAAATAGAGGTTAGGATAAAGGAAATAACAGATACATTATCAGAATTTGGGAAAGGGGTATTGGAGGTTGTAGAACTGATTTGAAGTCAGTTAACTTGGATGGAAACCAACCCAGTTTTTCCAAACTACTTTCCCCAGAAAACAACAATAAGGTTGAAGATGGAGTTGGCAATCTTATATCTTAGCAACAAAGCCATAGTGAGATTGCACACTGCAATCGATGAGACTATGGAGAGGTGCATGGAGTTTTACATGAAAATGATTTCCACACATAACAAATGCCAAGATTCGACAGCCATGCAAATTCAGGAATACCCGAAAAAAGAGTAACATTTGAAAAATCTGTAAGACAATTTGCAAGGGGACGAGCAAAGTATCCAAAAGTTGCACAGGCTTCGATGCATAAATATATTTTAGATGAATGGTTAATACAGACCCGACCAAAGGTAAAGGAAATTGAATCGCAGCTTTCCAAGCACGAATTGACTACATGCATATTAGAGCCAGTGGACTATCGAGTCATAGCTGCTGAAGCTTGTGCATGGAGAATTTTCATTAAATCATCAGCCAAGCCCTCTTAAATTTGTCTTATTCACACATGGAATTTAATATGTAATATTTTGTATTTATTCCAATTTTCCTAGTGAGGACACCAGAGGACAAATTTTTTTAATTGAAGAGTTAAAGAAGCCAATGAGGCTAGGGTAGCTGAAAATTCATTTTGTAAAAGTATAAGTAGAGGTATATTAGAATAGATAGGGAATTTTTCTAGCAGACATATGTGCTGAAACGTTTTGTAAGGAGAACTACTTCCTTTTTATAAATAAAGAGGACCTAAATTTTGGCTAGAGGAAGGACTGTATGAGCTTCAAGATGGATCATGTGGATTGTTGAATATGAACTATTTCTATTTTGGATTGCTGCATAACTGTGAGATTGTTCCAACCCGTTGAATTATTTCTGTAGTTTATGAATGGTTTCATTTTCTATTTTGAATCTTGTACAATAAATGAGTAATGGATGTTTTGACTTAACAGAGCTATCTTTGTGTTATTTTTCTGCTGTATTAATGTCTGAAGAGTTTAATAGCTATATGCAGGATTCTATGTGCAAACAATACAGTACATTATTCATTCTAATATAAACTCTGATCCCTAGGGATAGATTAGATTAGATTAGATTAGAATAGATGTGACTGTTTTGCTTAATAGTGATTGAGGAGAAAAGGGGATAAGACGGAAGGTAAGAATATATGCATCGCATGTTGCGGTCTTTGCTCCGTGATCACTTGCATTTAGTATAGTCACTTGCATTGTATTCCGAAATATAAAATCATAAACGGTGGACCGGGCCGCAATCGATAAAATAGATTTAAGCATTCCTTTAATTCTATGGTAGTCGGGCCGCTAACCAGATGAATTCCCCATTTCAAACAATAAATGATCTAATTGGGAATGGTTATTGGGGATAATCTCTACTGTTGGTACCTGGGATTCTTCTAAGCATCAACAGTTTTGGCGCTAGAAAGAGGGCCACCAGTTCATGGATGGCAAAGGAAATCCATTTATTAGAAAGTATTCCACTAGTGATTGTTATCAGGAAGATATCACCTTCTGCGGACATAAGCTGTTCCTCTGGTTTGAATGGTTCAGATCCAGAACAAATGAGTGAATAACTCAGTTGAAGACCTTCCCTGGACATTATAGACACTTGGAATGTAACTCTAATGAAAGACCTGTATACCTATAAAACATATCTGTTATCCAACTTTTTGTACCATAAGTTGGGTTACCTGAGGAGCCACCGGTTGACAGACTTCTTCAAATTCTGATTCAAGTGTATCAGTCGATCCGTCTGCTTGTCTAGCCAATATTGGCTAGTCACCTTTTTATTTGAATAATTTTGACCATGGCCCCACGAGGTTTGTAATAAAATGTGCTAGTAGGATATTTTTGAGTGGTTCGGTCTCCTGAGACGTAGAATCTCAAATAGGGTATTCCAGGGAGTTTTTTTCCCCTGACAATTATGCTCTGCCTTCAGCCGAGTATAATTGACGAGGTTTTCTCTCACTTCCTCCAAAGCTGGAATGCTAGATGTTGAACTATGGGCCTTGGGGGGTTATTAGAGCCCAACTGAGTGTTACATACCTACTAGACAATATTTAGATAGATCATGGTCATGTCCTAAGTCATTTGGACACATAAAAAATTTTCGAAAAAAGTCTTTTTTGAACAATGAAATTTTTTTTTTAAAATTTTTTAACTTTTAATTACTTTTCCTAAGTTTTTTGGGTTAATTTTTCCATAAATTAAATGGAAAAAACCCGTTCGTGATTCAGACTCAGAATTCAGTGATTGAAGGCTCTAACCTTAAGCCAAAAATCATTCTTGATCAGCCAGCGAGTCAGAGCCAACTTTCAGATCAGCAATCGGACACATAATGGCTTTTTACTCAAAAAAGTTAGTTTTGAGTAAAAAAATGACTTTTAGTAAAAAAATGATTTTTAGTAAAAAAATGATTTTTATTAAAAAAATGATTATTTTGAAGAAAACTAAAACTCTCCAAATTAATCCAAATTCAGTAAAATAAAAGGCTAAATGACATCTCATGGAGCACTTATGATGATTGGAGTTATCATAACTCAGCTTCAGTCATCATTAAGAGAGCAATTAATTTATTATCAGTTAGCAGACATGTCATCTCCAGCTAAAGATGAGATGGAGAGCACTCATTGGTCTGGTGATTTGGTCGAGGTGAAGACTAAAGCTTGCACCATCGGTGGGCTTCCCAAACCTAATGGAGGCTCCAGCCAGACCTAAGGATGAGCTTACCTACATCACACGTGTGGCCTCATCCTTGGCTTGTTTTCAGTGCACAAGTTTGGAGTGGGGGCACCT
>LPNX010068424.1:3792-139839 GCA_001517045.1 Pseudotsuga menziesii | reverse complement strand
GTTTGTGTCTTCAGGGATTGCATCTAGCAGGAGCTTTCGGCATCTAATACCTTCACCATACAAGTGTTCCATTATTAATATTTTTGTTTGCAGGTTTGCAAGCGGTTCTGAATCTTTCTTGCCTTCTCCAAACAAACTTCAAAAAATTCTACTGGTTACTTTGATTGCTACAAGTGGATCTCTATTTTCAAGGTTCTATCTTACCTCTTTTCCACTTTTGTAGAAGTCATCAAGTCATTTAAATCTTTATTTTAAGCTTGCTTGGCTTCTATTAAGTTAGATCTAGGATTTCTAGCCTTAGATCTACTTTTTCAAAGCTAGATCCATCTTTCTAAAGGTCCATTTTTAAAGATCTAGTTTCATTTCCTTTTTAAATCCATCTTTCTTTTTGCCTTGGAAAACGTGCACAAGTTTTCTAGAAAAATGTGCAAATTTTTCATTTTTGGGGATTGCTGGTTTTCTGTATTTTTCATTAATTCTAAATTCTGGAAATTCATTAAAAAATCAGAAAATTTTCAAAATTTTTAAATTTTTTTTTAAATTTTTTTGACTTTTTCTCGAAAAGTGTGCCATTTCAAGCTCGCTGTTGTTTGGGCTGATTTTTGACTTTTTTCTGTTAATTCTAAATTCTGGAAATTCATTAAAAAATCAGAAAATTTTTCAGAATGTTTCAAGAATTTTAATTTTTTTAATTTTTTTGACTTTTTCTCGAAAAACGTGCAATTTTGTACTTGCTGTTTTTTTACTGATTTTTTGCAATTTTCTGCTATTTTCCAGATTCTGGAAATTAGCCTAAAATGTTAAAAAATCTTTAATTTTAAATTCACAAAAATTCCCAAGTCGTTTCGTAAAAAATCGTGCATTTTACATAAAAAACAGTGAGCTTGCCTGATCCTTTCCAAGTTTTGATTTTGGGTCTCATTCCATTGTTTTGATCTCCTGTTTCATCTCATAAAGCACTTGTCTTCTCATCCACTTAATATTTTTGAATCACAGGTTAAATTTTTTTTTCTAACACTCTCACTAGTCCTTGTTTAGAGCTCTTATCCACAGGTGAACCAAAAGCAAAACCCAACAAGAAAGAGCAAGCAAAACTAGATCCAAAGACAAGGATCCAAAGCCAAAAAAGAAGTCATTCTCCTTTGTACAAACTCATAAGAGTTTTTCATTTTTACTTAAGTTACTTCTCAAAGTCCTGACAAGGATTAAGTTCCAAAGGCATTTGTACTTCATTAATAAAACAAGGCTAAGTGGGATAGGGCCTCCCATGCTTGGTTTTTCTTCCCCATTTGGGGAAGAGTGTTTTTTGTTCTTAGCTTAGATTTATTTCGAGTACTTAGAGTAGTTTCATTTTTTTGGCAAAGTAGATACTAATTGTTAGATTAGCCCATTTTGTTTCATTAACTAGGTTGATTACTTCATCTTTTAATTTTTTGTATCTTTCATAAGTAATTCAACTGTTTAAAGTACAAATCTCTTGAATCTCACTTTGTAGATCAAAAGTGCTCTCTATCGGAGAGTTGTCTTTTCATTGTTTAATAAGTTAATCAATTAATCTTGAAAGTCTCTTGAACTTGCCATAATCCAAGTCAAGAGCACTCTCTATCGGAGAGCATTCCCACTGCATATCCTTGCATCAAGCATATAGATTAGCTAAGTCTCTTGAACCACTGTCATAAGACGAGGTCAAGAGCGCTCTCTATCGGAGAGTTTTAATTAACTTAATAAAATTCGCAACTCACATCCCTTTAATTAATTAACCCCCTTCCCTCCTTGCCGAAGTATGCTCTGATCGATCTTCGATCGAAATACCCAGAAATGGCATTGGATCTCTAAACCCCACAAGAGGAACTTAACTAAAACTTTCCCCATAACCAACGCACCGGCTTTGTTCGATAAATATCGAGGCATGTGGGAAAATAACAAGTGTGGGCACCGGGATACCTAATCTAGGCACTGGTAGTTGAGTTATTGAACACTTACCTTTGACCCCAGACAGGTCCGTAATGTCTTTGAACGGAGCCATTGAAGGTATTACCGGTTAGGACATCCAGCCACCATAAGTGAAGATCACAAACAAAAAACTATTAAAACTTACCAAGAACACTTGCAAAACCTAACAATGACTGGCATCTTTTGGGATTCACATATTTACACTCAAAGCATCTCTGATAAGTTGACTCCATAGGCACTGGTCCCACCTTTTAGCATTGTTGATAATTTGGGCCATTTGTCCATCGAATGTTTGATTATAAATCATATCTGTGAATGCTTTATCTATTTCGTGAAGCTCTCAAATATTTGTCTATCTTTCAATTCCGGTGATAGCAATGTGGATTGCTTTGTCTTGTGTTAAATTCATCACATTAATCATCTTAAATCACCATAACTCCTAAACAACACCCATCTGAAATCACAATAACTCCTAAACTACCCCCCTTGGCTTCGTTAGGAGTTAGCCTAAATGGAGTAGCTAGGAGTAGGTGATAGTACCTAGCTCTGTGCTTGCCCCCAAGGTCACACCTCTCCCAAATTCTCAAGTGAGGAGACAACTTTCAGAAGATTTCTACTGCTGGTGTGCAATCGACAGACAACAATATCAAAGATACAAAGACATCAAAGCTACTGGAAAATCATCTACACATCCATATTAGTGACTAAGGAATGCAATAACATATATGTGAGATTAACGCAACAAACATGTTGGAAGGAAACCAACTTTGCATTAGAAAATAAATGAAAGAGCTTACAACCATGTGCCTTAGTGTCGATACACTCCTTCACAAGACTAGCACCTTGTCCCCGATAGCTCCAACTTGCTCCACAATTGCTCTCTAATGGATTAGGCTAGGGTATCAATTCAAAAGCATAAATTTACTATTCTTCTCCCACCCTCAAACAAGGAGTATGAGCTTGTATTTATAGGGCTCAAATGGATAGGATGGTTGAAAGATTGGTGGGTGAGGTGGCAACAATATCTTACAAAGAGGGATCTCAACCTTAACCAACCTAGGTGAGTAGGGATAAGGTTAGACACGAGGCTCTTATTCTAGAAGCCTCGAGAAGCCTCCTTTTTTTAACTTTTTACCAAGGGCACCTCTTATAGCCCTTTATGACAGAGCGCTGATGGGCAGGAACTGTGCCAACAACATAGGTTAAAGGTGGTGGCACCTCCTAGTTCTCACACAACTAGTGCGGTGCTGAATAGGGTACCACTTATCTGCTTGAGGGTAAGAGTGGTGCTGCAATTTTGTATGTTGGAATCAACATCTAGAGAAGAATTCTCTTCAATTTTGGGGTTTGAGGGAAAATATCTTGTGTTAGGGATCCTATCACATGCCGGTGATAGATTTTGAGTGTAATAGAATGCCGCCCAAAGCATGAGGCTAGAGGGATACGATAGGCGAGAGCTTTGATAGAGCAAGTTATCACTTCAAGGAAAGAGCCAGCTTGATCAGAGAGTGTCATCGAACAGGCATCTGCAATACCTCAATAGTTTGACTCATGAATAAATGTAACCTCATCATGGCTGTAGACCAATACAAGACAGAGCCATGAGAGGAATAAACAAACATGGCTACTAGAATACAGTGTAGATCCATGTGATAGATGACTCAAACTTGGACATAGATACCAAATATACAACATATATCTACATCATACAGATGCAAATTTGAGCATAGCCATGACCATACAAATGTGGATCCATGTTGGTACTTTATATAACATACTCCATCACAACCCAGGGAGCAAGCTGTGAGCACTTTAACAAATACCTAGGGTCTTCATCTCATCTTCCACAAAGTACAATTCTATCCATGTGATTACAATGTTCTAAAGTCGAACATGGTATAAACCACTTGATTATTGGTCAATGAGGTGAGCTGTTAACAAGTGCGAGGGAAATCACCAGTGATGTCAATGATTCCCAAGGTACCCTAGTACAATCTACTGAGTGTGAATAGATGTCTTGGTGTCGAACACCCAGCAGAGTCTTCCGATCAAAGGCCAATGATGTGAACCTTTGTCGATAGAAAGATAATATGTCATTGAGGCATACAGATCTCAAGGTACTAAATTTGTTTCTAATACTATTTCCCGGATGATGAGTTGATGTCGACAGGAATAATCTCATCGAAGGAGGGCCATGATGAATCCCACATTGACGACGCAAAACTCAGAACAAAGTTCTGAAATGTTGTAGATAATGTAACCATAGGATTAAATCAAAGTACTGACACAAAGGCTTTTTTAACTATAGAGGTAAACTTGTTTCTTCCTTTGAACATTGGACGACACGACCAAAGACATGGCAGCATGACTAGACTAGACAGACACACAATGCGACAGTGGACAATGCATTATTTTGAAAAACTCAAAGGAGTGACATGACTCATGAAAGTGGATGTACTTGTAAGTCAGCTGAATACCCAGTTGACTGAATGATATGCAGACAAGTGACATGTTCAAAGGTGATAAAAAACTGCCATTAGATTTGCAAAATGATTCTCTTCCCTTAATTCCCCCATCATGATTGATGAGTGCTTCTTTTCATTTTTACAAGTTCAAAGAGGGTAACAAACACTCGTTTGAGGTTATTCGAAGACAAGTCCATTCCCATATATTTCACTAACCTGAGAAAGGAGGGGTTCATTCCCAAAAAAGGGTCTCTCAGTGTTTAATTTAACGAGTCCAATGAAAGCAAACTCAGCATCGTTCATATTTAGAGAGTTTGAACGAATACAAAAGAAAAATCCAAAGGGTCCTTTTTCATAAAATAGTCTATTCAAACCGAAAAAGAGATAACCTATCGTCGGAGAGACGACTCTTCAAATACTTTTACGAGTATGAAGAACACAAGTACTTGACAATATTTTCATATTTAGGGAGTCCAAAAAGAGCTTAAAGGAGACTCCATTAGTTTTCTTTGTAATGATAAACAGTTTTATGAGCCTAAAAAGAATCAGAAAAAAGATTCGGAACTTTGATACTGAGTTCTGAGAGAGTGACCAAAGTATCGAAACAAACGCTCGAGGACTTTTTCCATTTTAAGGAAGTACGAAAAAGTAAAAAAAAAACTTCCCATATATTTTTATTGTTTTCATTTCTATCCCTGCAAAACTGAATATCAACATTAATTTCTCAAAAAATGACTTTTAATGAGTCATACGGATGGATTTTATAATGATAACGATTTCAAAGTATTAAAATGACATTAAAAAACCCTAAAAATAGCTATAAAAGTCATTTCAAATAGTAAAAATCAAAACCATTTCACTATTTACCACTAGTCAAGAGCCTTTTGGCGCAACTTTGAACCAGATCTTTAGCTGCAGTTTTCTGGGAGATCCGACCGTCTGATTTGAGTGCCGTCAGAGCCAGGTAAAAGATAAAACCCTAATATTTTACTTTCAAGCATTTATTTTTTATTTTAGGAGGGTTTTTGGCCATTTTAGGCAGTCCCTAAACTTAAAAAGCGGGCACCTCTCCTGCCCCTTACGGTAGAGGAAGTGCACCGTGAGAACCACGCTTATAACACTGCGCTCAGGCGATGCCACTGCTCTGTGCAAACTGAGCTCAAGCAGTGCTGGCCGTGAGTTGGGAAAAATGCATGGATAGGAAAAAACACAAGCTTTTAATTGATTTTGATGATTGGATATGTTTTTAACTAGTTCATTAATGGTTTTTGCTAGGTTTCCAACGGTCGAAAATGGTGATATGGAAGGAACAAGAGCATGATGATGATGATGCCTGTGCTGAAAGAAATGCGGGATGTATAGCCACATTGAGGAACTGCAGCCTCCTCAATTTCTTCTGCACACCAAGTATGGTGTCTCATGAGATATTGCTGGAGTATATACTCCATATGTGGAACCCAGAACAAATAATACTTCGAGGTGGGGGAACATGTGTTAACCATTGAGGTAGAAGACATCTACTTCTTGACTATATTCTCATGACGGGTTTCCCCGATTTTATTGACTGGTTCCCATGAAGGGGATGTGACTACTCAGGAGCTGATTGTCCGCCACTACCTTCTCAGTACTAGAAATTTAGGGAAGAAGATTCCCATCAAGGCAGTAGTGGATCTTCCTCTCTGCACTCTTCTTTTTACCATGCAGAGGCTGGTTGGGAGCCAAGGACCTCACCAGGATTCTAGGGCACATATGCTATATGCGATAGAGGCTATGGCACCTATAGTTTTCAACTTGTCGGAGGCATTTCTACCAGTATTTAAAGACTAGTTGACCAAGTGTCGGCAGGGAGAACAAAAATAGTTTGGTTATGGTTCTAGCTTAGCCTGTTTCTTTTTTGAGCCGATCCCACAGCTGAGACCCCAAGTGGTTTTTATTGAGCTGAGGGCGAGAGACCCTCGTATGCTGAGGTGGGTCGGGATCATGGCCCGTACAGGAGCAAGAAAAGGGAAGGTGAAGTTTGGGTCTCCATTCTTTCGATGGCTTAGTGACTAGATCCTCATGGTTGAGGATTATGGTTATGTAGGAACTGATTTTAGGGGTGACCCTAACCTACCACTTCCACTTGGTGAGTAGTGGGGAGACATGGGTAAGAAACAAAACCCTAAGATAGCTATTTGGGTTTTTTGTCTTTTAATGTTTTTTATTTTTTATGTATAGTAACAAGACCTGGAATTTTCATGCAGATGTAGGAGCTGCACAACTTGGGGGATCATCCCCATTGGATAGACAAGCGAGAGCTCGCTTTGGTCAATGAGGCAATGAACCTATGGTAGAGATCGAGGACAACCTAGAGAGGTTAACTTTGGACATAACCGATGCATCCATTGATGATCTCTTGATGTGCTATTAGAGGAACACAACAGGGGTGCCAGGCCGCTTCAGGCGTCTGCTATGTAGGGTAGTGCAGGCTATTATGTGCTACCGTGAGCATCACTAGCTCTTACATGATGTATCACTAAAAGCTGCTATAGCTTCATATTTTTTGTATGATTTTGTGCTTCCTGAAATCCAGAGTGCTTCAGATGAGGTCTTGTGACCTATTTTTATAAAAACACTTATATATATATATATATATAGACTTTTTCCTCCGATGTTTATGCTTCAAATGGAAAATGTATTTACATGAGTTTTATATGTTTTTAATGTTTATTTACAATGTTATGAACCATGTTTAAGTTTCATGGTACGAATGAGCAATATACCAGTCTAGGATATAATTCGCCAATGAATCAGTAACTGCATTGTCTTCCCTAGGGATATGCCTATAAGTAATGACTTTAAATGACCTTTCCAATTAACGTACCCTCCGATAGAGACAGAGTAGTATAGGGTTTTTTATGGTGCAAACCTGGTTTAAATGACAAACCACCAATTGTGAGTCCATGAACACTACCAAGTCATGAATGTCTTAGGATGCAGCCTCAGTCAAAAGACCTATGACTGCTTCATACTCAGCGATATTGTTGGTAGCAGGACCAATACAAATTGCTCCTAAAATCACTATATTGTGTGAAGGGGAATGGCGGCAAGCACCATCGACGAAGCCATAAAAATCCATTTGATCTGCATAACCAAAACATGGTATAAACAGTCTAGACATTAAAATGAAAACCATATTGAAAGTACCAAAACAAACTGAAAATCCAAATAATGTACATATATACAAGGTACCATACATGAATGATCTAGGCATAGTACCTCTTTAGGTACAACCCATTGCGAGGTTTCCCAAAGGGGATTCCATCATAATCCACGAGCTTGTAGGCCCCTTTTTCTAAAACCTTGGAAATGATAAAAGGACCATACCACATTGATTCAAACTTCCCTTTTCCTACCTTATCATGTCTCTGATCATAAGTCATGACTAGGTCACCTTCATTAAACACACGAGGTTCGATAGATTTATCGTATTGCACCTTGACGCGTTTCTTGTGTGCCTCATTAACCAAGGCAACATCTCGTCTAGTTTCGTCAAGGTTGGTTAAGTATAAAAACCTTTCTTCCTCGGTATAAGTATTAGGGAGAAGTTCAACGGAAAGTTTCAAAGACATAATCTAACACTGAATAGGTAGGACAACTTCTAGTCCATATACTAATTGAAAAGGTGTAAAACTAGTTGCTGTTTTCACTAAAGTTCTATAAGCCCAAAGAGTAGAAAAGAGAGTCTGGTTCCAGTTGGATTTGTGATCTCCAACCATCCGATGTAGCATAGTTTTTAAAACTTTGTTAATGGCCTCAACTTGACCATTAGCTTGCGGATAATAGGGGGTTGAGTTTTCATGGCAAAAACCCAACTTAGCACTTAACTCTACCATCATATGATTTTGGAAATGTGATCCGTGATTAGTGACAATAGACTAAGGAACTTCAAACCTAGCTATTACATGGTTAAAAACAAAGAGGGCGGCAGGCTTACCATCCTATGCATATGTAGGAATAGCCTCAGCCCACTTAGTGAAATAATCCACGGCTACTATGATGTAACCATGCCCCTTGGCTGAGGTAGGCTTACAATGCATGAAATATATCCCCCATTTGGTGAAAGGGACAACGGTAATGACAGGGTGTAATAGAGCAGGGTGGGTGCACTTTTTTGGGTAAAAGTGTTGATAGGGTGGGCATTTCTTAATAGCCTCATGACAATCTTTAAAAATAGAAGGCCAGAAATAGCTATCACATAGGATTTTCTAAGCTGTAGGTATCCCAGAAAGATGAACACCACATGCCGTTGAATGGAAGTCATTAAGAACTTGTTTAGCTTTGTCATGGGTGCGGCATCGTCAGATAATGGTATCTATACCATGTCTATACAAGGTATCATTGAGGATAATATAGTACTTTGCATGGTGACAAATGCGATGACGATCCTGATGAGATATAGTAGGCTTAAAACACTGTGTCTGGAGATAAATGATTAAATATCCATACCATGGGTTAGTCGTTCTTATTAGGAACATAAATTCATCCAGGAATGAATCACTTAGCTCAGAATCTGTTAAAGCATAGGGAAGATCACACATTAGCTCGAAAAAAACTAATGACTTGTTTGAAGTAGCTTTGGAAAATTCAAGATCAAACTCCTGTAAGATAACAATCCATCAGGAGTATTTTCCCCTTAGCACTTGACGAGTCAAGATGTAGTACATAGGGTTTTGGTCTGCGAGTATAGTAGTAGTGCGAAGTAGGATGTAGTGACGAAACGTTTGGATAGCAATGACCGTAGGCAATGCTAGCTTCTCCACACACGAGTATCGAGTTTCAGAATCCAGAAGATTCTTACTGGCATAATAAATCACGTGTTCTAGGCCGTTCTGGTCCTCTTGAGCTAAAACCATTCCGATAGTAGTAGTAGAGGCAACAACATACAAGAGAAAATCCTTCAAGTAATCTAGGGGGTGTATGATGGGTGAATGAGTCAGATCATGTTTGAGATTATCGAAGGCTCACTGGGCCTGGTCATCCCAAAATAATGGAGTGTCATTCTTAAGGAGACACATATAACCATGCATTTTCTCAGCGAAGTTACAAACAAAACGACGAAGAAAGTTTTCCTTCCCTTGCAAAATTTTTTGGAGTTCAAGTAGGTTGGTTGGGGTAGGTAAGGTGAGTATTGCAACAATCTTTAAGGGATCAATCTGAATACCATCCTTGGAGACTACGAAGCCTAAGAGACATCCCGTATGAACGCAAAAAACACATTTGTGTGGGTTCAACTGTATCTTGTAATGGTGACACCTCAGGAAATGTCTCTAAGATGTCGAGGATGGCCTTCCCGTAGCTGTGAGTGCACAGGGAGATCATCGAGGTAAGGCTCCACAATATTCTTAATGTCATGAAATGCATAGGACATGGCACACTAGAATGTGGCCCTAGCATTCTTAAGGCCAAAAGGTAACTTCTTGTAGGAAACAGTTCCCCACAAGCATATAAATGTCATCTTATGTTGATCAACAGGCAATATCTCAATATGATTGTAGCTAGAAAAGCCATCCTTAAATGAGAAGATGACACTCCCAGCACAGTTTTCAATAATCTGATTGATGTGTGGAGTCGAAAAGTTGTCCTTGGGACAAGCCTTATTCAAATATCGAAAATCGATACAGACACGAATAGTTCCCTGCTTTTTGTTCACTGGAACAATATTCAATACTCATTCCGTCAAGCGTACAGGATAGATAAGTCCTGCCTTTAGAATTTTTTCGACTACGGCTTTGATAGCCGCAACCTTTCGCAGATGGACTTGTCTCAATTTCTGCCTAACCAGTCTGGCCGTAGGATAGGTTTTGATCTCGTGGACTACAATGAATGAATCTATCCCAGGTATTTCTTCATAGGACCAGGTAAAAATATCTCATAATTCTTTAAAAAGTGATTTATACTCTTTATTTTCATCTATTGAACAGTTTTTCCCTATGTGAACATGTTCAATAGTTCCATACTTGACTGATATGTCGATTGGAACTGTTTTGGTAATGTTGCATAAATTGCCTTCAGACTCAGAATCTTGCAACAAGACAGGTGTTTGTAGATCATCAACAATACCAGTACCCAAGAGAGATACAAAATCATTATCTGCCAAACTGGTATTAGGGTGGAAGGAAGATCTATGATGGTGATCCTCCCATACGGATGTACTTGTATTCATAATCTCTATAATATACTTGTTTGATGGAAAAGTATGCGAGAGATAATCCAGAGTAGGAAGCAAAGGTTCTAACCAGTAGGGCAGGTGGTAAGGATCCGAGGCCACCAGATGAAGATCATCTATAGGGACATCAGAAATAGATTGGATGGCATCATAAACTGATTCTTGCGGGCCAAGGGAGGATGTCTCAACAACTTGTTTACCCTTAGGATCATAATTAAAGGAAGAGATCATATTTACTGTTGCCATTTCTGTGCTAGAAAGGGTTGACGGAAACATGCTCATGAGGGCAGAGTCTTTCAACATCCCTATCCCAATTGATTGGTAAGGAGGAGGGGACTGACCTAGCAAAGGGATATTATTCGTAACAGGAGTGGTAACATCTGGCATATAGAAATAAAGTTGATCAATTGTTACAATTCTTCCCGAAAACTGGAGGGTTCTAAATACCATCGAAGCGACAACGGTCATAGCATAAAACAAGTTTCTTCCTAAGAGAAGATTGTAGTCTAACGGGGCATCCACTACTTCCACCTTAACTGAAATAGTTTTTCCCCCTAGCTCAACTGCAAGGGTTGGCATGAGACCATAAGGATGGAAACCTCTTCCATTAAAGGATTTTAGTGTTGTTGTTGATTTTACAAGCTCGGGAGAGCCAATGGCTTTCCAACAGGACAAAGATAAAACAGAGGTTGAAGCACCTTCATCTAAAACAGTCCTAAATACATTTTTTCCAACTACTCTAGTTATGAATTTAAAATATAGTTGGTGGGGTAATCTAGGTTTAAGGTTCTCCAGATGGAAATGAATCAGATTCATGTCACTCGGGTCCATGTTTCCCAAAGCGGTTAATAAGTTTTTGCGTTGTGTGGGACAACTTTGGAGTACTTCCAAGGTAGACATTGCATATGGTGCCTGAGCTAGGTATTCTACAACATTATAAAATTTGTTCAAATAGGGAATTAGGGTTAAAAAAAAACTTCCTACAAGTACTCTTGGGCAGAAGCAAAATCATGTCGAGATTAGGCTTCTCGATCGTTAGGGGACCATTAGACGAGGATGCGGGAGAACCAGTAGAAGGAGTTTTATCATGAGAAGGTTTCTCAATTTTCTTTTCCTCCAGTTTGTCATATGATTGACTTCGAGTTGTTAGATTAACAATATCCAATGACATCATTTGAATTTCCTCCGTGGAACTAGAATTTTCCTGATTAGACATGTGGTCTACCAGTTGTTGCTGAGAAGGAAAAGGATCAGTGAGAATTGTTGGTGCGGGGTTACTCTTTAAAAATTTATTAATTTCATCATGTTGAGGACACTCTTTCATGAAATGATCACCACCTCACAATAGGTAGGGATACTTAGCTTTCCTTTTTCCTTTATTGTCATTCTCTGGGGCCGTAGGTTTGGGGTTTTCCTGTTGGTTTTCGGGTTTCTTGTTTTTACCTTTTACTTTCTTCTTATTACCAGATCATTGCAGACTTTGAAGAGCATTCACCTCAGCAAAAGCCATAGGATTGGAAGGAGCAGTAGTGGAAGGATTGGGTTGTTTGGCATCTTTAACCGTTGACGGGGGCTGGATTGAACCAATAACCCCATTAACGGGAGTTTTAGTAGGTGGCTTAGCTAGGTCAGTGCTGGGTCGAGGATCTTGAGGAATGAGGTCATACAAATTTCCAGACTAGGAATAGACCAAGTCTAGATACTCCACGCGACTAATGGCTTGATCTTCAGTAACAACACCCCCCATAGCCACATCCTGGGAAATGGGTGGCAACAAAGATTTCGTGAACCAATCAGCCAAGAGTTGGTCCAAGATAGAAGCTTTAATGAGCCTTCTCCACCTTCTCCATTCATGAATATGATCTAAAATGTGTGTGGAGGTGTTTTTACGTAGAGAGGTTAAAAGGTTCGTAACCGTTTCGTATCGAATGGGTAGCTGAAAGTGTGTGAGGAAAATAGTTGCCAAAGCACTATAATCCACAAACGAGTGTCGTGGAAGTTCGATGTACCACTTCGCGGCCATTCCAGTCAAAGTGCGTTGGAAGAGTCTTAATCGAATATAATTATTAATCAAGGAATTAGACAAACACCATAGATGGAAAGTCATAACGTGATTTTTGGGATCATCTCCTTGCTTACCATCGAATTTTGGAATATCCGATGGTAACTTGACTGGAATGGGAGGCCATGAAGCATTGTGTTGGATGGGTTCATTGATCAATTTTGACAAATTAGGAAAGTCCAAAGTTGCTAGGAAAGGTAACTGATGATTCAGTTCAACATACTAGTAATATTGATAAGGCATGTAACCACCAGTAGGACCGTAAGTGGACTGATACACAATATGCTGAACCTTAGGAAGATGGACCTCTAGGTTTAGGGCTTCTAGGAACACTAGGGCCATTAGGAGGATTAGGAGGAGGACCTCTAGGACCTCCGGGGCCACCGGGACCACTAGAACCAACGAGACCACCAGGGGGAGGAACACTAAGAGGAGGGCCACCAGGACCCCCGAGACCATCAGGACCCCCAGGACCACTAGGAGGAGGACAACCATAAGGTGGCCCTCTAGGACCTAGGGGGGGAGGACCTCCATAAGGCAGCCCTCCGGCACCTCCAGTCGTATGAATAGGTATTCCTCCTAATGCTGGCATGTAGAACCAATTGGGTTTCCCCCATGGAGTAAAAGTATTTCTAGGATATGGAATTCCAGTGTATGACATGCTTGTAGGGGTAGGTTCATAACTCATATTTCCTACAGGTACTTGATTCCCTGGGTAACCATACCCCCAGGAATCTCGACTAACAACAAGTTGTGCCCCTAAGGGTTGACCTAAACTCAATGGAGGGTTAACTAAATTCATAGAAGGAACGTAAACCATGGATGTGCTTGCATTAGAGGCCTATATATTATGAGTAACATATCCAACAGAAGGTAATGTAGATTGTGCCAGGGATTTCCCCCCGGCACTATAAGGTATTGATACAATTGGATTTGAAGGTTGCCCCCAAGACCTAGAATACCTAGGAGGACTAGAAACAGACCTAACATTTGCAACTGTAGGTTGAAAGTTTGACCTGGGTGTTTTGAAGTCTCAAGAGGATCAATAGGTTTCATAGAATCAGCCAGTGAATGATATCCATCTGGCCAAGGGTTCGTATTACGGGGAAGAAGAGCCGACATATGTTCTTTATGAGGGATTGGGGTTGCTAAGATAACATCTAGTCTTCATCGATATTCCTCTTCACTGTGTAAAGGATGTTTAGGAGAGGGCCTACGTACTCCAAATGAGGCAATGGGCTATCCCATAGAGGTTCCCCAAAATGAAGCAACTGGACCATAATCCGAACGAACAGGACTATCAATACGACCTTCCACAGGACCATGGAAAGAAGTGTCACCGACAGGAGGTTGTTGAGCCAAGGGATTTGTATAAGGATTGAATTGGTCTCCACTTTCTATAACTATATTCTCTTCCACCTGGGAAGTAGTTACAGCTCCTTGGATAGTAGCTTCCATTGGACCTTCTCCTATAAAGGGTTGAAAGTCGGGTGGTAAGCCCTGTGTTCTTTTGGACCGTCTCAAATGAAAATCAGCCAGATTGCACAGTTCCTATTCTAACCTAGGGTTTCAAAGCTAAGAAAAAACACACCAAAACTTTCTCCTACTCAAGCTATAGGCCAACAAGAAAATTCAAATGATAGGATGAGCTCAAATGGTTGGTCTCTCACCGAGATTGTCAAGTAGGTGCAACTCGCGATATACCACAAGGGTACCTGCGTAGTAATCTCCCCAAATGTTTTGTTCAGTGTATTGCTCCACACAAGACAACCAAAGGGATTTTTTTAGATAGATAGGGTATCCTAGTGGGGTCTCTCGATATACACAAGTTATGTGGGAGCTTAAATCGATAGCAGTGCTGTCTAATGCACAACTGTTCATAAGGGGCCTTCCGATATACAATCAAGTACATGAAGTACCTTTATATATACCTCAAGGGTACGTGAAAGGTCATTCTATATACCGATGGTAGGTGGAAGAAATGCACGAGTCTCGCGATGTAGTGTAGACAAGTAATGACAGCTCCTACGCTTAACGATGCCCGAACATGTCTCTAACCTAACACTCAAATTTCTATACAAATTTTAATACTATAACTACCGTTAATTTTAAAGTGGACAGTTAGGTGAATGCACAAGGTTTTGATAGAAAAGTAAAACCATGCAGATATGAAATGCAAGTTCATTCACTTTACCATTCAGTATGCCTAATTACGGGAAGGAGAGAGGTTGTTTTTCTTTTCAATTTTTCTTTTAAAACCAAAATTCCCCAAACAACTATAAAAAATCCTTTTTCCAAGCATACAATCAAACAACACTTTTCTTCAAATCAACTCTTTTGAAAGCACATAGGTAGGGTAAGTTATCTTTTCAAATGAATAAGAAAGACAAACAACACTCAAATATGCATATGCAAGCTATATTTTTTATTTTTTTTCTGAAGCATGGAAAGATCTAACTTAAACTATTGATACTTTTTCCTTTTGATGAGATAATGATGTAAAAGAGACAAAAGAACAAAGGAGTCCTGAAATCTTGTGAGGCTAATTATAGATCCAATGGCTTAGGCTCAATGAAATAATGACCTAATCTCAACAAATTTTCCTTTTTAGAGCGAAAATAAGTCTTTCTCACACTTAATGAGAAATTGAAACAAGCAAACTGATATAAGGCAGTCTTTCTTTTTAGTGCTATTCTATAACAAGCATAGATCTAATATGACCTATAGTTTTCAACTAACTCCTTTCAAGAAAAAAAAAACTTACAAGCAGTAATGAATGATGAATCTAACCTAGATTTTTTATTTGAACAAACAAGCAATTTCCACATAAAAATTCCAAATTTCAATCACTCAAGCAAGTTAAAACAAGTCTGGATAAGACCAATTAAACACACCAAATCCAAAAAATCACAAATTTTTTACAAAAAATTGAAAAAATAAAGTCTAGGATGGGCCTACCTGGCACTGTGTAGATAAAGTTGTTGACAAGCGGTTTTGAGGCAGAACCGCTTCTTACTCACTGGATTCAGGCAGTGGCACTGCTTATTTCTAACTGGACTTAGACAGTGGCACTGCTTCTTACCAAAGGAACATGTGCGGTTCTCTGTAACAACCCAGAACAATAGGAGAGCGAAAAATCAAGTTAGAAATGTCAAAAACTTCATAAAAACTGATGAATCAACCACAATACAGAGCACATAAAGTTAAGGTGGCTCAGATCTGAAGAGATTTGAAGATTTCAAACCAAAAATTCAGTAGATCAGATGTAGATTTGACTGCAAAAATAGGAGGCTGGAGCTTGGATTCAGACAAGATTAGTTCAGAAACTGAGGAAGAACAAGATGGATCTAGTCCCCAACGGAGTCACCAAATTTGCTATCAAGAAGATATCACCTTCTACGGACAGAAGTTGTTCCTCTGGTCTGAATGGTTCAGATCCATAACAAATGAATGAATAACTCAGTTGAAGACCTTCCCTGAATGTTATAGACACCTGTAATGTAACTCTGATGAAATACCTATATACTNGCTACTAGAAAATCATCTACACATCCATATTAGTGACTAAGGAATCCAATAACATATATGTGAGATTAACGCAACAAACATGTGGGAAGGAAATCAACTTTGCTTTAGAAAATAAATGAAAGAGCTTACAACCATGTGCCTTAGTGCCGATACACTCCTTCACAAGACTAGCACCTTGTCCCCGACAGCTCCAACTTGCTCCACAATTGCTCTCTAATGGATTAGGACAGGGTATCAATTCAAAAGCATAACTTTACTATTCTTCTCTACCCCTCAACCATGGAGTATGAGCTTGTATTTATATGGCTCAAATGGATAGGATGGTTGAGATATTGGTGGGTGAGGTGGCCACAAGATCCTACAAAGAGGGATCTCGACCTTATCCAACCCAGGTGAGTAGGGATAAGGTTAGACATGAGGATCTTGTTCTAGAAGTCTCGAGAAACCTCCTTTTTTTCACTTTTTACCAAGGGCACCACTTATACCCCTTTATGACAGAGCGGTGATGGGTAGGAACTGTGCCAACAACATACTTTAAAGGCAGTGGCACCACTTGGTTCTCACACAACTAGTGCGGTACTGAACAGGGTACCGCTTATCTGCTTGAGGGTAAGAGCGGTGTTGCAATTTTGTACGTTGGAATCAACACCTAGAGCAGAATTCTCTTCAAGTTTTGGATTTGAGGGAAAATTTCTTGTGTTAGGGATCCTATCACATACTGGTGACATATTTTGAGTGTAACAATGATAACTCTGAGACTAGGTTTCCTGAAGACTTCATTTCCGAAGAAAGATTAAACCTTGAAGTAGAAGTTACTGAACAACTCTACCCTATTCCTTTTGAAGTAGTCAATTATTTGAGAAGACACACAAGGTATTATGTGAATAAGCTTGGAGGATTGCAGACAATCCTTGAATTACCAAGAAGGCGAGCTCCCAGAAGAGTACCCACTTACACGGAAGATTTGATTTTGGTGGGAAATTTGGAAGAATTGGTGAATTTATCCTTACAAGAGATTGTTCAACCACTTAATCAGTTGGGACCAGATTCCCCAATTTTTCAGTCACCTTTGTAGTCACCGATTCAGTCTACACCACAATATCCTTGCAGAATCATTGTTGGGCCTCGAAATTGTCTTTTATAATGGTTATTTACATTAATTTTTGACCTATTTACCGTAATTTGATACATCTATGTTCAATAAGGTTGTCTTTTACTCTGGTTTATCAATTAAAATCTCGTAAATGTAAAAAAGACAAATAGACGTTCTGCAAATAATAGACATTCTGCACTCCATTCAACCCCTTCTTCTGGTCCTAGGTTTTGCACTAAGTTTAATAACATGTTTCTTATTGGTTTACTGCTTGGATTTAATTTTGTTCTCTAATTCTTAATGGTTCCATGATATTTGCATATACAAATTAAAAATCTGAGTTAATAATATGTCTTTAACATTGTTTCAATTTTAAACAAATAAACCATTAAGTAATAAAAAATTAAAATGGTTATTATTATTATTTAAATATATACTAATCCTTTGAAAATAAACATAACATAAAACAAAGAAATATTCATAACATAAAACAAATAAATATAAAACATATTTTAAACCTTATTAAAAACCATAAAACAAACCACGCTTTAATACAATTTTGGTTTCATTCTTGAAACAATTTGTTAGTTAGTTTGTAACAATGTTTTAAATTAACAATACTCATGCTTTTTGTATGCAGGTTCATGGATATGCACATCATGGATTGGCTTATATGCATCATTTAACACACATGCAATCTATTCAATGAAATGATTCACGTGATGGAGGCTAGCTCCAAGAATCCAGCATTTAGTTCAAAAACCCAGCACTCAGCCTTCAACGTGGCCAACAAACTAGCATAAAATCCGCTCAGAATCCATATTTATGAACAAATTTTAGTTACAGGTCATCTGGATGATCATCCAGACGTGCATGCAGACCACGTGTTTTTAATAGATAGTTGATTTTTGGGCTAGAGTTTTGGGCAAACAGAAGCAAAATTGAAAATTTTGGCACACGGGTTTTGTGCAGAATAGGCTCATTCCAATCATCGTGATGGATTTTCGTAAAATACATAGCCATTTCGGAGAAAATCGTGGTTCTTTGAAACCGAATTTCCCAGAAATTATGGTTGGCCATTTTCTGAGCTGTTCATGTGCTTTAATGGGTAGTTGTTACAACAGAAATGAACCTCTATTATGTGCATGAGGTGGTCGACCTGATCTCCATTGTAATCATCATATAAATACCTCTTTGGTTTTGAAGAAGAGGGGAATAAAACTCTTTGTAAAAATTTTATTTAGTTTAATAAAAAGTTTATGTTTCAGCTGTTAATGAGTAATTTTGTGCTTTTTTGGTGACTGATCTAAGTTAGACAAAACCCCTGATTGCTAAGAAGGGCCCCACAACAACCAGAGGTTTTTCGTTGTGTATATTTCATTATTTCTCTTCTGCAGATTAGTAGTTTTCACTTTCAGTATTTAACTTGGTTTTCCTATATATGGTGTTTTTTTGTTTCCTATAATATATTTTTTACTGTTAATACAATTTACATTTTTAGAATTTAGACTGACTGGTCATACTTAGTTTTTGTTAGTTTTCCTTTTAGTTTTTCCCATTGCAATTAGATAGGATTTCAGTATTTCAGTGTTTCAAGATTAGTTTATAATCAAATCTAGTTCTGATAATGTTACCATAGCTGTAGATTAGTTTCATTTACTTTTCAGCTCTATTTTATTATGCCATAAAAATAGTTTCTTTCCTTACATACGAATAAGTGTAGTTGCTTCTTGTTATTTCAACTTTAAACATCTTATTCACTACTTTTCTTGCACCATAGGTTAATATGTATAAACCAGCTTGCATCAAGATCATTTAGTCTGCTCGTTTTCTTAGTTTATATTGTCTTCTATAATCTAAACTATCATTTGGACCGTTTGTTCAGACAGCCTGTGCAAACTATAATTCAGATAGCTTGTTCTGTCTATCATATAGACCTTCGTTTCAGCATGCTATCTAGTCTTTCATTCAGCCCTTAGCATTGTCAATCTATTTTAAGCCTATTTCTTTAGTTTTTTTATTATGTTTCGACCATGGCAGTTAACTAATGGTTATGTTTGTCTTTAGGATCATAGGTTAGATTGTTTAAAGCATTTATTAAATTTTTATTCCTATTTTTCTCCTTTCACCCTATGTATTGTGTTTTGGTTGATTGTGGTTTCTGATTTCTTTCTTCAATATCATTGCAATGTTTTGTAGTTATATCTTTGGTTTAGATTGTTTTCAGTATTAGATGCATTAGTTTTCAGTATTTTAAAGTTTGATGATAAAAGTTCACATAACCTAGTTTAGTGTAAGTTTACTTTTCAAATTATAAATCAGTTGCATGATATTTTTATGATTGGTGAACATTCTTTAGTTTATGGTATAGTTTTCTGAAGAGGTAGAGTAGAAGTATTTTGTTTTTCTGTTGTAGGTTTGCTTACAAATTGAATATATTTCCAGTTATTGTTTTGTACTTAGTTTTAGATTTGATTATAAATCTCCAAGTTTAGTTTTCTTTGATTAGTTTACTGTTTTGCAACACATTTATTTATGCTTGGTCTTTAGAATAATATTTGCTTTGCTTTCTACAAATCCACAGTTACTTGTTTTGATTTCTATGAATTCGCAATTAAATAATTCATTTCTTTCCATAAATCAGTTGCACTGCATTCTTAGCCTAGGCATTTACTCATGCATACATGGAATAGTCTCCAATTTATAATATAGATCAGATAATTTTCAGCAAGTAGTTGGTTTTGCTCTCATTAGTTAAATCGTTTTCGGACCAAGTGGCTGCTTTCTAGAATAGATTAGCATAGTGTTAAACTAGTTTGAACCTCAGTTATTAATCAGTTCCTTGCCTTTATAGAATACATTATATTAGATTTGAAATTATAGTCACTTTTCAACTTCTTAGTTAATTTCTTGTTTTCATAGATAGATTAAAATTCTTGTATTTAAATTATGAAAGTCATGCATGTAGATTAAAATCATATAGTTGCATGTTAGTGCATTTGCATATTTAGTTAGCTCAGTTTAGTTCAAGCCTTCAATCCTACACATATAGTGTTTTCATCTCACAATCTCCCTTCCCTGGTTGACAATTAAGTGTTGAATTAGATAGTGCATATTTTACCCAACATTTTGGCGCTGTTGCCTGGGAGGTTCTAAAGGGATTGGAGTCTAGGTAGATAGGTTGCATTTACATTACACCAACAAGGGGGAGGGGAGAACGGTAAGACAAGAGGTAAGAACCTATGCATCCACTATAGTGGGGTGCCCCAAATCCTTGTTGTTCCTTTTTCGCACAAGTGTGTTTACTTCATGCAAAGTTTGATTTACTTCTCTTAAGTGTAATTTTCCTTCTGCAAACGTAGATAATTTACTTTTCCATAGTTTAATTTCATGTACGTGTGTCTTGCAAATTTAGGTATTTCACTTTCCTGCCATTTACTCTTATGAAAGCGTGTTATCTCTTCAACAAGCTTAGGTGTTGCATTCAGATATGTTACATTTGGTTCATTTTTTTTAGGTGTGTTTACATTTGTCATAAGGTATTTTATTTTCAAATGTGTGATATGTTTCATAACTAGATTTTAAAGAAATATATATATATATAAACAACATTTTTGGGTGCTGTAAGATCCCGAGAGACTAATCATTGTGTGAAGTAGGACTTATCAACTGACAAAATGGATTCAAAGGTGCTCATTAACATGAGAGAACTTTCTCAAATCTTAGTAACAGCTGGGTTCTCAATCTCTCAAGAAGAAATATATTGACAACAGTTGATATCTTATCAACCTCTCCCAAAATAAAAGACAAACCAAAATCCCAAGAACTACAAAAAGATGTTCTTTGCGAGACTGTAAAAGAAGCTCATACATTGGGGATTACATCCAAAGGAGAGCAACCAAAAATTAAAGAGTTCTTGATATATATGACAACATATCGATCATGTGTTCAAACAACTACTCAACTAGAGGAAGATGGTCTTTATGACATAACGAAGGAAGGTGAGTACCGAGACTACATCAAAAGATGGTTTCAGGAGGTAACTCGACCGCAATACCATTCCTTCATTTGACACACGCTGATGCAAATAAAAGTAAGTTGGTTGAACTTCCACATTTAGGTAATCACTGTAACAATATTTTCATATGTGGATAAAGGTACAATTATCATTTTGCTTCACACTTGGTTTCATTGGAAAAGTTCATATACTTGAATAATTATGTTTTCTTTCTTCTCCGGGTAGGGAATTATGTATATAAATAAAATGTTGCATTCTTAGTTTAGGGAATAATGCAACTTCATTTTTTTTTCTTGTTTTCTTTTCAAATAAAAGAACTAAGAATATGATCATGTTAATGACTAAACCAACACAATCTTACATCATTATTCATTTTCATACATGCATATTTCTTATTATACCAGTTTCTTAAGATCAACTTTAGATATCATGGGGACTTCTCATAAATTAAGGTCTATCTAAAACCTATAGGTCACTCGTACATCCTAGATTCATTATCAGGGCATGTTATTTAAGAAAATTCCTAGTTTGTGGGGAACACTACTATAACTCTATATGAAAGAGGCGAGATTTGGGACTAGAGACACCTTTTATTCATTATCTTATGGCTTCATCCACTTTACACTAAATCCATCAATCGTGTGTATCTTTGATTCAGTAGATTCCTCTTACGACCTTTATTTTGGTTCCATGATAATAAAAAAGAGAAGACTAGCTGTCCTCCAATCCATATACCATCCCACCCTATAGCATGGTTTTCAGAGCTGTTCCCCCACCACTCCTTCATAAGCAAAATCATTTTCTGAATATCTATAGGGACTGTAAACTTTGGGACAAGAGCCTCTGATAGAAAATGGGTTTAAGAGGTTAACCCACCAGGGTACTAAACAGGCTCGCTGGAAGTGGGTACCATCCTGTGGTATGACTAGGTAAACCTGATGGGATACTGAACAGGCCCGAATGAAAGAGGGGAATCTTCTTGGGAAGGACAACTTGTTAAAAAGAGAGAGAAAAATGAGAAAAAAAAAAGGAGAAACAAAAGATATGAAAATGACTCAACGATGATAAAGGTTGTTGTGGGTCTACTGGAGGAAGGTATGCATGGTTGATCTCAAGAAAATGAACTCCATCAATCTTCCATTTGAGAATGTTTGTAAGTTGCACTTAAGACCCTGTTGTCTAAATTCATACCATACCTAGGATATCACTATCCTAGAAGTGGGACCCATAAACTTAGGAGTCTGATGAACTTGAAATGCAAACTTTGTCCATAATTACTTGAATAACGATAAACCTTTGAGAAATAGCAGGGATGACTGGTTTCCTATAGGATTTATAGACTATCTATACTGTCATGTTTTATTATTATTTTAATCCAGTATTTATTCATTCATGGCATGAGGACATGCCATACCTTCGGTCTGGGGGAGAGATTCTCAATTTATATGGTCTTCATAAGCATGAATTATTACTAGTGGCAGAATTGTATGTATTAAGAAATCTTAAATAAAATGAAGTTGTTTTGGTCATCTCATAACATAATTTTTTTCCTCTAAGTTCTATTTTTCATGTAGTAATAAAGATGGCTTCGTTTTGCTGAATGATTGCCTATAAACTATTTATGATCAAGTAGAGTTTTTTTGAATAAATGAAAGACCACTTCTGATTCATTCATGGCACGAGGACGTGACATACCTTTGGTCTGGGGGTATGTTGGGCCTCGAAATTGTCTTTTATAATGGTCTTATTTACATTAATTTATGACCTATTTATCGTAATTTGATACATCTATGTTCAATAAGGTTGTCTTTTACTCTGTTTTATCAATTAAAATCTCATAAATGTAAAAAAGAAAAATATGTTATTTTTATGTATTAAATGTAGTATTTTGTAAATAATAGATGTTCTGCACTCCATTCAGCCCCTTCTTCCGATCCTAAGTTTTGCACTAAGTTTAATAACATGTTTCTTATTGGTTTACTGCCTAGATTTAACTTTGTTCTCTAATTCTTATTGGTTCCATGATATTTGCATATACAAATTAAAAAATCTAAGTTAATAATATGTCTTTAACGTTGTTTCAAATTTAAACAAATAAACCATTAAGTAATAAAATATTAAAACAGTTATTATTATTATTTAAATATATACTAATCCTTTTAAAATAAACATAACATAAAACAAATAAATATAAAACATATTTTAAACCTTACTAAAAACCATAAAAAAACCACACTTTAATATAATTTTGGTTTGATTCTTGATACAATTTGTTAGTTTGTTTGTAACAATGTTTTAAATTAACAATACTCATGCTTTTTGTATGCACGTTCACGGATATGCACATCATGGATCATATTATACGCATCATTTAACACACATGCAATCTATTCAATGAAACAGTTCACGTGAGGGAGTCTAGCTCCATGAATCCATCATTTAGTTCAATGTTATACCCAAATCCTGTCACCAACATGTGATGAGATCCTTAACACCTATGTTTTCCCTAAATCCCAAACTTGGAGTGTAAACATGCTCTGGATGCCAATTTTACATAAAAAACCCTAGCACCGTGCTTTCCCTTTAGCTGATGAGCGGTACCTTGTTCAACACCACCCGAGTCCTGTTATAGAAAAGCGGTGCCACCGTGTATATGCTTTGTTATTGAAGTGGTTCTTACCCTTCACCACTCTGACATAAAAGAGCATAAGCAGTACCCTTGGTAAAAATGGAGATGATTCTCAAGGTTTCTAGAACATGAGCCTCATGTCCTCCCTTATCCCTATCAATCTGGGTTCGTTGGAGTCGAGATCCCTCTTGATAGGATCTGATGGCCACTTCACCCACAATTCTCTCAACTATCCCTATCCATTGAGCCCTATAAATATAAGCTCATGTCCCATAGTTGAGGGGGGAGAAATGAATGGTAATGTTATGCTGTTGAATTGACTATCTAGCCCAATCCATTGGAGAGCCCAAGAGAGCAAGTTGGAGCTATCGGGGATAAGGTGTTTTTCTTGTGGAGGATTTTGTCAACACTAAGGCAATGGTTGTAAGCTTCTTCATTGATTTCTTAATGCAAAGATGATTTTCGTCCCACAAATCTGTTGTATTGATATCGCATGTATATGTTACTGGATTCCTTAGTCACTAGTATGGATGTGTAAATAATGTTCTGGTAGCTTTGATGTTCTTGTTTTTTTGACATGTTTTGCAGGTACACAAGTTCATCACCAAAGCATTATTCCAGGTTTTTACAACATTCAGGGAAGGTCTTCATCCTTTGTCGTTCACTTATTTGTTATGGATCTAAACCATTCAGATTAGAGGAACAACTTCTATCTGCAAAAGGTGCAATATTCCTGACAACAAGTCTGGTGACTCCGCTGGGGAACAAAGCAAATTTCAGTTGATCTGATCTTCCTTAGTCCTCGAACACTTGTTCGAATCTAGGCTCCAGTATGTAACTCTCTTCATTCAGATCTACCATCTGACTTAGTGAAGTTTGGTTTAAAACTTTCAAATCTATTCAAATCTGAATTACTTTGACTTGATATGCTCTGTTTAATTGTCAATTCATCAGTATTTACCTTGATCTGAGCAACTTTTTACTTGAATTCTTGTTCTCCTTGTGTTTTGGATATATTCAAGGAACCATGCATGTGTTGTAGGCAATAGGTGGTGCCACCCTCTGAACCCCATTAGCCATAAGCGGTGCCACAGCTTGAGTGCAGTGATCCAGAAGCAGTGCTCGTCCAGAACCGCTTTATCAAAGACACCTCCAGTGCGGTACCAGGTAGGCCTTGTTCCATAAATTGATTTTTTGTGAATTTTTGCAAAAGTAGGGTTTTGCTTGCTTTCAGCCCTGCACCGTCAGGCTTGTTTGTTTGAATCTGGATGCTCATGGTTGAAAATTTGGTGGTGAAAATTTGTTTGATTGTAAGAATTCAAAAGGTATGTTAGGATTGTTGATTATTCGTTTTCTTTCATGCTTGTTGGTTGTGATTCTGAAAGGAATTGTTGAAAGCTTAGGTTTCAGTTATATCTCTTTTCATTTCATTTATAAAGACTGAAATAAAAACCACTTGCTTATCATCTTATTTTCATTTTTTCCATAGAGGACTTCTTTTTTATTTTAAAAAGAATTTTTTTTTGAGATTAGGTCATTATTTTTACTGAGCATAGGGCATTGGATCTCTGATTAGACTCACAAGCTTTCAGGTTCCCTTTGTTCTTCTGTCTCTCTTGCATTAGTACTGTCTCATCAAAAGAAAAAATAGTGTAGTTTTAAGTTAGATCTATCTATGTTTAAAAGAAGAATCGAAAAAATAGATTGCATATGCATGTAGAGTGCTTGTTGTTTTTCTTTTAGGAAAAGAGTCTCTTACCCATCTGATTGCTTTTAAAAAGAAAAATGAGTTTGGAATGTGTTGCTTGTCTTTGGATTTTATTTGTTCAAAGTAGTTGTTTGGGAATTTTTTGGTTTTCAAAACGAAAAGAAAATACTCTCTCTCCCTCCCGTAAGTAGGCATACCTCAAACGGTAAAGTGAAATATTTTCATCTACATATCTGCATGGTTTTACTTTTTCTATCAAAATTCCACGCATTCACGTAACCTTCCACTTTAAAATTAATGGTAGTTATAGGCTTAAAATTTAGATAGCAATTTGAGTGATAGGCTAGATACGTGTTCAGGCATTGTTAAGCGTAAGGGCTATCATTACTCGTCCGCACTACATCTCGGGACTTGCGCGGTTCTTCCACGTACGGTTGGTATATAGAATGGACTTTCATGTACCCTTGAGGTATATAGAAAGGTACTTCATGTACTCGATTGTATATAGGAAGGCCCCTTATGAACGATTGTGCATTAGACAACACTACTACCGATTTGAGCTCCCATGTACCTTGCATATATCGGGAGACCCCACTAGGATACCTTATCTATCTGAGAAAAGCCCTTTGGCCGTCTTGCTTGGAGCCATACACTGAAAATAGCGTTCAGGGATATTACTACACATGTACCCTTGTGGTATATCACGAGTGGCACCTTCTTGACAATCCTGGTGAGAGACCGGACTATCTGAACTCTTCTTGTCATTTAAGTTTGCTTGTTTGGACTATAGCTTGAGTAGGGGAATTTTTGGTGTGTTTATTTCTAGTTTTGAAACCCTAGGTTAGATAGTAACTGTACAAACTAGATGAATTAAGACAGTCCATAAGAGTATGGGGCTTGGCACCTGATTTTACTCCTTTTTCAGGAGAAGATCCTATGGAAGCTATCGACCAAGGAGCTACTACGAACTCCCATGCAGGAGAAAATGTGGTTACAGAAAGCAGAGATCCATATCCTTCGCACGGTCCTCCCTTGGCTCAATAACCTTCTAGGGGTAATATTTCATTCCATTCTCCCATAGAAGGCCATGTTGATGATACTACCCATCCAGATTATGGTCCCAATGCTCTGTTTTGGGATACCTCTATGGGACAGGACATTGCTTTGTTTGGAACCCACCCAACGTATTCTGAAGAAATTTCACCAAATGAAGAAGAATGTAGACAATACCAGGCAACTATTCTCCATGCAAGAGAACTTGAGAAGAAAATAGATAACATATTGGGTACACCACCACCTCGCTCAACAGTTTTTCCTCGTAATATGGACCCTTGGCCTGTGGGATATCGCTCACTTGCTAATTCTATGAAACCCATTGAACCTATTCTAGATCACGCTGTGACTCTGCATAATCCAGGTCAAAATACCAACCCCACCACCTCCCATATTATGTCTGTTCCAAATCCTCCTGGGTCTTTAGCACCTAGGGAACAACATTCAATCCCTGCTTCATCAATACCTTCTAGTGTCGGGGGGAAACCCTCGGCACGACCTACATTACTTGTCATTAGAATTGTAGCTAGTAATGGACAGACCTCTAGTATAGAGCAATCTACAACCTATGTCCCTCCTACCCATACGAATGTGGTTAACCCCCCATCCAATTCAGGTTAGCCCTTGGGGGCACAACCTGTAACCAATCAAACCTCTTAGGGGTATGGTTACACAACAAATCAAGTACCTATAGGAAATATCAATTACCAGCACACCCCTATAGGAATTCCTTATGCTGGAATTCCATATCCTAATAATACTTTCACTCCATGGGGGCAACCTAACTGGTCCTACATGCCAGCTATGGGAGGGATACCTATACATACTACTGGGGGTGTCGGAGGACCACCTTACGTAGGTCCTCCCTCTGGGGGGAATAATGGTCCTGGAGGGCCTGGTGGCTTTCCTCCTTATGGTCCTAACAGTCCTGGTGGCCTTCCCCCTAATGGTCCCGGAGGGTCTGGTGGCCTTCCTCCTAGTGGTTTCGGAGGCTCCGAAGGTTTACCTCCCAGAGGTCCTGGAGGGTCCAGTGGTCCTCCTCCCAGTGGTCCTAGAGGCCTTGGTGTTCCTCCTCCTAGAGGCTCCAGTGGTCCTAACGGTCCCAATCCTAGAAATAAACCCCCTGTGGGTGGATCTTCCGACGGTTCTTCATCACAACAACCATTTCAACAACCTGCCTATCATTCTACTTACAGTCCTACTGGTACTTATATGCCCTATCAATACTATGAGTATGTACAACCTAATATCTAGTTACCTTTCCTAGAAACTTTGGACTTTCCTGATTTGTCCAAGTTGATTAATGATCCCGTTCGACATAACCCCTCGTGGCCTCCCATTCTGGTAAAGTTACCATCAGACATCCCAAAATCCGATGGGAAGCAGGGAAATGATCCAAAAAACCATGTCATGACATTCCATTTTTGGTGTTCTTCAAACTCCCTAATGGATGATTTAGTTAGTTTAAGACTCTTTCAACGAAATTTGACTGATACCACCATGAACTGGTACATTGAACTTCCGCAACATTCATTTGTGGATTTTGGTTCTTTGGAAACTGTCTTTCTTACACACTTTCAGCTTCCTATCCACTATGAAATGGGTACATATCTCTTAACTTTTCGAGCCCCATTGTCTCATACCAGCCCTTTCATTTGAGCTTGGGGGAAAAACCGTTTCCATTGAATTGGAAGTAGTAGATGCCCCACTAGATTATAACCTCCTATTAGGAAGAAATTGGTTTTATGCCATGACTGTTGTCACTTCAATGGTATTTCAAACTGTCCAATTTCTACATCTAGGGAGGATTGTAACCATTGACCATCTTAATTTCTGTACACTATATTTTACCACCCCTATGGCTAATAACATCCCCATGTTAGGCCAGTCCCCTCCTCCTTACCAGTCGATTGGGGTAGGCATGTTGAAGGATTCTTCCCTTATGGGTATTTTTCCGTCAAACCCTCCTAACACAGAAATGACAACGGTAAATATGATTTCTTCATTTGATTATGATATAAAGGGAAAAAAATTGTTGGTTCCACCTAATTGGGTCCGCATGAAGCAGTGTACAACGTTATCCAAACCCTTTTCGATGACCACACTAATGATCTTCATCTAGTGGCTTTGGACCCTTACCACCTGCCCTACTAGTTAGAACCATCTCTTCCTAATCTAGAATTTTCCAAAGCTACGTCAAAGAAATCCTTGGTATTTGCTGAGCTCATGTGTGATCTTCCCTATGCTTCAATGGAATCTAAGCCCAGTGATTCATTCCCAAATGAATTCATGTTCCTGATAAGCACTACTGACCCATGGTATGAATATTTTCTCATTTATCTCCAGACACAAAGATTTCAGCTCACTCTATCCCGTGATGATCGCCGCCGTATTCGTCACCACACAAAATACTACTTCATCTTGAATGACACTTTGTATAGACATGGTATCAATTTTGTTCTTCGGCGGTTACTTACCCACGAGGAAGCTAATCAAGTTTTGAATGACTGCCACTCTAGAGCATGTGGCAATCATCTATCTAGGATGGCTAAAGCCCAGATTATCCGTCGCGCTAGCTATTTCTAGCCTTCAATGTTTAAAGATTGTCACGAGGCTATTAAGAAATGCCTACCCTGTCAACATTTCTATCCGGAAAAGCATACCCACCCTACTCTGTTACACCCCGTCATTGTCGTTGGCCCTTTCTCCAAATGGGGGATCGATTACATGCATTGTAAGCCTAACTCAGCTGGGGGGCATGGTTACATCATCACAGCCATTGATTATTTTATGAAATGGGATAAGGCTATGCATACATATGCAGAGTATAGTAAGACTGCTGCTCTCTTCCTGTTCAATCACGTGATAGCAATATTCGGAGTCCTGCAGTCCATAGTCACGGATAACGGATCACATTTCCGCAATCAAATGATGGAGGAATTAAGTGCCAAGATAGGTTTTCGTCATGAAAACTCAACGCCCTATTATCCACAAGCTAATGGTCAAGTCGAGGACATTAAAAAGGTTTTGAAAACAATGCTACATCGAATGGTTGGAGACCATAAATCCAACTGGAACCATATTCTTTTCTCCGCTCTTTGGGCTTATAGGAATTCGGTAAAAACAACTACTGGTTTTACACCCTTCCAGCTTGTCTATGGACTAGAAGCTGTCTTGTCTATTCAATGTCAAATTCCATCCTTGAAACTTGTCGTCGAAATTCTCCCAGACACTTTCACATAGGAAGAAAGATTTCTCTACTTGAACAACCTTGAAGAAACTAGAAGAGATACTACCTTAGCCAATGAGGCACACAAGAAATGCGTCAAGGAACAGTATGAAAAGTTTTTCCAACCTTGTTCCTTTAACAAAGGTGACCTAGTTTTAACCTATGATCAGATATATGACAAACTAGGGAAAGGAAAGTTCGAATCCATGTGGTACAGTCCTTTCATTATTTCCAAAGTTCTAGAGAAAGGGGCCTATGAGCTCATGGACTATGATGGAATCCCCTTAGGACAACCTCGCAATGGGTTGTACCTGAAGAGGTACTATGCCTAGATATTTATTGTATAGTACCTTGTATATATGTATATTACTTGAATTTTTAGTGTGATTAAGTATTTTTAATATGGTTTTTAGTTTAGTGTTTGTATCTGTTTATACCATGTTTTGGTCATGTAGAATAGATGGCTTTCTATGACTTCATTGATGGTTCTTGCTACCACACCTTGAATATTTCCTCAACCGACTGAGTTCTCTATTCTCCAACTAACAATTTGGTCAATTCAGGAGTAGTTTGTATTGGTCTCGCTACCAACAATATCACCGAGTATCAAGCAGTCATAGATCTTCTAATTGAAGCTGCCTCCAAAGATGTCCGTAACTTGGTAGTTTTGATGGACTCACAACTACTGGTTTGTCATTTAAACCATGCCTATACTATCAATAATCCTGTGCTTCTCCATCTCTTCCGGAGGGTACATTTATTGGAGAGGTCATTTGAAACTATTACCTATAGGCATATGCCTAGGGAAGATAATGCAGTTGCCGACTCATTGGCAAATTAAATTAGTAAACTGGCATATTTCCCATTCATGACGTGAAAATCAAACATGGTTCACTGTAAATAAACTGTAAAAGACACATAAAACTCATATAAATACATTCTCCATTTGAAGACATATAAACACCAAAAGTAGAAGTCTGCATATATATATATAATTTTTTACAAAAAATAGGTCACGAGACCTCATCTCAAGCACTCAGGATTTCAGGAAAAAAAATCATCATACAAAAATCTTGAAGCTATCTATTAGCTTTCAGTAATACATCATGTGGCCTATTATCTAATGATGCTCATGGTAACACATGACCGCCCGGGTTACTCAACGTAGCAGTATACTGAAACAACCTGGTACTCCCACGGTGGGCCTTTGGTACCTAAGTGGGAGGTCATCGATCGAGGCATCTGCTATGTATAGAGTTAACCTCTCGAGGTTCTCATATAGCTCCTCCATCACATCATCTCCCTATGGAACAAAATGAGCTCCGGCTCGCCTTCCTAGTGGGAGGATCCCCAAGGTCGTGTTGCTCCGACATCTGCATGAAAACATTTAAGTCTCGTTACTACACATAAAAAATATAAAACATAAAAACATAAAAACACAATTTCCATTTTAGGGTTTTTGTTTCTTACCAATGGAGGGTCACCACTAAATTAAGTACCCGCGTATGCATAGTCCTCAACCATGAGGAGCTGGTCTCTCAGCCATTGGAAAAATGGGTCTCCGAACTTCACCTTTCCTCTACCGGCACCTGTGCAGGCCATGATCTAGACCCGCCTCAGCATGCGAGGGTCTCTCACCCTTAACTCTATGAATACCACCTAGGGTCTCAGCTGGGGGACCCGCTCAAAAAAGAAACATGCTAATATGGATCCAAAACTGAATTGCTTCAGCTCTCCCTGCCGACACTTGGTCAGCTGATATTTGAAAATTGGAAGTAGAGCCTCCACCCAGTTGAAGTTTGTGGGCACCATATCCTCTATAGCATATAGAATATGCACTCTAGATTCCTGATGAACCCCTTGGCTCCCCGCTACTCTCTGCATTGTAAATAAAACTGTGCAAAGAGGGCCATCCACCACTGCTTTTATAAGAATTTTCTTCCCTGATGTCCTAGTCCCAGGAATACAATGGTGATTTATCAACTCCTGGGTGGTGATGTCCCCTCCACGAGAACCAGTCAAAGAGATGGGGTCACCCTATCTCGATAAGCCTATCAGGAAGTAGATATCTTCTACTTTAATTTTCAATACATGAGCACCCACCTCAAAATACTGTTGCTCTGGATTCCACATACAAACAATATGCTCTAATAAACACTCATGTTACACCATGCTGGGTGTGTGGAAAAACTTTAAGAGACCACAGTCCCTCAACACGACTATACATCCCGCGTTTCTTTTGAAAAATGCATCATCATTGTCATGTTTCCTCTCTTTCCAAATAACCATTTTTTACCAAGGAAAACCCACCAAACAATCAAAAGGCCAATTAGAAACATCATCAACCATTTAAATCATCAAATTTTAGCTAATTTTCCTTGTAAATATGTTTTTATTTACCCACAACCAGCACTGCTTGAGTCCCATTGAGGACAGACGGTGGCACCACCTGAGTGAAGTGTTCTAGGTGCGGTTCCTACGGGGTACCGCTTAGCCCGCAAAAGATAAGAGCGATGCCCACATTCATGGTTTTAGGGCCCGCTCAAATAGCCCAAAACACCCCCGAAAATAAAAAAAATGAAAGCATAAAATGAAAGAGCAAGGTTCAAGCTTTTATTTGGAACCAACGATGCGTAAATCTGACAGTAGATGCTCCCGGAATCACCAACTGAAAATATGACCAAGAAACTTCTACAAAGGATCTCCACTATTGGTAAATGGTAAAATGTTTTGTTTTTTTTTTGTTTTTTACTATTTACATAAATTTTATAAACATTCTAGGTTTTGGCATGTCATAGTTTTTAAAATCTATCAGTCATGATCCTTTAATGTCATTTATTGGAGATTTTAACAGTTGTTTTTAATTCGTTGCAGGATAAAGAGTGGTAGCAGTAAAAGTTTTGGGAGTTTGTTTTTGACTTTTTCTTACTACCATAAAACAGAAAAAGTCTTTGAGCATTTATTGCGACACTTTGGTCATGCTCTCCAAACCTAGAATCAAAGGTCCAAGTCCTTTTTTTATTCTTTTCAAACTTGTAAAATCCCTCATCATGAAAAGAGACCTAGTGGAGTCTTCTTTAAACTCTTTTCGGGCTCCTTTAAATACGAAAATATTGTCGAGCGATCTTATCGTTTTCATGCTCGTTAAAGCACTTGAAGAGTCATTCATATGATGGTAGGTTATCACTTTTTCGGTTCAGATGGACTATTTACAAAAAAGGACCCTATGGAGTCATATTTCGTGATCGTTTAGACTCTCTAAACATGAACGATACTGAGTTAACTTTCATTGGACTTGTTAAATTAAACATTGAGAGACCCTCTTTTGGGAACGAATCCCTCCTCTCTTAGGTTTGTAAAACATATGAGTTTGGAGTTGTCTTCGGACGAGCTACAATGAGTGTTTGTTACCCTCTTTGAAATCATAAAAATGAAAAGAGACACTCATCAACCATGATGGGGAAACTAAGGGAATGGAATCATTTTGCAAATAAATGGCAGTTTGTTGTTACTATTGAACATGGCACTTGTCTGCATATCATTTTAGTTAATTGGGTATTTAGCTGATTTCCATGACGATCCACTTTCATGAGTCATGTCACTCCTTTGAATCTTTCAAAAGAATGCATTGTCCACTATCGCACTGTGTATTTGTCTGGTCTAGTCATGCTTCCAAGTCTTTTGTCATGCCGCCCGATGTTCAAAGGGAAGTTGAAGAAGTTTACCTCTGCAGTCAAAATAGTCTCTATGTCAGTACTTTTGAGTCATTCTTATGGTTACCTCATTCACATCATTCCAAAACTTTGTTCCGAGTTTTGTGTCGTTGATGTGGGATTCATCATGGCCCTCCTTCGACGAGACTATTCCCGTCGACATCAGCTCATCATCCGGGAAATAGTCTTAGAAACAAATTTAGTACCTTGAGATTTGTATGCCTCAATGATAGATTTTCTCACTCTCGACTAGGTTCACATCATTGACCTTTGATCGAAAGAATCAACTGGGTGCTTGACCTCAAGACATCTATTCACACTCAGTAGATTGTACTAGGGTACCTTGGGAATCATTGACATCAATAGTGATCTCCCTCGCACTTGTTAACGGTTCACATCATTGGTCAGTAATCAAGTGGTTTCTACCATGTTCGACTTCAGAACATTGTAATCACATGGATAGAATCGTACTTTGTGGAAAATGAGACGAAGACCCTGGGTACTTGTTTAGCACTCATTTCTTTCTGCAGGTTGCAATGGAGTTTTGTGTGTCTAGCATGGATCCACATTTGTATGGTCGTGGCTATGCTCAAATTTGGATATAAATGACATAGATATATGTTGTATGTTTGGTAACTATGTCCAAGTTTGAGTCCTCTATCACATGGATCTACGTTGTATTCTAGTAACCATGGTTGTTTAATCCTCTTGTAGATCTTCCTTGTATTAGTTTGCAGCCATGAGTTGGTTACATTTGTCTATGAGTCAAAAATATTTATGTATTGTAGATGCCTACTCAATGAAACTCTCTGATCAAGCTGAATCTTACCTCTAAGTGACAACTTGTTCTCTCAAAGCTCTCGCTTATCGTATCCCTCTAAGCCTCATGCTTTGGGGGGCATTCTGTTATACCCAAATCCTGTCACCAACATGTGATGAGATCCTTAACACCTATGTTTTCCCTAAATCCCAAAATTAGAGTGGAAACATGCTATGGATGTCAATTTTACATAAAAAACCCTAGTACCGTGCTTTCCCTTTAGCTGATGAGCAGTACCTTGTTCAACACCGCCTGAGTCCTGTTATAGAAAAGCGGTGCCACCGTGTATATGCTTTGTTATTGAAGCGGTTCTTACCCTTCACCGCTCTGACATAAAGGAACATAAGTGGTACCCTTCGTAAAAATGGAAAAAAAGAGGATTCTTGAGGTTTCTAGAACATGAGCCTCATGTCCTCCCTTATCCCTATCAATCTGGGTTGGTTGGAGTCAAGATTCCTCTTGATAGGATCCGATGGCCACCTCACCCACAATTCTCTCAACTATCCCTATCCATTGAGCCCTATAAATACAAGCTCATGTCCCATAGTTGAGGGGGGAGAACTGAATGGTAATGTTATGCTGTTGAATTGACTATCTAGCTCAATCCATTGGAGAGCCCAAGAGAGAAATTTGGAGCTATCGGGGATGAGGTATTTGTCTTGTGGAGGAGTTTGTCAACACTAAGGCAATGGTTGTAAGATTCTTCATTGATTTCTTAATGCAAAGCTGATTTCCATCCCACATATCTGTTGTATTGATCTCGCATGTATATGTTATCGGATTCCTTAGTCACTAGTATGGATGTGTAAATAATGTTCTGGTAGCTTTGATGTTCTTGTTTGTTTGAAATGTTTTGTAGGTACACAGGTTCATCATCAAATCATTATTCCAAGTGTTTACAACATTCAAGGAAGGTCTTAATCCTTTGTCATTCACTTATTTGTTCTAGATCTGAACCATTCAGACCAGAGGAACAACTTCTGTCCCAAGAAGGTGCAATATTCCTGACAACATTCAACAACCCAACACTCAACCTTCAACGTGTCCAATAAACTAGCAAAAAATCTGCTCAAAATCCATATTTATGAACAAATTTTAGTTACAGGTCATCCAGACGTTCATCCAGATGCCCATGCAGACCACGTGTTTTTAACAAACAATTTATTTTTGAGCTAAATTTGTGGGCAAACAGAAGAGAAATTGAAAATTATGGAACATGGGTTTTGTGTAGAATAGGCTCATTTCAATAACCGTGAGGTATTTTCGCAAAATACATAACCATTTGGGAGAAAATTGTGGATCTTTGAAACCAAATTTTCTAGAAATTATGGTTGGCCGTTTTTTGAGCTGTTCGTGTGCTTTAATGGGTAGTTGTTACAGCAGTAATGAACCTCTATTATTAGCAAGAGGTGGTCATCCTGATCTCTATTGTAATCATCATATAAATACCTCTTTGGTTTTGAAGAAGAGGGGAAGAAAACTCTTTGTAAAACTTTGCTTCAGTTTAATAAAAAGTTTATGTTTTAGGTGTTAATAAGTAATTTCATGCTCTGTTGGTGACTGATATGAGTTAGACACAACCCCTGATTGTTGAGAAGGGCCCTCAACAACCAGAGGTTTTTCATTGTGTATATTTTGTTATTTCTCTTCTGCAGATAAGTAGTTTTCACTTTCAGTATTTAACTTGGTTTTCTTGTAGATGGTGTTGTTTTGTTTTTTGTAATATATTTATGGGCGTTAATAAAATTTACATTTTCAGAATTTAGAATGACCGATCATACTTATTTTTTGTTAGTTTTCCTTTTAGTTTTTCCCATTGCAATTAGATAGAATTTCGGTATTTCAGTGTTTCAAGATTAGTTTATAATCAGATCTAGTTCTGATAATGTTACCATAGCTGTAGATTAGTTTCATTTACTTTTGAGCTCTATTTTATTATGCAATAAAAATAGTTTCTTTCCTTAGATACAAATAAGTGTAGTTGCTTCTTGTTATTTCAACTTTAAATAGCTTATTCACTGCTTTGCTTGCACCATAGGTTAATATGCATAAACCAGCTCGCGTCAAGATCATTTAGTCTACTCGCTTTCTTAGTTTATATCATTTTCTGTCATCCAGACTATCATTCAAACCGTCTATTCAGATAGCTTATGTAGACTGTCATTCAGATAGCCTGTTCTGTCTATCATACAAACCTTCGTTTCAGCCTGCTATCCAGTCTTTCATTCAACACTTAGTGTTGTGAATATGTTTTAAGCCTATTTCTTTAGTTTTCTGATTATGTTTCGACTGTGGTAGTTAAGTAATGGTTATGTTTGTCTTTAGGATCATAGGTTAGATTGTTTAAATCATTTATTAAAGTTTTATTCCTATTTTTCTCCTTTCACCCTATGTATTGTGTTTTGGTTTATTGTGGTTTCTGATTTCTTTCTTCAATATCGTTGCAATGTTTTGTAATTATATATTTGGTTTAGATTGTTTTCAGTATTAGATGCATTAGTTTTCAGTATTTTAAAGTTTGATGATAAAATTTCACATAATCTAGTTTAGTGTAAGTTTACTTTTCAAATTGTAAATCAGTTATATGATCGTTTTATGATTGGTTAACATTCTTTAGTTTATGGTATAGTTTGCTGAAGAGGTAGAGTAGAAGTATTTTGTTTTTCTATTGTAGGTTTGCTTACAAATTGAATATATTTCCAGTTATTGTTTTGTACTTAGTTTTAGATTTGATTATAAATCTCCAAGTTTAGTTTGCTTTGATTAGTTTACTATTTTGCAACGCATTTATTTACACTTGGTCTTTAGAATAATATTTTCTTTGCTTTCTACGAATCCACAATTACTTATTTTTCTTTCTACAAATTTGCAATTAAATAATTCATTGCTTTCCATAAATCAGTTGCACTTTCATTCTTAGATAGGCATTTACTCATGCATACATGGAATACTCTCCAATTTATAATATAGATCAGATAATTTTCTGGAAGTAGTTAGTTTTGCTCTCATTAGTTAAATCGCTTTCGGACCAAGCGACTACTTTCTATAATAGATTAGCATAGCGTTAGAATAGTTAGAATATCAGTTATTAATTAGTTTCCTGCTTTTATAGAAAACGTTAGATTAGATTTGAAATTATAGTCACTTTTCAAGTTCTTAGTTAATTTCCTGTTTTCATAGATATATTAAAATTCTTGAATTTGAATTATGAAAGTCATGCACGTAGATTAAAATCATATCATTGCATGTTAGTGCATTTGCATCTTTAGTTAGCTAAGGTTAGTTCAAGCCTTCAATCCTGCACATACAGTGTTTGCATCTCACAGGATCCCTCCCCAGGTTGACAATTATGTGTTGAATTAGATAGTGCATATTTTACCCAACAATCATGGCTGGGAATTCACCCCAAAATGTTAATAAACCTATGAATCCACCGCTTCTAGCTTGGTGAGCCAGAACACCATTCAACCTAGATTCTCTATTACATGCTTTTCCTTAGAATGATAATAATTCATTGTGTGGAAATTGAACCCAGGTGTTAGAACAATTGCACTCACAAAAATTGCTAATCAAACATGCAAATTACACACAAAGGAGATTGAATATGGAGCAGAACACTAATCTGTATTGAATAAGTGTACAATATCCAACCTTGTGAAGTCATAGGATTCCACAATAAATAATTACATGAGATATTCGAATGCATTGGGATGCCATTCGAATTAGTCAAAAGTAGGCTTACTAAATCTAGTCAAATCCCCCATAGGTGCATAAAGCAGTTTCCAAATCTACCTAGGAGCTCACAAATTGGAAAAATAAATTAGGAAAGATAATAGGTGATGGAAGGAAAAATCATACATGCTTTTATTAGGAGAAAATAGTGGAGGATGATGAGGGAAAAAAACAAGTCAACTTCACCTAGTCATACTTTCCCTTTTTCCATAAAACTTTGTAAAAGCAGGCAATAAAGCAGAAAAAGTAGATATGCACTAGGGAGGTTCAGGAATAAAGAAGAATTGATTCCAAAAGGTTTCCCAAGTGCTCCATGACTTAGTTTTAGAAATTTTTTCCATCTTGGACATGTGGAGGACAACTTGCATAGAGTGGAATATGGAAACTAGGAAAATAAGACAAAAATGGATTAATTAATGTCGAAGGTAGCTAACTATGGGTTGATTATTCTAACACCCCTCCTTAAGCCTAAATTATGAGTAAAATATCAGAAAAATATTTGGGCCTAGAAACAAGGCTTAGTCACCCTTTACATACTGCATGTCCATTTAAACAAGGAAAGAGGTAAAAACCCAGTGGGAAAAATCCTCCCTTAAACATGGTCAGTAAAACAAAATTTGAAAATATTGTCATCAATCATGCTTCACAGCATGATCAGAAATCCCTAGTAGTGATTTTAGATTATTGAATGTCTTCTCACAAAAAACTTTGGTGAAGATGTCTGCTACTTGTTCTGAATATGCACAGAAGAGTAGGTGAATGGTGCCATCATGCACAAGCTGTCTGATGTAGTGCATATGGATCTCAATGTGTTTGGTTCTCTGTCTATGAAATGAATCATTGCAGATTCAAATGGTACTCTAATTATCACAATAGATATTAGTTGAGTATTTTTATTCGAATCCACACTCACCAAGTAACCCCTGCAACCATAAACATTGAGTTGCTGCATTTACAACTCCTCTGTACTCTGCTTCTATAGATGAGAGTGCAATGGCAGTTTGTTTCTTGCTTGACCAGCTGATTGGTCCTTTAGCAAGCATGAAAACATATCCTGATGTTGAATTTCGATCTGTGTTGTCACCTGCCCAATCACTATCAGTAAACCCAATCAAATCAAGATCAAATTTAGCTTTGTAGAAGATCCCATGAGTCCTTGTTCCCTAAACAAAGTTAAGGATCCTTTTGGTTGCTCTCCAATGGATGTCATGAGGCTGATCCATGTATCTTGAAGCCACACTTATTGCATAAGAAGGATCAGTTCAAGTATGTGTAGGGTGCAGCAAACACCCAATCAGTTGCCTATACAATGTATTATTTACCATAGGAGAAGAACCTGCTTCTTCAAACTTAACTCCTTAATGGAAGGGAGTCTTGCTTGGATTGCAATATTTCATGTTGAACTTGTTCAGGAAATCCAAAGCATACTTGGACTGATGTAATTTTATTCCATTTTTGGTTTGAGCAATCTCGAGACCCAAGAATTGGCTCAATAAACCCAAATCAGTCATAGAAAATGCATGGTTCATCGCATCCTTCAAGGAGGCAATTTCATTCTTTGAGCTTCTTGTAATCAGAAGGCCATCCACATACAAGACAATAGTCATCAAAGAACCATGAATCAGCTTCAAATAAACATTAGGATTAGACTTGCATCGAACAAAACTCAATGATAGCATAAAGCCATCAATCTTGGCATACCAAGCCATGGGGGCTTGCTTAAGCCCATACAATGATTTATTTAGCTTGCACACAAGAAATGGATTAGTAACAAAGCCTTGAGGCTGATGCATGTAAATATCTTCAGTAAGATCTCCATTCAGGAAAACACACTTCACATCCATGTGATGTATCTCCCATTGCTTCGAAGTTGCAATGGCTAAGGCTAGCCTAATGGAGTCCATCTTTGCCACTGGTACAAAGGTCTCATTGTAGTATATACCATGTAACTGTGAGTAGCCCTTGGCTACCAGTATTGCCTTATATTTAAAATGTGAACCATCAGCAGCAAAATTAGTTTTGAAAACCCACTTACATTGAACTAGCTTCCTACCTGGGGGAAGATCAACCAGCTCCTAAGTGTTGTTCTTCTGGAGTGAGCTGAATTCTTCTTTCATGGCTGTTTTCAATATTGGATCATGTGCTGCATATTCATATGTCTGTGGGTCTGATTCAACCATCAGATATCATTTCTCTACAAACAAAGGGTCTTTTATACACAGGGAACTCTCAAACTGAGATCTAGTCCTCCTAGAATCACTAGGATTTCCAGCTAGTTCCCCAGCTGCATGAATGGTCTTTGCTTCCCATTTTGGTCTTGTAGGAATGTTAGGATATGAAATTAAATCATCATTATCATACATATCAAAATCATCAAAATAATTTATCTCTGCACTTACATTCAGTGGTTCTGGTGGTGAAGAAGACTCTCCAACTTCAACTGCTGCTAAAGGTTCTTCTTGGAACTGAACACTCCTTTCAATGAAGGCTTTGTTTGTGATAAAATTTATCAGATTGTATCCTTTTGAATATTTAGAGTACCCAACAAATAGACACTCTTTTCTTTGGGTCTACAAATCCTTCCTCTTTTCTGTTGGAATTCTAGCCCAAGCCCTTGAGCCAAAAATCCTGAAATGGGTCACATGTGGCTTGTGCCCACTCCATGCTTCAAAAGGAGTCATACCATCAAGCTGTTTATAAGGCACCCTATTCTAGATATAGGATGCACATTTTGTAGCTTTAGCCCAAAAATTTGGTGGCAAAGTCTTAGCCTCCATCATGCAGGTTGCCATCTCTTTCAGTGATCTGTTCTTTCTCTCAGCAACACCATTTTGTTGTGGTGTGTAAGGGATTGAATGCTGCATTTGAACACCTACATCTGCACAATATTGAATGAACTTATACTTGACATACTCACCACCATTGTCAGATCTGAGGATCTTGAGTTTCCTCCCAGACTGGTTTTCAACCAAAGCCTTAAAGACTTTGAAGAGGCCAAAAACTTCAGACTTGTGTTTCAGGAAGTAAACCCAACAGTACCTGGAAAATTCATATATGAATGCCAATGTATATTTGGCCTGACTCATTGACATATGAGGAAATGTGCCAGCAACATCACTGTGGATCAACTCAAGAGGTGAAGAGGTTCTCTCATGACTAGCTTTCTCAAATTTATGCTCTGGGTGTTTTCCTAAGATACAACCTTGACAGACTCCTTTGGAAAACTTAATCTTTGGTAACCCTATGACCATTTATTTTTCACTATGATAAGAAAGATACTTATAGTTAATATGGCCAAATATTTCATGCCACAACTTGCTTGCCTCATTAGCATGAATCAGAAGAGTAGAGGGGTTTGAGTAGGGTAGAAAATGTGAAAACATGTATACCTTCGAAGTGTGATTTGCAACTCCTTTTGCAATGACTTTACCACTTGAGATATCTATGATCTCAACTTCATCAGGTGAGAATATGAATTTCTTTGGAGACCTTGTGTGGGTCATCTGATACACTGAAAAAAGGTTAGAGGAAAGACCTGGAACATACAATACATTGCTGAACTTACAATGGTCAAGATCAATCCTCCCTTTGCCCAAACTTTCAGTGAGAGAGTCATCTCCCAGTACTATTGGTGGACCTTTTGACATGTTAAGAGAGGTGAATTCCTCCTTGGTCAAAACCATATGTCTTGAAGCTCCAGAATCTATGATGAAACTAGGTGAGCTTGATGTGTCAGCAACCAATGCATGAACTCTCTCTCTGTCTTTTGAATTTGATCATCCTTCGCTCTTCTTTGAGGTATCAGGAAGGGAGATTTTATTCTTCTCCAGGAGTTGGGTCAGCATGTCAATTTGCTTCTTCATACAGGATCTTTCAGGATGAAATCCCTTACTGCAGTATGCACACTTTCTCATTTCTCCTTTCTTCTTCTTGGAACCTTGGGGATCCTCTTGAGACTTGTTCTTGTCTCTCTTCTACTCAGGTGGCTTCTTATCTTTCTTCTTGCCTTTTGAATCCACCCTCAAATCTCCAGCAACCAGAGCTTGGTCTTTGGAAGGTTTGATGGTGCCCATCATCACCAGTTTATCTTGTTCTTGTGTGAGGGATTCCATGAACTCTGTAAGTTTAGGCATCTTCCAGGCTCGAGTTGTCAAATTGATTGCATGGAAGGTCAAAAAAAACATTGAATAGTTAGGGCCAAGCTTTGAGAGTATGGCCAAAACTAGTTTCTCCTCCTTCTTTTCGATTCCACACTGTTTTAGCTACAAAACAAGGGATTTAAACTTGGAAAAATAGAGTTGCAGGGATTCAAATTTGTTGGGACTCAAGGAGATCAATTCATTCTCGATTTGATGTCCTCTAATCTCATATTTTTTACCAAAAATCTCAACAAGATTCTCCCATACTTCATTTGGTGATGTCAATCGATCAAGATGGAAAAGGAGGTCTCTGGATATGCTCAGACACAGGAGACCATAGGCCTCATCCCTCCTATTGTGCCATTTAATTTTCTCTATAGCTGCATTGGGCTTTGATTCAGTCTCCATAGTCACCTTGTAGAGGCATTTCACTCTCAACATTGTCTCCATCTCTGCTTTCCATTCAAATAAATTAAATGGAGTCAAGATGATCTTCTGAGATTCATCCATAGCTCAGAAATTGTCTCTTTAGTCAGCAGAATGCTCCCAGTCAAGATGTTGAACTTGCAATAGCAATATGGAAGGAGAGAAATTGATATACAAAGGCTTTGATACCATGTTGAAATTGAACCCAGGTGTTAGAACAATTGCACTCACAAAAATTGCTAATCAAACATGCAAATTACACACAAAGGAGACTGAATATGGAGCATAACACTAATCTGTATTGAATAAGTGTACAATAGAAAACCTTGTGAAGTCATAGGCTTCCACAATAAATAATTACATGATATATTCAAATGCATTGGGATGCCATTCAAATTAGTCAAAAGCAGGCTTACTAAATCTAGTCAAATCCCCCATAGGTGCATAAAGCAGTTTTCAAATCTACCTAGGAGCTCACGAATTGGAAAAATAAATTAGGAAAGATAATAGGTGATGGAAGGACAACTCATACATGATTTTATTAGGATAAAAGAGTGGAGGATGATGAGGGCAAAAAACAAGTCAACTTCACCTAGTCATACTTTCCCTTTTGCCATAAAACTCAGTAAAAGCAGGCAATAAAGCAGAAAAAGCAGATATGCGCTAGGGAGGTTCAAAAATAAAGCAGAATTGATTCCAATAGGTTTCCCAAGCACTCCATAACTTATTCTTAGCATGTTTTACCATCTTGGACATGCGGAGGACAACTTGCATAGAGTGGAATATGGAAACTAGGCAAATAAGACAAAAATGAATTAATTAATGTCTAAGGTAGCTAACTATGGGTTGATTATTCTAACACATTGCCTAAGTTTGATCCAAGAAAATGAATTTCTATAGATGATCACTTATAGAGTTTTTATTTGGATCTATAACTTTTAGTAGTAGAGAATGAAGATGCAGTGTGCATGCTGTTTCCACACACTTTCAAAACTAAAGCATCGGCTTGGTATTTTGGTTTACCAACAAATTCTATAAAAAATTGGGATACTTTTGAAAGATTGTTTAAAGGCAAGTTTGGTAGCCAAATAACCACTCCCACTTTGATTAAAGAATTGTTTGCTCTAAGGATGGACAAGAAAGAGAAAGTGCAGGATTTTAGTTAGAGGTTTGTTACCCATTTAAATAATTTCAGTGCTGCCATAAAACCCATCGAAGAAACTTTAATGGAATATTATACTTTAGCACTTTTCCCAGACATAGAAATGTTTGTTAAGAGGTCACTAATTCCATCTTTGGTAGAAACTTATGAAGAAGACAAAAAAGTAGAGGCTGAACTTGAAATTATAAAAAAAGATACTACAGTACCAGATACAAGGACTTTTAGCAGTAAGAAACCTTTGTTGTTGACCATACCTAAAGATGAACATTCAAGTGCATTAGAAAATGTTGTTAAAATGGTACAAAAGCTATCAAACAAGACTGTTGATTTATAAAAGGATAAATAAGCCAATTCATCCAGAAAGCAGTTCAAACCTTTTTTCAAGAAAAGAGAGGAAGGTGCCACATCTCAACCCCCAGTATATAGTTCTTCTGTTTTAAATTTTAATGAGGTAGGAATGGATAATTTCTGTACATTTCATCAAGAACCTCATTCTGAAATTTTTTTCCACAATGGATTAATTCAATGACTCTGGTTATGAACCAAATATTAGATGCTCAAATAAAAGAGACTGAAGTGAAAGAGGAGAAAACAAATGAATTGGAAGAAGCACATGAAACGACAATGGTATTGTGGGACTGTGCACCTACGTTGGGGTTAGAGGAGGAGGAACCTATGGAGGAAATTCAACTTTCAGCAGTTAATGTCACAACAAGAAGAAAAGGAACAATAATGGATGAAAGTTTATTACTGCCCAAGATTAGAAAGATTCAAGAAAGTATGAATAAGATCAACAGTAGTACCCAAACACCACCTAAGTCTGATTTGGTCACCTTGTGAATTAATAAGAAAGAGAAAGTTACAACAATAATTAAGCTTGTGAATTCTGTGGAAAATAGAGTAGAAAGTAATAAGAAAAGTCCGACAGAATGTGATATGGGATATGACATAATAGAGGATATTAAGAAAACCAAAGCAAATATTTCTTTATTTGAAATGTGCAACTTACCTCAACAAAGAAGAAAGCTCCCGGAAGCCTTTGGTCCATAGCCCAATAGATCCCAGGATAATATTCAATCAGATAAAGAAATAAATGAAGCTAGTATTGGGGGAATTTTAAATCTCAAACCTTACCATTTTTACTATCCTTTGAGATTTTCAACCATAATGTGCATAATTGTTTGGTATATTCTGGACCTTCCTCTAATGTCATGCCTCTTTCATTTTGTAGAAAGATAAAAGGTCAACCCATGCCTTGTTCATGTAAAATCATCTAGTTGGATAGAACATCAGTCAAGGTGGTAGGAGAAATGAAGAATGTACTGATACGGTTATATGCAGATGAAAGGGTTTGCCATTTTATAGACATCATGGTAGATACCAGAAGCATATGGTTTGATCTTGAGCAAGGACTGGTTTGTGAAACTCAATGGGTACTTTGCAACTGACTGGTCACACTTGTGGTTTCCCTATAAGAACCATCAGAATCATATCAAAGTGATGAGGGAACCACACATTAATCATATTGTGACGCAATTGGAAGGAAAAAATGAGCATGTAAATTTCTCACATTAAGTCTTGGGTAACTATTTCATAGACCTTAAGCCTGGAAACTATAAAGCGAAAGAAGCCAGCAGTGAGTGAGATACACAGTTTGAGCTCCTTCAATTTAGACGGACTAACAATATTGATTGTAACATAGTTAATTTAGTTTCTAATTTAGAGAGTAACACTAGTTTTATAGAGTTAAAAGATAAATTTTCGTTGTTATATTTTGATGGTTCTAAAAATCAAGAGGGATTAGGAGCCGGTTGTGTCCCGATTGATCTAGAAAATAATAAGCATTTTCTCTCTTATAGATTAGAGTTCAAATTTACTAATAACAAAACCGAGTATGAATCTCTAATCTAGGGCTTGAAAAAGGCCATTGAATTCAAAGTAAGGAATCTAAAAGTTTTTGGGGATTCTGAAATAATTGTCAAACAAGTTCGAAAGACAATTCATAGTCTGTCACTCCATTTAAAAGGCTACCAAAATGACGTTTGGGAACTTAAAACAAATTTTAATGCTTTTAATATCAATTCAATTCCTAGATGACAAAATGCAGTAGCTGATTTGTTAGCTACTTCTGTTGCAAGATTGGTACCCACTAATAACAAATACTCAATTGAATTAATTTTCAAGCCATCTATACCAGACAATGTCACCAATTTGAGGGTATTCGATGATGATCAACAAATTTTGGAGTTCTTAACAAATGACGAGACTTTCAAAGACTCATTGATTGATGACGAAGAACATCAATCCAATATTCAAAGTGGGAACTTCATACCTAAAGGGGTAAGAACATTGGAAGGGATGTTTGATTTGAATAGCAAGTTCAGAAAGCCTACCAATGTCAAAACAAACAGTTCAACTATGCAGTATGAGCTGATCAATCTTGGGACAAAGGATGAACCCAAGTACGTGATCTTGGGGAAATCCTGTTCACTGGGCGAGAGAAGAAAATTCATTAGTTTATTTCAACAATATAAATATGTTTTTGGTTGGACATATGAGGATTTGAAGACATATGATACCCGCATCATCCAGCATGTTTTTCATATTAAAGTGGGAGTGAAACTATTTCAGTAGCCACTAAGAAAAATGCACCCCAAGCTAGAACCCTTGAATCAAATTGAAGTAAATAAGTTACTTTGTGCAGAAATCATTTTTAGAGTTGGGCACTCAAAGTGGGTGGAAAATTTGGTACCGGTAAGAAAAAAATATTGTGAAATAAGACTATGCGTAGACTTCAGGAATTTGAACCATGCTTCAGACAAGGATAATTATCCAGTCCCACCAATGGAGCATATCTTATAGATGGTTTCAGGTTCTGAATTGTTCTCCTTATTGGATGGGTTTTCAGGCTACAACCAAATATTGGTAGGAAAACAATATATGTTGAAAACCACATTTCGTACAAATTGGGGAATTTTTGCTTACAGAAGAATGCCCTTTAGGATCATCAATGCTAGTCCACTTTCCAAAGGGCAATGTATATCTGGATGATGTAATAATTAAGCCTTCCAGGGCTTAATTAGCCACAGTGTGGTGGTTTATCTGGATGATGTAACAATTTTATCCAAGAAGAGAGAAGAGCATATGTTTCATTGAAAACAAATTTTTAACCGCTGTAAAAAATATGGCATCTCTTTGAATCCTAAGAAATGTGTTTTCACAATATTAGAAGGAAATCTATTGGGTCACATCATTTCTAAAAAGGGAATATCCATAGACTCGAAAAGGATAGAAGCTATAGAACAGATTCCCTTACCCCACAATAAGAAAGGCATGCAATATTTAATGGGAACTATAAATTTTGTTCAAAGATTTGTTCCAGATTTTGTGCAAATAGTAAATACTTTTCAACAAATGGTGAGGAAAAGTGTACAGTTTAAATGGAATGACATAGAAAAATGTGCATTTAACAATATCAAAGTAGCAATAGCCCATGCACATTCACTTAAAAGTCCTGATTTTGAGAAGGACTTTATCCTATACACTTTTGCTTCTGATAACTCACTTGCAACATTGCTTACACAAAAGGAAGAAAGGGGAGATGAGTACCCCATATCATTTATGAGCACTAGGTTGCAAGGTGATGAATTGAATTACCTTGCTATTGGTAAACATATGTATGCATTCTTTAAAGCAGTAAAATAATTCAAGCCTTACATTCTTAAAAATAGAACCAAAGTGATTGTTCCTCACCTGGCAATTCGAACCATTTTTGTACAAAAAAAGGTGGCGGAAAGAAGAGGAAATTGGGTGACAGCTTTACAAGAATATGATTTGGAATTTAAACAAGCCACTATTATCAAAGGGAAAGGGCTCTGCAAGTTAATGGCTAAATGTCAAAACAATGAAGATGATGATTGGGGAAATGAAGCTGAATTGCATATGATTGATGTTTGTCCTATTTTTACAGCTCCAGATTCTTGGTATAGAGATCTGATACATTATCTCCAACAAGGGTATTTACCAGAACAATGGAATTCTAAACAAAGAAGAGCACTTTGTTTGAAGTCAACATCTTATCAGATAATTGTTGGAGTTATTTTAAAAAAGAATTATGATGGAGTATTTCTGAGATGCCTGGAATAAGAGGATGCATCTAAAGTTGTTAAAGAATTACATGATGGTCCTGCTAGAGGACATTTTTCGGGAGATACTACTGCACAAAATATTATAAGAGATGGATACTACTGGCCAACCTTGTTTAAAGATGCTCATTCTTATGATCGAAAGTGTGACACATGCCAGAGAAGCGGTGGGAGACAAGCAAAGGCAGCTGGGCCATTGCAGACGGTAATTGTTTCGGAGCCATTTGAACAATGGGGAATTGATATCATTGGATAAGTCAATCCCAATTATTCGTTGCAACACAAATACATACTCATAGCCTCTAATTACTTCACAATATGGGTGGAAGCAATTCCGTTATGGAAAGTGAACGAAGATGCAGTCATAGACTTATTACAAGAGAATATTATGATCAGGTTTGGGGTTCCAATTTATCTGGTTTTTTATAATGAGTATTACTTTTCATATATTAAGATTACTGAGTTTGCTAATGAGAAATGATTGAAATTGCATTATTCTTCTAATTATTATCCACAAGGTAACTGATTAGCTGAAGCCACTAATAAAAATCTTATCAGAATTTTGAAGAAGGATGTCATAGAAAATCAGAGAAGTTGGCATGTAGCTCTTCCAAAGGCACTATGGGATGATAGAGTCACACCCAATAATTCCTTAGGAGTGTCACTGTACACTTTAGTTTATGGAAAAGAATCTATTCCCCCCCCCCGAACATTTTATTTTTGTCTTCTCAGTTAGCCCAAGCATCACGAAGGGGCTGGTAGTGAGGTTTTACAAGCCCGCATTAATACATTGATGAAACTTGAGGACTCTAGGCTCAAATCCAAAGAGAGGTTCGAACACCATCAAAAAATTGTAAAAAGGTGGTTTGATAAAAGTAAGTTCGGGAAGGGAAGCTTTGAAGTAGAATATTTGGTTCTCAAGTGGGATCACCCACATGATGAAAAGGGCAATCATACCAAGTTTCAACATTTATGGATTGGCCCATTTCAGATTGCTGAAAAGTTAGGCCCCTCAACGTATAAGTTATAGGATTTAAATGGGTGGGAAGAGAATTTACTTGTCAATGGTATGGTTCTCAAACCTTATTTTACCTAATGCCTTATAGGTCTTTTGTACATAAATAAACCCTACGTTTGTTTTGATTTCTATTATTTATGTTTTCTTTCTTTCTACTGATTTACTTTTCTTTGCATGAAATTTATTTTTCTTTGCTTTAGTTTAGTTTCATTTCAAAATAATCCAGCTCATATTTTCGTGCTTGTGGGACATTGGAATTTAGACAAACTGCCTATTTTTTTAAATCAGGAACTGTTCATTGGAATTTATCTATGTCAAATTTTTATCAGAACACGATTCTTTAATTTGATAGAATGTTGAAGGGAAGTTATTTTAAGAACACATTGAATTCCTATTTCAAACTTTGTTAAATAACTGAGGTAGCAGAGGTCTAGAATACTATTTTGGGGCTCCATCCACTTCACATTAATATATGTCCTAGGAATCTTGCTGCAAAGGACCCACATAAAGGAAGAAGAATGTACATGTATATGGTATTCAAAATAATCCCATGCCACAAATGAAATCCAAAAGGCTTAATAGAAAGAGTCATACTCCAAGAAAGAAAATATATCAAAAAGATATACTGAAAACATAATCAACAAATGATTGGATTGCTCAAAGGTTCTTCTCTATCCGTGACCTGAAACAAATTGTCACTCACACAAAAGGACACCATGGATGGAAGAGCCTACATCAAATTCCAAATAAAAAAGGAGCAATACAGGAGGATTCAAAAGACAAAAGTCTTAAGCATCAAAAGAATGCAAAAGGAATGGGAATGAGGAACAAATGAATACATCTGTCCAAACTTTGCTACGATCTTGTGGTGTCTAACATGAAAGAAACCAAATGTAGAGGTAAATGAATCTCACATTTTGTCCACAGAAGAGTTATCGATACTTTGAAAACCTGGTTACCATACCCAAGGGACTAAAATCAATGAGATGTTCTTAATCTTACATTCCTAGAAAGGGTATGGATTTTTAAATAATTTTGATGGGAGAAGTTAGTCTAATGAAATTTCATGAAGCAATTTGAGTTTTGAAAGATAGTTTTTCCAGAGATCTATGTTGACCATCTAGTATCCAATTTTTGCTACTGCAACCACCACCCCAAAATATTTTTGTGTTTTGGGGCCACCCTTGGAGTTTTAACTGGTAAGATTCTCCTTTTTAAATTTTGATCTGAGAAGTTTTCATGACTTAGTCAATTTTGTGCAATTTTGAAGGCTTATGTTGAAAATTTTGAAACTCACATTTTTTAGTCGACACATTGGCAGAGCTCATCAAGTCAAGTCGATGGATCAGAGAAGTTCATCCTTTTCACCCATTTTATTGCTTTCTGTTTCTACTTGAGGAAATCATTTTCGAGTTTGCCGATACATTGGCGACACTCCGATATCTGAACCTATCCTCTCGGCTAGGATTTACTTTTCTTGCTGATGGTTTGCATATAGCTTTAGCTGAAGCTTTGTCGGGTCATCTCATTAAATATTTCCAACGTTATCAGGCCATTTTGGATATTTGAGCTGATGGCATCGAGAGATTTATTTCTCTTTTTCGCTAGCCATAGGTCAAAAGATTTCCACAAGTTTTTTGATAGGTCTTTTTGGGAGCATATGCCGATGGCATTGACCGAACTTAGCTATGTCAACCGATACATTCAGACCCACTCGTCATTTGCAACCGATGACATTCAAAGGTTTTCAGCCGATAGAGACTGTGGAGGTTTTTATTGAGTTGATATAATGACAATCAAAAGAACTCCAATTGTGGAGTGATTTCATTGCGGGACAACTTACATCTTGTTTCTGATGAGGTTTTAAGAGGGTCTTCCAATAAGTTTATCATCGATAGGAGAGTCAATTGTGATCCAATTATGTCGGATCCTCTCCTGAAGTTTTCCCGACACAGTTGCTGCCATTATTTGTGTTTTGATGATATTTTCCGATAAAGGTTTTTATCCTTGGACCTAAAACGACGTTTACCCATGGTCATTTAGGTCCCCATCTACCACATTTAATGCGGTTTATGGTGTTTTTTCTATATAAGCCTCAGAAGGGTTGTTTTATGGTTATTTTCATTACCATTTGGAGTGTTGGATTTCTGTTCTGTTGGAGCCTTTCAAGCTATCGAGAGCCACCCATATTTTCGCTAACTGCACATGTTTTCTCACCAACCACTGAGCACTTACCTACCATGTAAGATTCAAGATCCACCTTTTTTGTTGTTTTGGCTGAGTTTTGATTGGGTGTCTGTTGAGGTCTTGTCTACAGAGTTAGGGTTTTCTTGGGGTCTCGAAATTTATAGTCTCATCTAAACCTACAATAAAGTCGATTGTCATACTCGCAAACCTAATGAGTTTTGTTTCCCATGGTTTATCTCACGCTGTGAGCCCTGCTCTCGATTATTATGATCATGACCATGGAGGCGATTTTTCTTACCTGCTTCGCCTTACTTACCCTCGCTGCTTAGTTTTGAGTGTTGAGATGTCAGGTTTTTTCATTGGCGAGGTGGCCAGTCGAGTGTTTTGTCGACTAATCCTCCTCTGGTTCAAATTAGTGTACAACAGGAGGGAGGGGTTTCACTGTTGACTGAGGAAAGTTTTAGGGTTTGCTCAGGCTAGGAGTTCAAGACAGTCCATTTTTTATGTAGATCTATTAAGCCTTTGTGGGGTGTTCCATGGTTTATGTAAGGAGAATCCCTGGCACATTTTGTTGTAATGTCAAGCCTATAAGAAAGTCGCAGGTATTTTTTGTTTTTCAAATCCTGAGGTCTAGAACCCATGCGTGATGAAGTTTGCTGAAATTTTTGAAGATGATTTGGTAAAAGAATTTTATTTAGTTTGCTTAGGCTTATTCATTATTCTGCAATGGTATTACATCTCTGTATATTTATTGGTAATGCATGCACTCTACTAGACCATGATATCTTTTAAGACAGTCTTTTGTATGTTTATATTGTAGCTTCCACCTTTGTATAACACCATGCCCAAGAAGGGGAAGAAAAAGGATCAGAACACAGAAGGTTATCCAGAGGTAGAGGTTATATCCAAGTGTAAAATCATCTATGAAGATACAAACGCTATAACGGGGGTTGAACCAGAATTCAAATGGGGCCAAATTTATCAGATGATCACAAATAAGAAGGTCCCAGATGCATGTTTGGAAGACCTACCATTGTATACGAACATCAAGAGATACAACATTAATAAATTGGCTACACTCCTTGAGTTGTTTCCATGTGGAGCTACCCTGGTCGTGAAGAACACAAGAAATAATGTTTTTGCCTCTTTTAGCCCGCATACATTGCCAAAGCCTGCAAGTTACTAGTGGCTCAGGTCTTCATGACGGATAAATGGATAAAAGATATGAATATGGATGTATTTGAATATGTTAGAAGGATGTTGTTAACTAGGAATCTATTTCTCTATAAAGGTTCAGGAGAATATGAGACTGCTAATCTATGCACCCCTTACCGTCTCATAGCATTGATGTTAAATTGGATTTTTGGCCAATAAAATGAGAATATATATAAGATAAGATGGACTCCCATAATATATCATGTAGCCATGCAAGGTACAATATTCAACTGGGAAGACATCATGGAAAGTAGCCTGACATCTTGCATAGCTGCAGCCCTAGGGGGTCCGACCCAAAGGAAGTCTGAGTTTTACATGGGATCTTTCTTGATAGATTGTATCCTGTGCACTGATCCATTCCCAAAGCTGAACTATTATTGGGATACAACCAACACTCCTGGGTACTCTGCATACCCACTCTTGTGGGAACACAGGTATCATAGTTTCTACTAGGCTATCTGTGAAGATTTTCTGATTCCGTTATACGAATTGATTTTTCTTGAAGAGTGTAACTACATGTCCGAGGAAGCACTGAAGTTTGTAGGTGAATATGGGGATTTTTTCTTCTCTAAGGAATACTTGTACTTAAGGATGTATGGAGGATCAAAGCCCCTTCCTTGCTACCAAAATATGCCACGGATTATGTTATTCACAAAGAATTAGTGAGGAAGTTGTATATAGATGGCATCGAGAACTTTCTCTTTGACAGTAAGAAGGTCGTCTATCCACCACTAACATTTTGTATTGGTGGTTATAAGTTTAACAAGGTAAAAAGTGCTCTTGATTTTTTCAAAGAACTAGAAAACTTCCATTTCGGAGGAAAGAGTTTTCACGGAAATGATGCATGGGACAAAGTGTCAAAATACTGTGCGTTAGTGGGGGTGCATTTTGAATACGTTCATCATTTTGATAAGGATCAAGCAGTATATAGTAATGCACATAACATGATCACCTTGAATAAAATATTCAATAAAAGGATCATAATCATGGGAGGTAAAGGAATTATCAATCACACCTCCAAACAATAGACACGAGAGAAAGAGGCTGCTAAGGAAAAAGAGGAAGACACCCAAAGGTTAGTCAAGGAGGCAGAGAAATGGATAGCTGAGGAAGAAAAAAGATAAAAATATGAAGAAGCACTAAGACAGAAGGAAGAAGAAAAAGAGAGGATGCAAAATGAGGCTGACCTAGCAAGGAGAGAGGCAGAAAAGGCTGCTGAAGAGCTTAAAAGGAAGGAGGAGGAAGACTGAGACTGAGAAAATCTGGAGAAAGACCAATCCTAGGATAATCCAGTGGATCCATTCATCCCATTAAGTATCACAATGACATGGAACCCACATCCCTCTATAGAACTTGGATTGATACCTTTTGTTCCATCCCGGGAACAGGCTCTAGCCAACCTTGACACAATCATTCATTGAGCTAGGTGAGAAGAGAATAGTGAGGAGAAAAGAAAAGAGAATGAAAATGGGTGATCAACCTGTAGCTTTCATGGTGACTAAATAGACAATTATGCATAAGAGCAATGAAGACCCTCAACTTCTCGCAATGGAAGGCTTAGAAACAACTCAAGCCAATGAAGTTAATATCTGGAAGATGGTCGAGGATGCTAAGTAGTATAAATAAAGGATGTCCCAGATGAAAGAAACTCTAAGGAAAGAGAGAAGAGAGGGTCAGGACGTAAAAATAAAATACGATGATACTTTGTCAGAGTTTGAAAATATCAGGGAAGCATACTTGATATTGAAATCAGAAAAGGATGCATTAACACTGTCAGCCGCAAACATTGAAGGAGAAAATAGAAAACTTGAAAGCAAGTTTTCGGAGTTGGAGGAGTAGAAAGCTGTGGAAAAAAAGAGAGCATAAGAACTTGAGGCTCAGAACAACCTACCAGAGGAAAAGCTTAAGTTATCCAAAGAAAATCATCTTGACATCACTCAATTCTGCAGTCAATCCTGCCTAATGCAAAAGAAGATACACCAGATTCATCTAAAATTGGCCGAAGAACTATACATAATCAAACAAATAGAGGTCAGGATAAAGGAAATAACAAATACATATTCATAATTTGGGAAAGGGGTATTGGAGGTTGTAGAACTGATTCAAAGTTAGTTAACTTGGATGGAAACCAACCCATATTTTCCAAACCACTTGCCCCAAAAAATAGCAATAGGGTTGAAGATGGAGTTGGAAATATTAGATCTCAGCAGCAAAGCTGGAGTGAGATTGCACACCGCAATTAAGAAGATGGTGGAGAGGTGCATCAAGTTTTACATGAAAATGAATGCCACACATAACAGATTCCAAGCTTCAACATCCATGCAAATTTGGGAATACCCAGACAAAGAGAAAGATTTGAAGAATCTGCAAGACAAGTTGCAAGGAGACGAGAAAAGTATCCAAAAGGTTGAAAGCATTAATGAGGAAGGAATCGAAACTTGGGTTGCATAGGCCTTGGTGCATAAATATATTTTAGATGAATGGTTAATATAGACCCGACCAAAGGTAAAGGAAATTGAATCGCTCACCAAGCACGAACTGATTGCACGCATATTAGAGCTAGTGGACTATCGAGTCATAATTGCTGAAGCTCATGCATGAGGCATTTTCATTAAATCATCATTCGAGCCCTCTTAAATTTGTCTTATTCACACATGGCATTTAATATGTAATATTTTGTATTTATTCCAATTTTCCTAGTGAGCACACTAGAGGACAAAATTTTTTAATTGAAGAGTTAAGGAAGCCCAGGAGGCTAGGGTAGCTGAAAAGTCATTTTGTAAAAGTATAAGTAGAGGTAGAGTAGAATAGATAGGGGATTTTTTCTTGCAGACATATGTGCTAAAACTTTTTGTAAGGAGAATACTTCCTTTTATAAATAAAGAGGACCTAAATTTTGGCCAGAGGAAGGACGGTATGAGCTTCAAGATGGATCATGTGGATTGTTGAATGTGAACTATTTTTGTTTTGGCTTGTTGCATAACTATGAAATCATTCCAACCTGTTGAATTATTTTTGCAGTTTATGAATGGTTTCATTTTCTATTTCGAATCTTGTCCAATAAATGAGTAATAGATGTTTTAACTTAACACAACTATCTTTGTGTTATTTTTCTGTTGTGTTTATGTATGAAGAGTTTAACAACTATCTGTAGGATTCTATGTGCAGACAATACAGTACATTATTCATTCTAATATAAAATCTACTCTCTGTGGATAGATTAGATTAGAATAGATGAGACAATTTTTCTTAATAGTGATTGAGGAGAAAAGGTGATAAGATGGGAGGTAAGAACCTACGCATCACAGGTTGAGATCTTTGCTTCTTGATCACTTGCATTTAGTTCAGGCACTTGCATTTCATTCCTAAATATAAAATCATAAACGGTGGACCGGGATGCAACCGGTAAATAGATTTAAAAATTCCTTTAATTCTACAATATCCGAGCACTAACCGGACATATTCTTCATTTCAAATGATAAACGATCTAATTGGGAACGGTTATTGGGGAGAATCCCTACTATCGGTACCTAGTATTTTTCCAGGAATCAACAGTTTCATAAGCGGTTTGGAAAGGAGAAAGAATAAAGAAACACACAAATTAATAAAGTAGGAAAGCTCATATAATCATTAGTGAGTTGTTCATAGAATCAAAATTAGTTATGCCACCTCAATAGGGGGCGGGTTAGAAAACGACAAAGAAAATTGCAGTATCATATTTTTAAGGGCATAGTCAACATATTTAATCTCATCAGCAAGAAGAAGCACAAAACATGTTCATTCATTTCTCATATGCCTAGAAGATAGAAAAGTTGTTGGGATATGCAACAACATCCATTTATTATTTTGTTTCCTCTTTGTTCACAGTATAAGATTAGAGAAATTCTGTCGTTGAGAAAAAATACAATGGGACCATGACAAAGATGAATTAATCCCCCTTTTTGTAAACACTATTGTACTTATGAAATAAAGATGTTGGCAACTTGGAACTAGAACCGAGGTGTTTTTTCCATTGGTGTTCGAATTAAAAGTGTCTTCTATGATGTTTTAATATACTTTTGAACGGTATAAATGTCTTTATATGTGTACCTGAATCATATGGATATGGAATTTACTATGCCTGTATGATTTTCATAGTTTTTTGAATGCATGTTAATGGAAGGATTCCAATAATTTACTATTGAATTTGTTTAATGATGTTATATATCCCTTCAAATAATTGGGTTATGGTTAAGGTGCCATGGTTTTTCCCTTTTTAAGATTTTTTTCTTATGGGATACTTGTGCCTCCCTTTAAATTCAACACTCACATTTTTTTTCAAAGTTGAGATCTGCCCCATGCACCTCTGCTTTTAGCCATAAATCCTATCATGTTTTGACAAGAATATATTTAAGGTACATAGGGTTACAATTTAGGGTTCATACCTTCTTTTTTTAAGGTTCCCTCCCTTGGTTAGAGGACTGGATGACTAGCCTAAAGTGGCACAGGAATGATGCTACCTGCAAAACCCTCCTTAGCATTTGTATCTTGATTATATCCCTTGTTTATGTTATTAGAAGTTATAATTGGCATGAATAATCAAATAAATACCTAATATAGTCGAGGTACAAAATTAGAGACAACAATAGGGACTAGAGTGAATTTCCCACTATGAGAACAAAAAGCCATGTGTCCATAAATACAATTGTTAAATTTTACCACACTAACATTCAATCAATTTCATACCATGGAATAAAAAAAAATGTATATATAAACATGATGAAATTTTAAATTAAATCGTAATATAATCACGTAATTTTCATTTCCTATAAACAAGTGGTACACTGCTACCTCAAGGAAATCTCAACTTTTTATACAATGAGATATGTACACAAGTAAGGAAATGAAATGAGTTTGACGATAAAATTTTTAAATTGTTGTCACTTCCCTCCTCATCCTCACTTTGTTGAAAATAATAATTGAACATAAATTCAATAAAATAAGAAATTAATAGCATTTAAAAATGTAATTAAAAGCATACAAGTGAAACAATTGTATTTAGCGTTCCATTTGAGTCAACCTTATCATCATAATCCTAGAATAATATAACATTTTTAACCAATGAATTCCAACCATGTATAAGTTAAAAATAAACATAATTAACAATTACTGACATTGGGAATGAGCTCCATATTTTCCACCATTTTTTCATAACCATTCATTAGGACATACTTTCATTCTTTCTCAATGGACTCAACTATAACGTGCAATAAGATAAAACCATATTTAATAATTACATATATTAAGCTAGTATATTGACATAATAAATGAGATTATATTGATAAACTTATAATGCACCCAAATTTACATGTACATAAGATAAGATACGATTAGTTAAGTTTATCACCACAAAAGTAGGCCAATAGTACTAAAGGAATACATTACAATAAGATAACAAGTTTACAACATATCAAAATAAATCACAACAATCATAACTACAATCATATTGACATACTAAGAGTGAGAATTTTTTGATACACTTACAATGCACCCAAATTTACATAAGATACGACATGGTTAGTTAAGTTTGTCACCATAAAAGTAGGTTAATGGTACTAAGGGAATATATCACAGACATATAACAAGCTAAAAACATATAAAAATAAATAATTGCAATCATAACTACAAGTATATATTATTTATTACCTTTGTGGAATTTGTGTTTCATTTTACGGTCACTCCTTGTGCCTTCTTCTCATTAATGATCCTTTTGGCCTCTAATAAATCCTTAAGTATTTTTTTAAGTATTTTTTTAAATACAATTGTGTCAACATTATATTGTCTTTGTTTTTTTGTCTATATCTTCATCCTCTCGATTGAGCTTGACGAGGTATTCATTGAATTTGTTCAAAACCATAGAAAATGAAGTAACCTAAAAAAATTCAGCGATGATACAATATGAAGTATAAATGGTAAATGACTAGAAAAGAAAGTGAGTATATAAAATAATAATTTGAACATCTTCCATATGATATGGTTTATCCTAATAGTCCGAGAGAATCTATTAAGGGACCTACAGCTAAATTGTGCATTTGAGAACCTTATAATTAGATGTTGTAATGTTATTTGCTTACTATAACTATCTATGGTAGTCCAATGTTTATGGTAGTATTTCAATCACTCCCTCATAATAGTGTCATAAAGTTCATTATGGAAAATTATGCCATTTTCAAGTTTCAAAACCTATCCTTTATCAGTAACTTGCATATCATCATAAATGTTTGCATCTTATTTGTCTTCTATCGATATAGATCTTTGTCTCTAGTCAAATTTATCTTCGTGCCATGTGCGTAAACATTAATATGCACATCAAAGATGAATAAATATAATGTAAAATGTAGTGTATTGGATTGAATTACGCTCTAAATTTCACTAAAAATGAAAGATAAATTGCACCACAATTAACATGCCAAAAAAATGCATGTAGAATTTTCTCATAGGTATGTGATATATGATTTTACACTGCTTGTAAATCCAAATGAGAGCTATTTTTTTCTCCATGGTAATTTTTTGCAACACCCCAACCTTACGTATTAATATAAGTATAACATTTTAAAACAACAAGTAATATATCAAAATAAAAATGAAACCACTTGAAATTTAGTTTAGTTGCATGGGTGACAAGCGTTTCACCCATGGATAATTAAATAAATTGGGTAAAATATGGGATTTAGTAATAAAAGGGGGAAAGATCAAGAGGACGAGGCTCCATTATAGCTATTTGTTTTAAGGGGTTTCTTATTTATTGTGTTAGTTTTATGTTGTGTGCACACCTATTCAGAGGGAGAATAAGGAGGAAGAGAGGGTGGAGCACAAATAAATAAAGAAATAGAGTAATTTTTGAGGGAATAGTAATAGAGTAATAGAGTAAGTCATAGTGTTAATTGTTGAGGGATCAGGGTCCTCAACCTTTGTATAGGGTTTTCATTTGGAGTAGATTCCCCCCCAAATTTTTTTGTTGACAGAGGATATTGTACCTGAATGAGGACAAGGTATGCATCCAAAACTGGTAAATTGGTCATCGATCAGGTAAGTAGAGATTGCACTTTCATTTTATGCTTATTATCTATTATTATTATTATTATCATATGAATATATGACTTGATACACTAAGTTATTCTTAGAATTGTTGTAATTAAATTTTCAATTTAATTAGGGTTATATGAATCTTCCATTTGGGTTGTTACATGAGTTGTTAATAAATTCCTATTGATTCCATATGTTGCTTATTTTCCTCTTCTCTAGATCTTCCATAACATACATCATTTGTCAAGAACGTGGCTCTAGTTAGGCCTAGGATATTGTATAGAATTAATTCCAACTCCCTAATCCACTTATCCTTGTGCTTAACTTTGGCATGTAAGTTTTGATAATTCTTATTGAGCATTTGGTAGGATATTCTAAAGTGTTTCTTTATTGATTTTGATGAAAGTTTCATTATTGTGGTGTGTTATACTATGAAATGGCACTTCTCCATTTGAGTATTGACACTAAATGCGTCGGTACACAAAAGGACACAATGGATAGAAGTTGCCCAAAACCTATAGATGAGCATGTGCCTTGATACATCTTGTTCCTTCCAGTATTTCCCATGTTTTCTAATGAGCTTAAGGTGTAATTGCAACTATTGACATTGCAGCTCATGATTCATTCACGGGTATCCATATATGCAACTCACGGTTACATGATCACACTATGGATTCATGAGTTGCCTTTATTAAAGTCATGGCTCATTCGTGACTTGCTAGTATTCATACTCATGATTACCTTAACCAAAAAATAAAAAATAAAAGCATGATTAGTTAGGGACAATTGCGTTTGTAATCATAACGTCCTCAACCTCTCTAACCATCTTAACCTTCGTAAATACTCATGTTCATCAAGTATAAATAGAGGGGAGGGGTTGAGGTTAAGGAGATATCTCATGAGAGAAAGGTTATGCTGGAGGAATACCCTTAGATATTTGGAGCAAAATAACTCAGTTCCTTGGCTAGAAGAGGAGGACTTGTATAAGATATAAGTTGTATATTTCACTACCGTTTATCAATAAAGAGAGTTTTTCTTCCACGATTGGTGCATCAATTTTATTATGTGTTATGATTCATGAATTATATTGTTATATTATTGCAATTATATTCATTAATCTTTTGTTTAACATTTAAGATCTTTGTAGGAAGGTATTTGTCTCTTTTGCAGGTGTGAAGATCCCTTGAAGCCGTTGGATCATTTGGATTGAAGGTGAAAATCTAGGACCAACCTTCATAAATAAGGTGCATTAGCTTTCTACCCTGTTTCTCTCTCAAATTTCTAGATAGTTGTATGTCTGCAAGTTTGATATTTATATGTTGGTGACCCTAGAACCTTATGCCATAAGGTATATTTTCCCTGAACAACAAAACTGGTGACTCCACTGGGGAGTCTAACATGTTTTGGGTATGTTCCATAGGTTTTCCTATCCAATTGGCTATGTTTGTTGCTGCAAGTGTTTTTCTTGGATTTTTCTTTCAGTTTGTAGTGCTTAATGTGTGGAATCCTTTGGCCATTTCTTTTCTTTTGAAAAAATTATAGTTGTAACCACGGGTTGTTAAGATATATAGTCATGATTACCTTTTGTATTTGTAGGTTGACTGTATATATAGTAGCGGTCTATTCACGGGTTGTTTAAGTGACAGTCATGATTTCCTATAGGTATAGGTCAGACTGCTAGGGTTTAACCTGATTTTTGCATTTTGACTTCTCAGGTGTTTGTAAGGTTTCCTCTCTGACATTGTATTGTGTTCTTAGTAGATGCATCTCACTTATACTTGTTGATCAAGTGTTTTTTAGTAAGTTAGGTATCAATTTTTCAGTGTAGATGTGTTAGGTCTTTCCTTCTTGGCTGTTGGTTTTGAGTGTTGGTGTCTTTATAGGTTGTTGGTGTTTGTCAGTCCTTTTAGACCACTAATTTTCCTTGGATTTTTGTTGTAGTGGTCTAGGTTAGTCATTTTTACCAACTTTTGATTTATTGATCTTTCCAAGTCAATAGTTTTGTCCAACTTAGGGTTTGAGTCATCTTTGCTTTAAGTGTTGAAGATTATTACTATAAATATCTAAATAGTATCATTTGCATTTATATATATTCAGTTTGATTAACGTACTTCGGTGCATTTAATTGCATATTTTTTTTGAGTTTTTTGTAAAAAAAGACAAAATGCAGTTTCATTTGGATAGCTTTGCATTAGTTGTTTTTCCATTATTTTCATAAAAATAAAAAATATTTAAAGTCTTGTATTTTCTCAAAATCATTCAAAAACGTTTCATTAATTTCATTTAAAAAGAAAAAGGGAAAAGAGCATTGTTAGTTGCATTTATTTTGAAATGTATACATCATTTGCTTTAGCATGTTGAGTCTAAACACCATTGAGTTCCACTCCACTACCTCTGAGTAATAAAGCCTTAAAAACAATGCTTAATATAAAATTTATTAGTAATCTTTATTTTTATAAGTTAGATCATCAAATAGCTTAGTCTAGGTTCTTGGACTATGAAATTTTAACTGTCCAAGAGAACCTTGATTTCATACATAGTGGCCTATCTCTAGGTAAATCCACATTTACAAGGGATACTCTGAAAATATCCTCTAACACAGGAGTCAAGCACGAGGTCGCGTGAGAGATTGGTTGCGTAGATAACCCTCCAATACCTTGTTTAATCGTATACATGATTGTTGTGCGTATGGGGGCTCTATCAATACCACTTATTGAGCCCCATGAAGTGTCAATATTGTTAGAATTTTGGGCTTAGCTACCCTTCCCATGCACACTAGTCAGGCCAATGACTGTTCCCTTGGACTCTCATTTTAAACTAGGTAGCCTTGGTTTCTAGACATAAGATTCTTACACAGGTGGCATTGGAAAGCTATTTCTAGTTATTCTAGGGTGGAATTGGAAGGTAACCTTGTTTGATAATTTGGGAGGGTGGTTGGGTGATTCTAGCACTTGCACCCAGAAAAATATTCACAAGACACCAAGCAACCAATCTCCGATATTCACTGGTTGGATCTGGTCCCTAATCATCCCAGACTTTCCTTTGGAAGGTGTATCTATTACCTTGTGTTACTGTGATACTTAGGAATTGTTTAGTGTATTCTCTTTGGCTTGTTTTTGTTTTAGTTGGCCTTTTAGGTGTGTGAGTCATATTTTTAGTTGTGGAGGACCATCCTCTTCGTAGGTCTAGAAGGTTTCAAAACCTTCCTCCATATTTTACAGTGGATCCTCCACCGCCAGCTCAAAGGCAGATACTTGACACAGATGGTTCTTTCGAACCAATTGGTGTTAGAGAAGTTCCAGGTGAACCGAAGCTTAGACTTACTCAATAATAAATCCCACTATGGAGATATAATACTTGCAGGCTGACAATTTTTCAAGGAATTATAATATACCTTTAACTGATTTGAATGATCCTATAATAGTCCAAGTCCTTCCTTTCAGTTCACCTATTTCTGGTGGTCCTTTAAGTCCAGATATGTCTAGTATAGGAGAGGGTATGTCTACCCCTACTTCAGCCATGTTGGTTGGTGGAGTATCACCTCCCTCGGTGAGTGTTCCAAGACCTAGTGCATCTACTACACCTCTTTCTCCAAGTGCTTGAGTGGTCAATCCATCGACACCTTCTAATGTTATAGGTCAATCTAGTGGAGTGGTCACCGGGATTCACAATGTACCTTTAACTTCTTATCCTTTCATGCAGAGTGCTCAAAGTGGTCCAAGTGGGTCCACTTCGTTTGTATAGGGATTTCTATGAAATGGAGGACATATTCCTCCATCCACACCTTATGTAGGTCCATCACCTACCTATGTGGGTATGTCATATGGGAACAAAAACACCTTCACAGGTTATAGTTTTTAGACCTCTAGTCAGGTTTTGACCACTCCTTTTGGGAGCTCTCCCTTTTCACTATTTAGTGGGGGAATATACGCTCCTACTTTTCAAACTCCAATTTCGACTGGAGCAGGCCCAACCAGTTATCACACTCCACAAGTTAGTAATCCTCTAGATTTTGGGTGGAACTCGATTTATAATAGTGCTACGAAATCACAACTAGTGGCTAGGGTAAATCCCACCTTTTATTTCGGGAGCCCTAGGGCAGGTACTTCCACACCCCAGACTCCTCAATATCAAAACCCGGCTAGGCCAAAACTTCCTTTCCTGGAAAATTTAAACTTGCCATATTTTTCTAAACTAATGAATGACTTCATGTGTCACAATGTGTCATGGCCACCTATACCCATCAAGATCCCCTCAGACATCCCAAAGTTTGAAGGGAAAACTTGTGAGGATATAGGTGCTCACATTACCACATTTCACCTTTGGTGCTCTTCAAACTCATTGAACGACGACTTCATTTGGTTGAGGCTATTTCAAATAAATTTAACTAATGTAGCAGCTAAGTGGTACATAGAGATCCTTCCATCTTCATATGATAGCTTCCTTGATTTAGAAACCATGTTCTTAAATAATTTTCAACTTCATGTTCGGTATTATGCCGATAAAGACTTATTGTCAACTTTTCGATCGAACAAGGCCACACACATATCTAATCATATTTAGTAATGTCAAACGAGAAAAGGGCTCATTAAATCCAACATCCCTCCCAATTTCTTGTTGGAGTGGTTCTTGAAATATCTACTTCCTTATATTTCTAAAGACGTGTCCACATCGGGAGTTACCATGGAGGAAGAGGAAATCCTCAAGGCCTAGTAGTTAGATACGATATATGATCAACTTGGGATTCTATATGAAATTATCCCTGAGGCACCAAGGTATACGAATGAACCAAAGAAACCCAAGCCTGGACCCCATGCTGATGGTGTGGTTGGTTCAGTAAGTATGCCCACTATAGAATCATTGACCAAGAAAATCGATGAGTTTTCAACGAAAAATTTTGCACTGGAGGAAGCTAAGGCTTCCACTCCCTCACCGCAAAATGCTAATTTATATTCTGCATAGTCTTCCCAAAAGGGAAATCAACATCTTGATGGGAAAAAGAAGAAGGGTAAGAAGGGTGAAGGTGACCAAAACAAACAAAGGCCCACAAATAATTCCGAAGTGGGCAATAAAGACAAGAAGAAGGTTAAGTTTCCTTGCAAGTTGTGCCAAGGAGACCATCTTACCTATCAATTCCCCTTAATGGAAAAAGCATAGAAGCTTATTAAACAACAACAACTGGCTATTCTGAAGGATCCCTTTCCCCAAGGATAGAATGCAGCTTCTGCTTCAAAATATGCCAGGGGAACAACTAGTGCTCCTACTGATCACAATTATATCAACATGGTATGATCCAACACTTTCCTACAAATAAGAAATAAGAATTATGAATCGAAGGCTAAGGATAAAGGTAATTCTACTGCTGAAACTTCAACCCCTCTCACCATTGAGAAACTAGTTGAACCAATGCCTAAGATACCGAAAGGTGTCTTCAAGAAAACATTCCACAACCCTAATGCTAGGGCTACTTCTAACTACTTAGTGGTAGAATAATTATCTCAAACACCTTGTGCGATGTCGGCATTGGAGGTTCTATAGATTTTTCCTTCTCAAAGGGATGCACTCTTGGAAGCCATAGGTAGTATGGACTTAGCGAGCTTGCTGGTCAAATTCAATCTTTTGGATGTTAAAATGGGCATTCCATACCATGTGGCCTTTTCAATCGATGTTGTCCATGGAGGAAAAACCATTTGACAAATGGTAGTTGATGAAGGTGCTTACACGTGCATCATGTCGATGTGTTGTTGGAAATATTTGGGATCCCCAGAGTTAGTCCCATCGAACACTCTACTTGTTGCTTTTGACAGAAGGTATTTCCGTTTTCATGGTATCCTACCAACTTTTGAAATAAAGTTAGTAGGGAAAGTAGTGTCCATTGAATTTGAAGTGATCGATGCTCCCTTGGACTATAATCCACTATTGGGGAGAAGTTGGAATTATTCCATGTGTGCTATTCCCTTGTCCATTTTCCAAGTCTTAGTGTTTTGCATGAAGGGAATCTTGTTACAGTTGACCATCTCAGTTTTACTCGAAAAGTCTATTTGAAAACTAATGAGTCCATGGTACCATTGTTTGATTAGTAGAAACTATTTAGTGAAATATTAGGAGTTGGAATGTATACATCACTGATGGGCACATTCGATATAACATATCTTATTAACTACATAGGTTCAATGAGTGTCAGGAATTCTATCATGACAGTTGTAGATAGAACTGACCCCTGGGTCCTCCCTTTGTAAGACAAGGTTGAAGTTCCCTTATCAACATCAAAAGTAGCTTATCAATCTATATCTAATTTTGCTATTGATTCCATCATGACTCCTTCTTTAGTATCAGAGGAGTTAGATGAAGCCTATCTTCCTGCCTGGGAAGAGAACACTACATATTCCTATGATTTCTTGGATATGGATTTTATTTCTAACAAAGCCATTATGGAAGCCATGATTCGACCAAAAAATATTTGTGAATACCTTCACCACAAGTCCTTCTCCCTTCCAGAATTCAACAAGATTGAGAATTTAGAGTTCCATGTGAGACCGACAGAAGGTGTTTATCTACCTATTAATACTTTACCTAAGGAGGGAGTATTTGATGAGGGGAATATGGAAAAAATCTCTACCACCATTTCGATCAACATTTCTGCAAAACCTAACGTCGTGGAAAATGTTCATATTGACACAAACTGTTCTTAGAAAGAGGTTTCCATTTACACTTCCTTATTTAAGGAATTTTGTGACGTTTTTCTTGGTCATATGAAGATATTCCAGGAATTAGTCCATCTAAAGTTTAACATGAGATTCGTACCTACCCTAAAGTGAAACCTATTCGACAGAGCTTAGATCAGTAAATTTGTGGAAAGCGGCAGCCATCAAGGCTGAAGTGGAAAAACTGCTAAAAGTTGGGTTTATTTACCCGATTTCTCTAACGAAATGGGTTTCCAATCCTGTTTTAGTGGATAAAAAATAAGGGAGTATATGCATTTGCACTGAATTTCATAATTTAAACAAAGCATGTCCCAAGGATAACTATCCCACACCATTCATCAACTATATTATTGATGCTTGTGCGGGTAGCGATGTATTTTCGTTCATGGATAGTTTTTTGGGCTATAAGAAAATTCAAATAAAACTGGAAGACTAGAATAGAATAGCCTTTATTTTTCCTTGGGAACCTTCATGTATAAGAAAATTCACTTTGGTTTGAAAAATTCCATAGCTACTTTCTAGCAGGAAATGAATTTTTCCTTCCACAATATAAAGCATATTTTCAAACCTTATTTGGATGATATTCCTTCCCATTCTCGAAAAAGTAAGGACCTTCCAAAACATCTTCATATGATTTTTGAATGATGAAGACACTATAAAATACATTTGAATCCCCACAAATGTGTTTTTTGCGCCGATTCGAGGAGGTTACTCAGGGTCATTGTTTCAAATGGAGGTATACAGGTGGATCTGTTAAAAGTAGAGGCCATTGTAAATATTCCTCCCCCTCTTTATATCAGAAAACGAAAGATTCTACAGGAGAAATCCAATTTCCTTTGATGGTTTATAGTAAACTATGCCAAGATCACAAAGGGTTTCATGCGCTTGTTAAAGCAACACACCCCATCCTCGTGGGATGAAACCGCACAAAACACTTTCGAGGCATTGAAAAACTATTTACTATCAGCTCCTCTCTTGTGTCCACTAGATTACACTAAATATTTTATATTGTATCTTGCCGCATCCACGTCGACAATAGAAGTATTACTAGTTCAGGAAGACGATGAGCTCCAAAAGCATGTTGTCAACTACCTTAGTCGAGCATTAGCGAGTCCTGAAGTTAGATACTTGCACATCGAGAATTTGGCATTGGCAATAGTCTATGCCATTCAGAGGCTAAGACACTATATATTAATGGGGACAGCCACAGTGGTTGCAAATGTGAATCCTTTCCAATATGTTTTATCTCGACGTATAATCGGTGGAAAATTTAATAAGTGGATAATCATTCCCCAAGAGTTTGACTTGGATTATCAGTCTGCTAAGTCTAAAAAATCCTTAGTTTTCCTAGAATTGATATCAGAATTCTTGACTGAAGAGAATATGGTGGAAGAAGACTCAATCCCAGATGAGTATATATTTTTAATCTCAACCTTTGATCCCTGGTATGGAGATATCCTAGTATATCTCCAGACTCTCAAGTGTCCTGTGTCCTTCTCATGGGAAGATCAATGTAAGGTGCGAGTTAATGTGAAAAAATACCTTATCATCAGCAATACATTGTATCGACGAGGGGTGGATTCTATCTTGCATTGGTTCCTTACCCATGAGGAGGCAGAGCATGTCCTAAACTATTCCCATAGTGGAGCATGTGGGTGGCATTTATCTGGGTTAGCAACAACCCAAAAAATTCTACGTGTCGGTTATTTCTGCATTAGAGGAAATTTCAACTCAAAATGGGCCTCCTAAAATGAACTAATAAAATAATAGTTAAAATAATAAAATAATATTTATTAATTTTGGAGGAAGAAAAGAAAAAAACTACTTTTTTGTTTGTATTTTTGACATATCTCCTCGTGTTTTTACTCAAATTTCGATCGAGAGAGCTCGTTGGATGTGGAATTTAATTCCTCATCCAACGAGTACCCACTCGGCATACTTTTGATGAACCCCGCTACCCCAAAAACAAGAAATACCTGAAAAAATGGAATGATGACATCATCATTCCATTTTTTCAGGTATTTCTTGTTTTTGGGGTAGCGGGGTCCTTCAAAAGTATGCCGAGTGGGTACTCGTTGGATGCGGAATTTAATTCCGCATCCAACGAGCTCTCACGATTGAAATTTGAGTAAAAACACGATGAGATATGTCAAAAATACAAACAAAAAAAGTAGTTTTTTTTATGATACCTATCCCCAAATTTATATTAAAAAAGTGTTTAAGACCTATACGGTATTTCAAATTTAAATAAATTTCATTGGCTAACACATGATGACATGGAATTTGAATAAAAGTTAAAAGGCCCATTTTGAGTTGAAATTTCCTCTAATGGCCCACTACCTTTACAAATTGTGTGGAAGATGTAAAGCACTATCATCCTTATCAGGTCTATACCAGGAAGATGCGGTCACACCCTGATCCTTTATTTCTATTCATCACGATGGGGTCCTTCACTAAGTGGGGGGTTGATTTCATGATGTGCAACCCAGTTTTTGTTGGGGGGCACAAGTACATCATTGTTGTTGTAGACTACTTTACGAAGTGGGAAGAGGAAATGCCTACCTTTAAGGCCGATGGAGAAATGACAACTTATTTCATTTTGAGCCAAATCATTGCTAGATTCAGCATCCCAAAGCAGATTGTCACTGACCATGTCAGTCATTTTCAGAACAACATGATGAATGAGTTGACCACCATGCTAGGGTTTATGCAAGATAATTCATCTTCCTTTTACCCTCAAGCGAATGGACAAGTAGAGGCAATCAATAAGACCTTGAAAATAATTCTCAAGTGCACCATCAACATGAGTAGGTCAAATTGGCATATCATGTTGCACCCTGCACTTTGGGCATACCAGACCAATGTTAAGACTACTATAGGTTTCTCACCTTTCCATCTCATTCAAGATATGGAAGCAGTCACACTGGTTGAATGTGAGATACCATCTCTAAAAATTTATATTCATGTGATTCCTAACACTACCGATATTGAAGAACGTTTGCTTCACTTAGAAAATATAGATGAACATCACAGATATTCTATTACTGCAAACGAGGCTCATAAGAACCGAGTCAAAAACCAATATGATAAAGCTATAAAACCTAGAGTTTTCTCTGAAGAAGAACTTGTCTTGCTTGGGGATTAGGACAAGGAACCCATGGGGGCAGGCAATTTTAAGTCCATGTGTTTAGGCCCATATGTCGTGTTGAAATTTTTAAATAAGGGGGCTTATGAGTTAATTGATTACGATGGTAACAAACTATTGAAGCCCATAAATGGGCTCTAACTAAAGAAATATTGTGCTTTGGAGCGGTACTTTTTCTTGTATTATTATTGTATGTTTATGTACAATAGGTCATTACTGGTTATTGTTTCTTATATATTCTTCTTGTTTTTCAAGATGTCATCTTAGTGGTTCATAGGGTTCACTGACGACGCCAACCGTCATACTTGTAATTTGGCTTCAGCCTCCTAGGTCATTTATGGACTCTCAGGACAACCGGTTTCCTCCGGTGGTGCTTGTTTAGGTCCTGTAACTAATAATATGGATAAATATAGTGCAACCATTGAGTTTCTTTGGGCTGCTACATTGCATGGTATTACCCGCCTGAAAGTCAGGCTTGACTCCCAGTTAGTGATCTCCCAGCTTAATGGTGATTATTAGGTGAGACACCCTACCTTACTATGTCAATTTTTATGAGTCAGGTTACTTGAAAGAAATTTTGAATACATTTCATACAATCACATTTCAAGATATCAGAACATAATCACTGATGCATCTGCNTATATATGTAACAATATGTCCATAGATACATCGATTTTGATCCAAATATCTCGTCATAAGTACATCAAAATACAAAAATAGGATTACAATCCAGAAAATGCCTAGATATAGGGTCGATCCTCAGCCTCCTCGACTGCGGCTGTCTCTATAGCCTATCGATAACAAAGCATGACCATAGTTACCCTTCTAAGAAGACGTAACTAGGACGAAGGAACCCCAACTACATGCACTTGCATCGCCATAGGGATCCTCTCCATCTTGAGAGTGGGGACATCATGTGTAAGTCTGGCCAGCTTCCCCTCCACCACACGAAGCATTGCATCGTCACCACCAACCTCCACAGGCTGAACAAAAGTCCTGGGATGTTTTTCAGGCTGCACTGGTCCAACATCTACATATCAACATAAAGTAGGTCAAACCCAATTACATATGTATATATAATTTTATGAACAAAAATATCATAAAAATCAAAATAATGAAAAAGTTAAAAGTCATACCTATCTATACCCATGCTCCTCCAAGAGGGAGGATGATTTCTATATCACCCCTAAAATATAATCCTACATAGGGGAACTACTCAAGATAAATTACCTATCTACTCCACTGGGAGTAGAAGTCATCATCATATACGCTTTGGATCCCACCTCCACCACCCTGTTGGAGGAAAATTTCACCCCACTGGGTGAGTCTAGGATCACGGGGTGGGCATGGTGGTAAGGTCACTATGGGAATGAGGGTAGGAACCCTCTCAAAGAAGAATGCAAATAATATGCTGGCATATCCAAAATTCTTGTTTCGACCCCTCCTGTAGTCAACTAATTGTTTCTTCATAATCGAGACTAGTCCCAAACACTAATCGAACACTGCACCCCGCAGACACTCTACAACTATGTGCATGTGTGTATGCCATGATAAGTGTAGAGAAGATGATCATGAAACTTTGATGATGGTGCTTACCACGAATTTCACTATAAAGTTGGTAATCTATGAAATCGAGAAATCAAGATTTGTGTCCCTGATTTCTGAGTCTTAAGTAAACAATAAGCATTGATGTAATCTTGTATGCTGAGTGGGTCACTGCCACGGCTGGTGCCCTATAGGTTAACAGGTTCCCCCCTATGTGATAATCCTATAATAAAATATATGTCTTTTACAGTCAACTCCAAGGTTTCCCCTTGGAGGTCAAATAACCCAAGCTCATGATCCCACAAGTTCACCAGTGTCTCCAATAGATAGACTTGTGCACACATATTCGATGTACAATAGAATTTCAATAAACCACATATTTGCAAATATTCCAAAGTTATGGGATATCCCATTGCATCATGGTCCATTTCCCTGTGCTCCCATTCCCACCATTCCAACACCATGATTGTCTACCAAGTAAACAATTCCATCATTAGATTCTGACCAAAACCAATTTCATTATTAATTTTTTGAAAAGATCAAGTTTGCACAGTATTCACAACTGTGTAGTTTGCACATTACGAACCATTCACGGGTTTCACTGCAGGAAACCCATGGTTATAACTCGCATTCACGGGTCTAATGAAGGCCATCCACAGTTACCCCGGGATGCCTTTAGGGATGGCAAAAAATCAATAAATTGACCATCAAAATTGAAAATAGAATACATGAAAGTAAAGAGGAGGGAGAGAAGAAGAACTTGCCACTTGCATATTTGAAAATGGTCTACCGGATCGTCCACAGTGATCGATCAAAGTAGGGAGGTAAAAATAGATAAATTTGGTTAAAAAATCCAAATGGTATGTTTTGTTTTGATTTTGAGCTATCTATAGTTAAAATTTGAAATTTTTACCCATTTGTATAGTTTAAAGTCAATTTTTGTTATATGAACTAATACGATGGGTTTTTCCTAGCTGTTACAGGTCCTAGATGATCCAAACGTTGACTTATGTCGCATATAGGGTAGTATTTTCTCTCTGTTTCATACTTTGTACTCATACTGCATCATGTATTTAACCCTAGGATCCCATTTCATCCATGGATTATGGTGTATAATCACTCTTTACCTTGTACACATCATTGTTTTCCATGGATAAGGCTTCCTTTACATGGGTAACCCTAGTTTAGAATGTTTACTTTTCTTTCTGGTACCCATGACATAGTTGTGTTAGTTTGCAGGAGCCTTCGTAGTTGTTTTTTATGACAAAATGAGCCTCATTTTGCATCATTTTACCAAGCTACACCCGATTATAAGGCTCCCCACCCTTATGGAGTTATCTTTAGGCCCTGGTCTAACTCCTTAAAACAGACTAGACAACCGAGTAAACTTGTTCGTTCAAACTTGTTAAGGTAAATTGAACTATCATCCACATTGGTGGTAGGTTATCGCTTTTTTGGACCATGTAGATTATTTACGAAAAATGAACACTCTCTTTTCTTCAGAATTGAGAAGATTATATTTAGGCATGGGGTTATCTCTTTTCTGGACCTGAAGGACTAAACTTACAGAAAAGGAACTCCCAGTATGAGCTTAGTTTTATCTTTTTCGTGTTTTGGATCCAAACATGAAAAATATTCTGAGCGTACTTTATTTCTTTGTCATTCTCGCTAGACCCTAAATAACAAAGCATCAAGATTACTATTGTAAGTCCCATTTCTCATTAACAAATGGAACTTTCTGAGTGATCTTGCCTTCCTTCACACTCATTAAAATCAGGCTATATGCTAATTTTAAAGGTGCATCATTTAGGTGGTAATTTAAACATTTTCCAGACCTTCCCGACTAAGTACGAAAAAGGTACACCTTAGTTCTTTGGAAGCTAAGATATTTCTCCTGTGGATTGTTGTATACTTTTTCAGACTCAAGAGACTAAACTTACAAAAAAATGCCCCCCTAGAGTCTTCTTTGGATTTTTTAGACTCTCAAAACTATGAAAACACCAATGAGAATCTACTAATTCTAGCCCGTAAAATTCACGAATCAATGACATATCAAGCATTATTCTCTCTCCTCTTCAAGATTGTCAAAAATGAAGAGAGAATCAAATTGACTTTCTTGGACTCGTTAAAACTTAACAAGAAAGGAAAGGAATAATTTCACTCTTTGGGTTATAAGCAGTGGAAGCATATCATCCTTGAACAAAGAACTCTTTGAACCTCCCAATACTCATGTCTCAGTTTTCCACTTCCAGTTTAGCTATCACTTCAAGTTATTACTCTTCCACTTGTCCTTTATACATGGGGAATCTGATCATGTCTCCTACATGACTAATAAGTCTAGTTGTCCTATTTGAAAGTCTAAAGATTCCTTGGGTCATCTCTGTGTCATGCTCATTGTTTAAGGATCTTTACCTCTGCCTGGTCATCCTGATTCCCATCATTGACATTTTCAAGAATTCCTTGTGTCTACCTTCCCTCATCTAGTCTTCCAGTCACTCTTGTGATCTATTAAAGGATTCATTTCCTTCTTCCTTGCACTATAGTTTCTCATCAGTATCTCCTGAAGATGAAGACATAGAGTTCTGAATATGGTACCTTAGGATTCACTACTCATATTGGTGAACTCCTTTGCTTCAGTTGTCAGTATCACTCATTTACTGACACTCTGATGAACTCCTTCCATGTTCGAATTCAACTCACGTATTCACATGGTAGGAGTTGTAGTAGTTACTATGGATTTGGACAAATATGTTAGGTTACAATCTTAATAACCTAAGTTGTGCAAGATTGTGTTATGTGTTGTGACACTACTTCCAGATATTGAAGACTCATCATTGTATATTGTGGCTTTGATCCACCATTGTAATACATACGCGGCCCTGTTTCCTGTACTATATGATGTAATTGTATATTCTAAAGGAGCTAGTGTTCCACTTTATTAAAAATGGCATCCTCAGAAATAATTTTGTACATGACTTTGACCTGTCTGTTTCAAGTACCTCTCTATGGCCTTGGTAACTAAGTTCTCCATGATAAAAATTGTAATGTATTTCGACCATAATTTCCCTATGACATCATACATTCAAGGGCATCTGTTATCTTGTGAAATGGAACTTCTCCGTATGATTACTAACACTAAATGTGTCAATACACAAAAGGACACAATGGATAGAAGTTTCCAAAAACCTATAGATGAGCATGTTCCTTGATACATCTTGTTCCTTCCAGTCTTGCCCATGTTTTCTAACAAGATTAAGGTGTAATAGTGGCTATAGACATTGCAACTCACGAGTCATTCACGGTTATCCATATATGAAACCCGCAGTTACATGATCACTCTATGCATTCATGGGATGCCTTTATAAAAGTCATGGTTCATTCACGACTTACTAGTATTCATACCCGCAGTTACCTTAAGCCAAAATTAAAAAAATAAAAACATGATTAGTCAAGGATAGTTGGTTTCATAATCATAACATCCTCAACCTCCCTAACCATATTAACCTTTGTAAATCCTCCTATTCATCAAGTATAAAACAAGGGGAGGGGTTGAGTTTAAGGAGATGTCTCAAGAGAGCAAGGTTATGCTGGAGGAATACCCTTGGAGATTTGGAGTAGCAGAACTCAGTTCCTTGGCTAGAAGAGGAGGAATTATATCAGATATAGGTTGTATCTTTCACTATTGTTTATTAATAAAGAGATATTTTCTTCCACAATTGGTGCATCAATGTTCTTATGTGTTATGATTCATGAATTATATTGTTATCTTATTGCAATTATAATATTTCATTAATTTTTTATATAGCATTTAAGATCTCTGCAGGAAGGTATATGTCTCTTTTGCAAGTGTGAAGATCCCTTGAAGTTGTTGGAGAATTTGGATTGAAGGTGAAAATCTAGGACCAACCTTCATAAATAAGGTGCATTAGCTTTCTACCATGTTTCTCTCTCAAATTTCTAGATAGTTGTATCTATGCAAGTTTGATATTTTTATGTTTGTGACATGAGACCCTTAGGTCATAAGGTAGATTTTCCCTGAACAAAAAGGTGACAAAATCAAGTTGTACCCATCAACAAATATAATTTATCTACAACTTTGAGATTAACAATATAGTTTCCAACGTACGTATATCTTCAAAAAAACTATTTTTTATGTGGGTCTTGTCCATTATCTCAATATTTTTCCCTTGCTTGGGGATTACTACATTAAAAATAGTCTCAATATTCTTGGTTTATTCATATAATTTAAGAACTAATTTATTTTTCCTCTTACCAAGAAACCTAAGCCTAATGTTCCTTGGTTCAAATATCACTATGATTTTGGTTATTGACACCATGTTTATACCTACCAATACAAATGCCATTCAAGGAATAGTAGATGCATTCATTCTTATATAAACCTAGGTGCGCTTGTCTAAATCAACCTCTCCCCTATCTTCAATAATTCAAGTATTTTGTGCATTAGTTGTTGGAGACATCACTATCATTGGAATTTCCTTATTCCATTTGTTGTGTGTCCCTAAATGGCTCTTTTATACAAGTGAAAAATCACCATGAAATACAATCCATGGCTCAGATCGATGAGCCATTGAATGCGTTGGGTTTGGGACACAGGGTTCAGCGATGACACTCCTCTCTCTCTAATTCCATAGACCAAACATGTTATACTTGGTGATCTAAGAATATAGGGTTTTGATGAATGTGACTCATTGTAATTCTTGTGTTGGGGGGTCAAATTCATGAAAATATTCACCAAGAGATCATTTACACCTTCATCGCATTCACTATTTCTATACACACTTGCAAGGAAACCTTCCATCAAGGTATGCAAGTTCCAAAATGTCTCTAATCTTATTCCTAGATAATGTGTTGAAGTTAATGGGACCAGATTTGCTGGAAGGAGGGCCTTGAGGCATTTCACAATATTCGACATGAGAACTGAACCAAAGTAATATAAAGAATATTGAATGAAAAATTGAATAAATGTAATTATGTGAAATGATTTACTATGAACTTTTCCAGCAATAAGCTTGGTTTTCAAACAAAATTCATGTCCAACTCCTATGTAATTTTCAACTAAACCAATTGTCCAACTCCAATTGTCATATATACAAACCAATTGTCCAAATACTATAAAATTTTCAACTAAGACTTCATCTATAATCCTATGCATTGAAATTTGAATCCGTCAAGGTTTTCAAAATCCACCTTGAAAATTATATTTAGGGGCGGTCTTCCTAAAAACCCCTCCACAAGTCATGAGAATCTAACTTTTAGAGGTGTTTGTTGAAAAATCGTCTCCAAAAATTAAGTTCCCATAAAATTTTAGGGGAGGGGGATAGAAAACAACCTTGAACAATATATTTAAGGTTGTTTTTCTAAAACTCCCTGAAAATACATGAGAATTGAACTTTTTGGTAGTGGCATGTAAAACAATGCCTCCAAAAGTAAAATTCTCTTGACTTTTGAGGGGCGGGTCTGGAAAAAACACCTTGAAAATATATATTTAGGGGTGATATTTTTAAACCCCACCCCATAAAAAAGTCATGAGAATTTAACTTGTTGATATTTTCCCATCTTTAAGTGTGCATGGTAACAATTAAATTACATGTTTTAATGTGTTGATTCCATACAATAAGACTACATTAGTATCAAAGGATTACCCATGACTACACAACTTGTAGAAATGATGTGCACACATCAACAAGTTTGGTTAGTTGCATGTTTTGACCTCAATTATTCTCCATATATAACCCAAGAATTCATTATGGTTCAATGCTTTGTTGACCTCATTGTATTGGTAAATTATCATACGTGATGCTTTTGATAAAACCCCTTTCAATTATGCAAGAAGAAAAAAATGGAATGATAACATATACCCCTTGATGTGTGTGATTAGAAGAAAATAGGTATAACAAAAATCATTCCTAGCTTCTTTTGTGGAATTAAAGGAGAGAGATCATTGTGGTCATGAAACCAACCTTGAATAAATATAGAAATCAACCTCTATGAAGAAAATGTTACGTAAATGTATTCTGTAATGTCTCTCAATGGGGAGGGAACACCCATGCTTGTGCGATGATTATGATAAGTACAATTTTGAAACTAAGGATTGTGTAGCATTGTACATTTGATACTAGATCATTATACATATAGCTTAAAACATGTGATGAATAGGTGTGGCCCCAATGAGGGCACATGGTTGATGTAAGGGAATCCCACTAAGCTCATTTTTGGAGAACCCATAAGAATGGTCCTAAAGAGGGATAAGAAGACATTGTACATATTCGTTGTTATTTAACTATACAAAATGCAATATATCATCACAATATACAAATTCTACAAAATATGATAAGAATCATGGACAATCATTGGAGAAACCATATGGTTAGAAATGTAAATATTTTCTAGATGTAAGGCGAACCTCTAATGATGACGGGTTTCAAGGTATTGAGTATGAACCAATTTAATTTGAATAAATGAGTCAATGTCTAAAAATGGAAGGAACCATTCAATTAAGAATCTATGATAAGAATCTTTGTTTCATACAAGGAATATTGCTAATTATGTACTTAGGGATCTATACCAAACTCCTAGATAAAACATGTCAATGTCAATAGGAGTAGGTCCATTGGAAAGAGGGGTATACTGATTTCCTATAGACAAACATAAGGGATGCAATACATTGATAGGTATAATAACTATGATGAAACTCAATGTGATGAATATATGATGGGTTTATACATATGATTTCTCTTGAATATAGCATAATACGAAAGCATACATAGGTAGAAATCATAACTTGTTAAGAACATGAATGGATTCCAATTGGAATATTGTAAGATGAGGAATACCGAATATGTACCAGGTACCAAGGAGGTGATTCCATATTGTAAGGATGAGTGTGACTCAATGACAACCAGGTGACAAAACTCACCATATGAGACAAATTTAAAAGCAGAGGCCAAGAAAATAAGGTAAAATGACATTGTACAAGACTCAAGACCCAACTATAATTGTGAGAATGCAATATAAGGTGACACAGTACTAATGGTTCAAATAAGGGATACCCTAAAAATTGACCAACTTAGACATTTTGGTGGATCAAGTACCACAAAAACTTAGTATTTTTCCTTTTTGGTTTCTTGAACACATTTTTTTTCAGAGTTTAATGCTTATTGTTTCATTTTTTCTTTATGGGTTTTTTAATGAATAAAATAAGGTAGTTTTCTTTATGTTACAATAAGGATATGTGCACCAAATGTGACCAAATATTTTTTAGCCATGGGCAAGGAACATGCCGAAAAATGAGAAGTGATCAAGGATGTGCTTAGGGTGTCTCCTTGGAAGGGATAATTGATGATAATTTAATTACAAATGAATCTTGAGAATAAAAATATGGTGAAGTAGTCATTCACAACACACACTTCTACATTTGGGGTCAAAATTCAAGGTTTGAACAAACATTTAATGAAAAATCGCTTTTTAACATTGAAAATTTGAAATCAACCATTTATTTATTCTCCCTCGATAGACATTGCTTAAGTGACATGATTCAAGTAATGTCACTTAAGTGATGTTAATTACATCACTTAAGCAATGCATATATACATATATACATATACATACATACATACATACATACATACATATATAAACGTATATACATATACATATACATTAACATATACACATGTGTATACACACACACACACACACACACACACACACATACATACATACATAGATATATATACATACATATATGTATATGTGTATGTGTATATAGATACATAGATAACACCACATAAGCAACATTTTGTGATTTTTTAAACTCTTAATGACAATTATTGTATACTTCTAACGTGCTTGCTGATACTTGTTTTTTAGCATTGAAAGGATGGCTATGCAAAATAAAACATACCAATTTTTCTGAAGAGTTGGGAATAAGTGAAAATTTGCTATTCATAATTTTATTTTATTTTATTTTCATATGAAAAAATATACTCATATATATAAGATGAGAACTTATATACATAGTTTGCGTGGTGAACATAATTGTCTTTATTTCTCAAAAGAGATCAAGCAAAAAGTATAGAGTTTCCATGTTAGTTAAAAGTCCAAATCATAAAAAGGTTCAAACTTTGACAGTCCACCCTGATTGTGATGTGAAAGTATTGAGGAATACATACAAGAGCATCATTAGAGAGTCCATCCCTATTGGCATGTAAAGGTGTTCATAAAGAGATCTAATACTATTATGCCAAACTTATGGAAATATTGGAGCACCTTGGAGGGGTGTCCCATCCAAATCATGCTCCATTGTGAGTTTACCTTCTGGTTATAGGTCTTACCTCTTCACCAATCAATATACAACCTACTGAGTTCTCAAAATGTTTGTGTTAATGAAGTTTGCTGCATTGTATCAAGGATTTGTTCGGGGTTAACATTTGTAATTAATACCATTTAAATTATCTATTTGTGAAATTATTTGAATGTATTCTTATTGTACTAATGAATGGGTTGAATATTTTGCTAAAATATATAAAAATAATGTTAGCTAACCCTAACTCGGGCATTGGTGCATCTGATATGATCAATAAACTTTTACTCTCATTGTGGATGTTTATCTTAATGAATGTAGATATTCTACACATATAAGAAATCATAGGAAACCATCTCAGAATCATCATGAACTTGTTATATTGGTTATGGGAAATGCTATTTCCCTTGCACGATATGAAAATGCATAATGATAAGAAAAATTAACAATTCAACGACTAGGAAACACTTTTCAACAGTTTAAAATGTTTTAGTATTTGATACTAATTATATTTATTTATTTATTTGTAATTACAAAGATAATATTTCCAATGCCATTTAAAAAAAAATACTTTTGTTACGTTTTTTGCATGTACAAGGACTTACTTTTTTCTATTTTAAAATAACTAGGTAAGCACTAAGTTACAAATATGGATGTATATACTTATCCTCTTATTGATGAGATTTAAATTTGTGGGATGAAATCGATAAGTATGGCATCTCCAAACCAATAGGTAAAAAAAAATTCAATTCCAAGGGATACTTACATCGACAAATCATGATGCGCCAAGGCTAACACATTTTTGTGGTATTTAAATTTTCAATGTAATTTTATATATCCTTTATTACATGATTTTTCTTTTGAATATTTTGGAATTATATTAACATTATTCTATACTTGCAAGGACTCAAACAAGGGGTAAATATGCATGTGGTCCCGTTCAAAAAGTTTAAAAAAGGAGGTGTATAATGAGTGCATGAATTTCCTCCCTAAAAACCATAAGTATTGAACTACCGAAAGAAAAAATTCTGTAGTGGTGTCACATGCCTGGAAACCTCTCAAAACTATTCATTCATGAGGTACTCAATGCCACACATACTATTTTATCTATGATACCAAATTTATGTTTTTCATGGAATTACTAAATAAATTTAACAACATGATTAAAACATGGAATCCTAATAAAGTAAATGCCCATTCTAAAATATGCAAGCCTTCATACCATGAATGCATCCATACCATGGCAATTGAATCCACACACAAACATTTTCATAAATAGTAAACTAAACAAATACACAGTATAAAATATCAACCATGGAATTAATACACACATTAGAGGAAATTTCAACTCAAAATGGGCCTCCTAAGAAAAATAATAAAATAATAAAATAATATTTATTAATTTTGGAGGAAGAAAAGAAAAAAAATTACTTTTTTTGTTCGTATTTTCGACATATCTCCCTGTGATTTTACTCAAACTTCAATTGGGAGAGCTCGTTGGATGTGAAATTCAATTCTGCATCCAACAAGTACCCACTCGGCATACTTTTAATGTACCCCACTACCCTAAAAACAAGAAATACCTGAAAAACGTGATGATGATGTCATCATCATGTTTTTCGGGTATTTTTGTTTTTGGGGTAGCGAGGTCCATCAAAAGTATGCCGAGTGGGTACTTGTTGGATGCGGAATTTAATTTTACATCTATGGAGCTCTCTCAATCGAAATTTGAGGAAAAACACAGGGAGATATGTCGAAAATACGAACAAAAAAGTAGTTTTTTTTATGATACCTATCACCAAATTTATATTAAAAATTTGTTTAAGACCTATATGATATTTCAAATTTAAAGAAATTTCATTGGCTAACACATGATGACATGGAATTTGAATTAGTGTTAAAAGGCTCATTTTGAGTTGAAATTTCCTCTAATGTTCGATGAACTTATATTTTTAAAGATAAATATTCCTGCAATTGGTTGCATATGAAAGATGCTCCTTCTAGCCACATCTACTTTGTCATACAGTAATTTTTATGATAGAGGCCACCCTCGAGCTAAGTATATTGGTACACAAGGGTGAAGCTCCCCAATCCTTCTACTTAGACACAACTCATATAACCATATGGTGATGGAATCCATATATAGCTCTCGCAATCCACGAGCACTCCTCCTTGATCAACCTACACAACATAAGAAATTGGACCCCCTTCTCTCCATGCAATCCCATCATCTATATCAATTCCCTTATGGTTCTCCAACACAAGGTATCCAAGGAATATATATGTTTTAGGAATCAAGGGATCTAAATTTTAGGCAAGGTTCCTCTCAAAAGGGAACCACACCTATTAGAACTAGTTTCCTAAGGTAATTGGAATGAGAAGGAATGGTATCTACAGTTTTAATCTCCCATGTCCAATATATAGGATAGTGAAAACAATGGATAGAATCCCCCTTTTGAACTAAATTCTAAACCTTTTAAATGCATGTTCAAATCTTTCCATGTGGTAGTCATTCGAATCCCACTTTTCCCTTTCTAATCCCAACTTACGACACTATAGCCAATAAGGTTAATAAATCCAATTAAATAAACATGGGTATAAGGACCTTAAGATAAATTAGTATCTAAGGTTTTCATGTAAGCATGATGACTTAGGCTAATAAGTCACTATGTTCATATCCCCCTTATATCCCTTCTTACTTCCCTCTCTTGTGGAATCATAGTTTCTCATATCTTCTTTGTCCTTCTTCATCTACAATGGTTAGAGATTTTTATATTCAATATCATTGTACATATTTACAATACATTTTATCATCCTATACCAATTATATCTAGATTCTAACCATTTCATTATTACATACACCATTACATCATGGGGTCCAAGATTGGGTGTTACATTCCCTTTCCCCTTAATTTATGCACATTCCTTGGTGCATATCATCACTATGTACATTTACAAAAATCCAAATCAAAATTTTCAAAATATATTTGGATATGCCTCCTACATAGAATATTTGATCTCCCAAGTTACTTATTTAGGGATGTAGTGGGTCCATTAATGGAACTTTACCTACTTGATTGCCACATTACCGAGTAATGTGACCTTACTATAAAGTATTGTTACTGGTTGTACCAAGATATATCCTTATGGTTCCACCTGAATCAAATCCCAATCAATAGTATGGTTAGGATCATGTACAATATTTTTAAACAACGACACATGAAACACATTATGCACTTTTATGGAAGTAGGCAATTCAATATCATATGAAACATGCCCTATCCTAGCTAAAATATTAAATGATATAAATATCTGAATGCTAGCTTAGGATAGATCCCTAGCTTTAGGGAGCTCTTCTATGTCCTAACTTTCAAGTATACATTCTCTCCCACTTTGAATTCTTTCAGTTTTCTTCCTCCACTTACATAAATTTATTTGATTTCCCCATGTTGTTTTCAAATTTTGCTTGATCTTAGTCATATTCTCTTCCATTTATATATTTAAGTAAATCTAACCCAATTACTACTTTTTATTCTAGGTTGTCCCAACTAATTGGAGTACTGCATTTTTTTCATACAAAGATTCATATTGAATCATTATATGAGAATCATGATATCCATTATCATATGAAAATTTTACCAAATACAAATAATCTCGTCACTTGGATTGCTAGTGCACCACATACATTTTTAACATATCTTCAAAAAATTTACATGCCCTCTTTGTCCTTTCATCTATCTATGGATGATATTCTCTAATCAAATTTATATTTTCTCGAAATCCTTTGAATATATCTTTCCAAAAGCTTGAAGTAAAATTTGGATTGAGTCTGCTTAAAGCAATTGTCCTAGGTATTTGATGTAGATGGGAAATTTCTTTCATGTAAATTTCTGCTATATTAGTTGCCTTATGAGTTGATATGATTGGAATAGAGTGAGAATATTTTTTCAACTTGTCCACCACTACCATGATTGAATCATGTTGCTTTGTTGTCATGGGAAACTTAATGATTGAATCAAATTTCACCACATCTCATTTCCACTTACTATTAGAAATGGTTAGAGTAATAATGTCAGCTAGCCATGTTCCATATTTAGCCTTTGAAATTCCATGCACCTTGATATATACTCAACAATGACTTTCTCCATGCATGAACACAAGTATTGACTTCTTACGGTTGCAAATGTCTTTCGGTGCCAAGTTTCCTAACATACGTAACCTTAAGAATATCATTCATTACTAATTTCCTTAATTGGACATAATTAGGAGCACAAATGCTATTTTTATGCATCATAATTAAATCATCTTCCAACCTATAATCTTCATATTTTTGCTATACATTTTCTTATTGTAATCCTTCTTTTACCTAAAGGTAATATTCATTTGATATAACAGCCTCAATAATTATGGTTATCAAATGTGATTTACACATATTAATGGTTGTATCATGCATTGAATGTAATATCTTGTTGTGTACAGAAAAAAACCTTGTTCTATTTACCCTTAATATGTCTGCTATCATAACCAAAATCATAAATAAATTCCAACCATCTTTTATGCTTGGAATTTAAAGTATGCTTCTCAAAAAAATACTTCAACCCAATATGAATTGTTCTTATCTCAAATTTTCTACCCATAATATAATTCCTCAACATATTCAATTCATGTACAATGTCAACAATTTCTAAGTTGTGTGTCACATATTTATTCTCATTCGCCTTCAACTTTCTAGATTCATAACATATCACATGCCCATTTTTCATAAGGAATCTACCAATTCCTTATTTGTAAGCATCTGTGTATACCATAAAATATTCATTTGATTATGCAATCTTCATAATGGGTTTACTAGTGAGAAATTTCTTTAATTGTTGGAAACTTCCTTTGCACTATGGTGTCCATTCAAATTTGTCTCCTTTCTTCTGCAATATTATAATTGGATGTTCCACTTTTGAGAACCCTAATATAAATATTTTGTAGTGTCTATCCAGTCCCATAAATGACCTTACTTCTGATACATTTATGGTATTTTCCCATCCCATTATAGCTTCAATCGTCTTTATACATACTACTATTCCTTCAAATATGATGTGTACCAAATAATGAATATGCCTCTAATAAAAGGAACACTTATTGAGTTTAGCGTAAAGATGATGCTCTCTTAACACTTGTAGTACTAATCTCAAGTTCTCTTCATGTCCCTCCTTTGATTTATAATAAAAAAGGATGAAATCTAGGAGTACAATGACAAAACATTTCCAATTTCTCGAAAATATTATGTTAATAAAATACATAAAGGAAGTTGGTGCATTTGTTAACCTAAATGGAACCACTACAAACTCATAATGACCATATCTTCTTTTGAAGGATGTATTGTTTATGTATTCTTGTTTTATCCTCACTAATTTGGAAGGAGAAATATAGTAGAATAATTCCCAAGTGGGTAGAGGAGGATTCATAGGTAGTGACCATGGAGACTTTGGAAGATGTAGAGGGCCAATCATTTGTTATAACTATGGTCAACCAAGCCACTTTGCACAAAAATGCCAGAATCTGTGCATGACCAACACCTATTATAGATAGTTGGATCATACAACATAGGATTGTACATTGTTGATTGTGAGATGGTTGCAGAAGAGGAATCATACTTAAAATCAGATCCATAATCCAAATCCAAATTTGAATCAAATTAGAACCTGAATCAAAACGTGAACCAAAACCAAATCCCAAAATAGAGCTAGAAAAAGGTTCTAAATCAAAACCAAAATGTCTAAATGATTGTAGCAGAGGAGCACGATGACCAACCAAAGATAGAAGTAGTTACACATGGAGGGGTGAAAATTGGAATGGTTCATACAAACCATGAATTGTGCACATATCAATGGGTATGGGAAATAGGGGGGGGATCCCTATATTCAACCTTCATAGAGAAAACGATACATACAAGAAAGTAAGGAAGGATTTGGTGGGGATAGGAGATGGAGAATCAACATCAGGACCACCTATAAATGATATGCCACCGCTATATGATTATTTAGTGCCCAGAGAACTTGTGGAGAAGGGAAGCACTCTAGATTTTTTTTTAAATCTCTTTGGATCTTATTAAGGATGAATGTGCTTTGAGTGTACTATGTTGGATGATTGATATGTGTTCACAAGGAAAAGGGACGTCTGCCATAGTCAATCAGGTGCACTAGAGAAAAAGAGAAAATAGAGAGTTATGCCTAAGTGCGTAGATAGGATATTATGATATGGACTACACCATCCCATATTTTGGATCTGATGTAAATGTTTTTCCAAAGAGAACATGGGAAATTATGGGAAAACCAAATTTTTCTTGGTCTAACATGCAATTGAGGTGAACATGGGAAAGTTTGGATTTGCTACACAAATATCAAGACTTATTTCCTACAAAGTTTTCAGAGATGAAGGAAATTATAGGAGATCTAGGAGAGATAAAGATACATTGGAATCCATATTCCAAACTTGTCAGACAAAGACCATACTGACTGAATCCAGTGTATAAGAAAAAACAAAGGATGAGATAAACAGAATGTTGGAGGTGGGAATAATAGAACCTATAAAAGAATCAGAATGGATCTGTTTGATGGTGGATAAGAATATAAGAGACATAAGGATTTGTTTGGATCTGCACAAATTGAACGATGCTTTCTTACATGATCCATTTCCCACACCATTTACAAACAAAATGTTGGAAAATGTAGGAGGATGAGAGGCGTACTCATTTACTGATAAGTTTTTAGGATACCATTAGATAAAAATTGCAAAAGAAGGTAGGCATAAGACACCATTTGCAATAGAATGGGGATGTTACCAGTACACTGTGATGCCATTCAGTCTGAAGAATGCACACACAATATTTTATGGAGTCATGGTCGCAACCTTTAAATACCTCATTGATAAATTTATAAAAGTGTACTTGGATGACTGGACAATATTCAAGATGTTAAAGAATCATATTGAAGTTTTACGATTAATGTTGGATCGATGCAGACAGTTCCATATCTCGTTAAATCTAAAGAAGTGCATTTTTTTATCATGTCTTTTGTTATTCTACTATGGCATGTAGTGTGCATACAATTTTTATTGGTGGATCCAACAAAGATAGTAGCCATTGTATACTTACCACAACTAACTTTAGTAGGATAGTTTTGTTCCACGTTGGGGAACATAGGATACTATAGGAAGTTTATCAAGGGGTATGCTCAAATTAAATCCCCACAAGGAGAAGTTGGCGACTAGTCCAATTTTGGTGTTCACATAGTGGAAAAGGGAGTTTCATGTTCATGTGGACACATCATTAGTCGCATTGGACATAGTACAAGCACATCCATGGGATGGAGACTTACATCACCTAATTGTTTTTGCAAGAAGGAAGTTGTCAACTGTAGAAAAGAATTATACCGCCACAAAGCACTAGGGATTAGAAATGGTGTATGTGCTACAAAATTCCAGAGATTATTTGTTGGGTTCATGGTTTAAGATGTACAATGACCATTCTACACTATGATATTTAGTCAATAATCTAGTGTTGGGCGAAAAGATATGCAGATGGATACTGCTCTTTTAGGAGTACAATTTTGAAGTTGTGGTAAAGCTGAGGAAGTTGAATTTAGGACCTGGAAATTTGTTGTGAATAGAAATAGAAGAAGACATGGGGAATGTAGATGACAATTTACCATATGTGCAATTTTTGTCAATTTAGATGGTTTACGACTATTTATCAGAAATTGTGCAGTTCTTGAGTACTGGTGTGGTTACACCGTAGTATACAACTACATAAAAGAAGCAACTTGTAGTGAAGGAAGAAGGCTACCAACTGATAGAAGGAATATTTTATAAGTTACGTGTAGATGGAGTTTTGCGATGATGAATTGTAGAACATGAAAGGAATACAAATTGAAAGAGGCCCATGAAGGAGTTGTGAGAGGCCATTATTTGGAGAAAGTGATTGCACATAATATTTTGGGTGTAGGTATTTGTTGGCCTACCTTGCAAAAACATTCTAAGGAATACTATCAAACATGCGACATCTGCTAGAGGGTGGGAAGACCATCAAATAGGGATGAGATTCCCTTGATTCCTCAAGTAACGCTACGACCATTTGATAAATGGGTAGTGTATTTTTCTGGACCTATTAATCCACCTACAAAGCGATCAAAGGCAAGGTACATCATCACGACAATAGATTATTTAACTATATGGGATGAAGCAAAAGCTGTGAAGGATTGTAGTGGACAGAAAATTACATGGTTCTTATTTGAGAATGTTGTAACAAGGTTTAGATTCCCATGAATATTTATGAGTGATGAGGGGAGAAATGTTTTGAATCATACCATTGGAGCATTAACAAATGAATTCCAAATTTATCATCAAAAGAGTAAGGCTTATCACCCTCAAGCAAATGGTACAATAGAAGCATTTAACAAAATCCTGGAAAATTCATTAACAAAGATTTGCAATGTGAACCAAGATGACAAAATTTTTACTAGACAATCATATTTTAAGTTAGTACAGACACGAGGAAGTCATGCCTATGGAATTCATTGATCCAATTCTGCACGTTGTTGTGATCATGGAATTAACAAATAGTGACGCACTCGAAAGAATATTATAATAATTGATGGAGTTGGAAGAAGACCAATTTTTCGTCGGGTTTCACCTATAAGTGTAGAAATAATGTGAGAATTCCTTGAATGATAAACGCATTAAGAAAAATCAATTCAAGAAGGGATATTTGGTCTTGATGTATGACAACAAGTTCATAAGGCATCGAGGTAAATTTAGAAAGCATTGTATAGGACCTTATATTTTAAAGCTGGTCACTGAAGAAGGGATTGTTCAGCTTTAGAAGTTGAATGGGGAACCCTGGAATAATTTGTCAATGGGAGTTGGATGAAACTATATAGGGACAACCAACCTTCCATGCAGTAAAGGAAATTGGGAAAAGAAAAATGTCATAGATAGGAAGGTCACATAAAATGTTGGAGAAAGGTGAAACATGTCAAAGAGGGAAAAAATAAGCCAATGGCACAAGAAGAGTCCACATTGAAAACATGAGGTAGTGTAGACCAGAAGCCAAGTAGAAGATTGTTTTTATTTTTTTACAAGTGTGAACATTAAAAGGGAGAGTAATGATGATAGTGCAAGAATGTGCCACAATAAACGTAAATGATTGTCGACGAGATTGGAAAGGGGAACAAGTCTTGAGTAAATATCGACCAAATTCGGGTATAAGTACATGAATCTTAGCTAGCATTGAATGCAAAAATAGGCACAAAGGAGGACAAGACGATTGAAGAGTAGGGATAAAATGATGAAGAGAATGATGGGTGTCAGCCATAAGTTGAAAGAAGTAAGAGTTGAAATAATAAGAACATAGTTGAGCCAAGTGCAATCATTGAGAGATAGAAAGATTGTACCAAAGGTAACAATATCAGTGTAAAAATGGCCATGAACAAAGAACTCCTATGTGGTAATGGAAGAGTAAGTGTCATTAGCAACCACATCAAGGACAAGAGCAAGGAAGGGGGAATCAACCTCCACATTAGCAAATTATCATAGGGAGTATGTACCTCCGAGGAAAATGGATGAAAAACCAATGAGGTTACATAAGTAAGATCCTATTGAGATACACCAGTAATTTCAGAAGGTGTGCTAATTTTAGGTTCCATGTTAGGAACCATTGAGAAATTAAAGTATGTAGACCATGACATCACCATCTAAGAGAAATTTCTAGAACTTACAGAGGACAAATATTTAAAGTAGGTAACCAATCTAGACTCACCAATTATTACACTAGAGCCACATAAATGGGTGACAGGACTATAGTGCTTAGGCTTGCTAAATTTGCTAGAAGTTCCACATTTTGGTAGAATTCTAGAAGTGAATAACTATGTACAACTGTTGTTGAGTTGTGTACACAGGAGTTTCCTATGGTTCGGTATGACTATATTAATTGATAACAAGTTGCTTGTGAAGATAACAGGACTATTGATAGTAGGGTAGGATCCATCACAATTGATCAAGAACAAGAAACAAGACAAAGATTTAGCTGAAAGGATGAAGGAAAAGTACGGTACGCATAAAGCATAGCGGGGGTTAGCTATGGACAAGATCACACATGACACAAAAATATTATCAATACAAGTGTTGTATTGTAAGTTGATAAAAAAGAGTCACAAGGATCAGGTTGTAGCAGAAGTCATAGTAGAAGCAGAGAGGTGCGTAGAAGGCGTACAGATGAATTGGTTGACATTCCTAGAGGATTATAGAGAGGAACAAGAAAAATATTAATCATTTCATTATGCATGGATATCGACATTGATTCCATTGGTTACATTGAGAGAACCAAAAGAATCACTGTTCTTTGTTCCTATGAATAAACCATGTTTAGCGACTAAATACATTAATTTGTGGTTTACAAAGAACAAGAGGAGGCAGATTGAAAACAACATCACATTTTTTATCTATTGCAATGTTATTCAACACATTATCATAACAATGTTTCCTTTAATACCAAAAGTAGAGGAAATGTACAAAGGCATAACATGGTCTAGGCCTAGTATGCACATCAGTGTACATCCAGGCGAGAAGGGATATAGAGAAGCAATGGTTGACAACATTGTTTAGGCTAATGGGGAAGGATGCCAATAGAATAGTGAATAATTAGTTGACCAAGTGGAGATATATTCTCATAGAGGAATAACAATGAAATCAATATCAGGCACGTGATGAGGACGAGGAGAAAGAACCAAGTAAAAAATGGGACAACAGAGAATAATACTAGTAATATGGTGAACCATGACAAGGAAATGGTGTAGGCGAATCAACATAGGAGATTGCACTAGAGGTAGGTGAAAAGAGGAAGGGGCGCACTCGGGTAGGCCCTTCCACATAGAGAAATAAGAGGAAGGTGGTAAAATTACAAGTTTCCTACTCAATGATAGAAGATGACTCAGATAAAATAGGGGAACAAGTTAGGGAAATAATAGAGGAAGCATGGAAGTGGTAGTGAGGAAACATGATGAGATGCAAGTAAGTATGTAGGACTGGTTATTTGCATTGTGACATGCCATGGAGGTAGAAAAAATAAAATTGAGAGAACTAGAAGAAGAGCATGTAGAAAAGTTGAAATTGGGGGATATGGTTCATCAACCAACAAGTACATAAAAAACACAAACAAATATAAAAATTGTGTTAGGAACCGTTGAGTTCCCTACAACAAGACTATAGGAAAGTGCATCATTAGTAAGTTTAGTTAACTTAATTCTATCTGAAATTCCAATAGATTCACTATACACCTTGCAAACTGGAGTAATAAGGGAGATTAATTGCACACAACCAAAATGTTAGCTAAGAAGGATATGGGAATAGTAGTAAATATTGCACTACAAAAAGAAAATGCGAAGTTGTGTAAGGAATAACAAGAGATAGAGAGTGAGAAAGAAGTAGTAGAAAAGAAAAAGGAGGAGGTGGTTCAGGAAAATGAGAAGTTGTAGTAGGCCCTGGAAAGATTATGTAGCATAATTAAAAAGGATCAAATGGAGGTGGAAACTACGGTTGAATAGAAAGTGATGAAGATAGGTGAAGCAATTAGAGGCTTCCACGCAAATATTATAGATTTGGAAGTTAGAACACAACCAAGTACACCAAAGGTAAGTCAGGAAAAATAAAAGAGAGAGACTATGACTGGCATAGTAGAAAAGATTAAGTCCTTCAAGGTAGAATGCATGAAGTTATTTGAAGAAAGCTTGCAAGCATAGGAAGATTTGATGGATGATGAAGGAATTCATGAAGTAAAAAAATAAACTAGATGATGTGTAGAACATGGTTTTGATGTTGAAGGATATTATGAGGAATTTTCCACCACTATAAAGAATATTGAAGGTTGTAGAAAATAAAACGATGCAGACTGAAGTCAATCAACTACAGAATTAGAAACATAAGATGAACCAAATGTTGGAGTCTTTACAGAATAAACTTGTGCCAATATTAGAACTAATTGGTAGATAACATGTAGAGGTAATGAAAATAGTGCATATGGTCGAGGAATGGATGAAGGAAAGGATAATTGTGTAGTTGCTAGAGGAATTCGAGCAAGAGACAATGATAGGTAAAAGAACATTTGAGGTAGTAAAGGAAATCTACATTAAGTTTTTGGTGAATGGAATTCTCCCAAGGAGTAGAAAATGAGTGAAATTAGTGTAGAATAGGACATGTAGTGATGTGTGTCATAAAGCACATGTGGCCATCATGAGGGAAATCGGTGGCCAAATTTTTGGAAGGACAACAAATCAACACAAATTTTTGAAGTCACAATAGGGAGAAGAATATTATAATTATGCGATAGGGTGAAGTACATTAACATTAGTTATAAAGAACACAACATAAGGTAAGCCAGAGTACTACACTAGTTTTGTTGTTTTGAGGGGAAATGCTATGATTTTGGGAATCGCCTATAGATATGCAGAGCTAAGGAGAAAAGTAGAGGTGTCGAGTGGTAAAAATGGGTGGATGGTATAGGAAGCATAGTTTCCATATACCTAGAACCAAAAAAGATATTTTATAGAGATTGATGGCACCACCAAAAGGAGAAGTGGAAACATAGAAAGAATCATAACAAGTAAGGAGGTTTACTTCAGGCAGGAGCAGCTGGAACAACCAAGGTAATACCAACCAACATATTGCAGATATGGGAGTCCTAAAGGTCGTAAGCTTTGACACCATTGATAATGTGAAGGAAAATATCCAAGATCCTAAGATACGTCTAAGAGGTGGGATGAATATTGTTCAAAGTTACTGAATGGTTCAAACTATGCTCGCACCAATGTTTGGAACATCATTCCCAAAGAGTACCAAATTTGGTTCCGTTTATGCCAAAAATTGTTTCCAGACTACGAGAAAACAAGCCAACATAATCTCAAATATTTCAATCAAACAAAACTAGGTTTTTAGGGTTTTTAAAGGTTTTCTGGTTGTGAAGTTTGGTGACAAGAGGGAATACATTCATAACCCAAATAAGAACTAAATCACAAGTAAAGAAAAACTGAGATGCATAACATAATAACCATGTATCCAACAGAAAATAACATTGAAATTCATCCACAAATGGCAAGCACTACAAGCATAAAAACTATAAACCAGCAATGAAATTACTAATTGTGTAGCTAAACAAGCTAAAAATGAAGCCAAAGAACAGACTGAAGGGTAAAATGGAGCATATGTTTCATAATCAGTTCATCAAATACACATGAGAGTCAATTAATTAGCTTATCAACAAGTCAAGAGACCTCCCCTCTCCAGCCAAAAGTCAAACCCTTAGTCCTCTTTGTGACCTATCTTAATACTATCTTTCAAAATTCAGTTAAAGGCTAAAACCCTAACTGCCTTTTCAGCCTACTCATCAAAATGGTTTTATCAAAATAATAATTACAAAAGTAAAATATTCTTCAAAATATAACAAATAACTGATTTTGCTAACAAGCCTCATAGGTGTTTAGCAGCCTCTGCTAGAAAAGCTATCCCCTCTAAGGCTTGGGCCTTTCTCTTAGCCTTCAGCTGCTCTGTTTCCATCTCTGTCATTCTTCTAGTAAGCTCTTCATTTTGTTGCTGTAGCTCTCTCATGGTCTGTTTTAACCCTGTAAATTGCAACTTTGTGCTTCTTTTTATTTTTAATGCCTCTTTTGAGACTGCAATTAGTTCCTGGTAGTGATTATTCACCTCTTCTAGGTCTTCTCTGAGTCTTTTATTGGCCATAATCAAACCATCACTTGTCTCCTGCATATATTCTACTTGATGTTTATACTACTTTATAGTTCTCTGTAAATTTTCTTTCTCTGAATCAAATGCTTTATTTCCTGTTGTACTTTGCAGCTCATTAGGAAGCCATGGAATGTTAAGTCTTCTAAATATTTTCTCATCTTCAGGAAGCAACTCTATAGGAGCATCATGAAAACTTAGGTTTTCTTGAGTCTCAGTTTCACCAGGAACATTTTCATCAACCATCAGTTTTTTTTCTGAATGAGAAACCTCTATTTCATCGTTTGGTTGCTCTTTTAACATTTGACCTCGTATTTTCAAAAATACATCAGACAGTTTGGTCTCAGTGAGGCTAGATTCTTCTTCTGATTTCAATGGGTTTTTCCCTTTGCTGTCACCCTTGTCAACATCCAGCTTTTCATCAGAGGAAGAATTATCAATCACAGTTACCCCCTCTATATTCAATTTAGGGTTTAGTAATTTCTTCATGATTAGCCTTAGTTTGTTTCTGGGTCTAGTCTTTTGTCTCCATCCTGGAGCAAGTTCTCCTACCATTTTTAAAGTTTTGCCTTGATGGGTGACAGAGGCAAATTTCTTAACTTTAAGCTTCTTTTTCTTTGGTACTGCTATCCTATCCTCCTGACTGTAAAAATCCTTTTTTTTGCCAACCCTAGTTTTATCAATGACAGTAAGCTTATCCTCCTCCAACAAGTATGTTTCATCCTCAGACAAGACTGTAATTGGACTTTGCTTTTGGACTTTAGTGTTTTCTTCATCACCTGAAACCTTCTCTGTAAGTACAATCTTCTCATCAACGAATGTCTCTGCTGGTGCATCATTCTGAATAGGCTGAGTCTCCTTGTGAATAAACTGCAAATTTTTGTTCTCACTGTCATCTGGATGCTGCTTAGATTCACAATATTCTTTTGCAGGTTCTACAACTTCCTCTAATTTGACACATTCTTCATCTTCAACCTTCACTTTTTGTCTTAATTTTCTGATCAAGGTTTGTCCTTTGTCAGCTTGCTTTCTAGTAGACTGTCCTTCTTGGCTATTTTGGAACCTTGACCAAAAAATAAAGTATTCCCAAGTTTTTCCTTCTTTCTGCAAAACACTGTTGATAATAAGTTTGATAAGTCCATGGTGAAAGATGGACTGTCTAGTATGGTCTTGGTGTTCTTTGATTCTGCTAGACATCTTCTGTAGCCTCTTTAGTAGGAAGAAAGGAAAATTCATCTTTGATTCACTACTAAGGTGTTGAAGGAACCTGAAATGGTACTTGAAAACGAAGGCATACCTTCCCTCACATGTAATATAACTTTGTAAAACCTTGATAGGTTCTACCCATTCAGCTCTGAAATTATGAATAGGCACTCCCTTGCCCCAATCTGGAACAATACCAGGCAATAGATACCTTTGTGCATTAAAAGTAAATGGCACTTTCTTGAACCAAAGTTCTCCTTCATTTTTAACCCCTGTTGCTTCAACCACCAAATCTGTAGTCAATTTGAATTTTAAAATATCAAAAGATATAGTATCTTTGTCATAACACTGAGCAAACTTGTGAGAGACTTCAACATTGTATCCATCAATTTTCTTAAAAAAGATCATCCATCCAGCATTTTCAAAGAGTTCAGCACATCCTGGACATTTATGTATCCAACTGAGATCAGTGGGCTTAGCCCTATTGGTTTTCCCACTCCTCTTCATCTTCTGTAAAGTTTTCAGCACCTGTTAGTAATTTCACAGCCTATTTTTCTTCAAGTTTGCACAGTCTTGGCAGTCAATTTTCCTTTGAACTCTCATAGTCTGTTTATATTCAATTTAACACAGTCTATCCTATCAACAATTCAGGAAATTCTTTGCGCCAAGTTTCAATAATTTGGCTTAAACACAGAACCAGAAACCTCCAACAGTGTTGTACTGAACTTTACTAACTCAAACGATGCCTATTTAGACATTTTGATTAATATTTCATCATTGAAGGTTTGTTGAGTAAGTAAATTCATGTATTCCTCTAAAAATTTGACATCATAGGGCTTATCAGAAAAAACCTCAATTTTAACAAGTCATGACAAAGGTCACGTGGGATACCTCATTCAAAGCTTAATACGGGCATTGGAAGTTGATTCCCGGACTGGCTAGATGTCGAATTGAACGCTCCAAGTGTCTTAAACCCTCCAACTCACTTCTAACTGTCACGCTGGGAAACCCTAATTCTTCCTTCAACTGCCAAATTCCTAATTTTTTAGCAATGTGTCTCCACCCCAGTGTCCACTAGCTTCGTAATTCTTAGTTTGAGAACCTCTTCCTGAAAATTTTTCCTCGTTCCACTCTCTGTCTTGATTTGCCATGCATTTGCATTGAACTGCCACGATCTCCCTCAAACGATGACCAAACACTTGTTTACATGATTAGCCTGGCAAGACACGTATCATACCTTATAATTGATGTGATTAATCACCTTAGGAATGAAATCATTGAAAAATTAGAGCGAAAAATGACCAATTGGGCACTCGCGACTTTCTTGTAGCGCGTCAGTGTATTATTTTCGCTCTTGCGCTACAAGAAAGTTCAAAAATATAATTTATGTTATTTGATCACTAATCCAACTTTAAAACTAGGTTTATATGATTAACCTTTGATCTTAGTGTTATTGATAAAACCATTAATCAAAATATACTCTATAGAGCCCTTCAAAACATAGGAAAAAACAAAAATGATGAAGACCTAAAGGCATAAACTCAAGTTTGAACTCTAAACCAAAATTTCCTAGAAGTAAGAAAATTAGCAAGTTTCAAAAACACAAGCAAAATATAAAACTAAAGAAAACAAATTCACGACTTAATAGGTTCAAAAGGTGGTATGTAGTAGTACTCAAGTTATTGGACTAAAGAGTTTTATTTAAAGAAGTCTATGTTGCAGTTGATGTTTCTCAAGACAAGAAACAAATAAGTGTTGGGGGTTGTTGGATCGGGTTTTGGACCTGTCTTGTACATTGTACAACAAAGATGGAGTGTGAGACAACTCGACATCTGGACCAAAATTGTACAAAATACATAATTTAGTTAGGAGTTAGTTACATGTTTTGTCCACTTTGTAACAAGATTTTCCCAAGATGTGATGTATTAATAGGTAGGATATCTAAGGTTAAAGAGTGAGCTGATGGATGGATAAGTGATGAATTCTACATACTTAGAGTCATTATTTTGATATAGCATGCTGAGTAGTTGAAGACTGTAACAAAATATTGATGCACACTATGCAGGTTATGTAAGATTGTTCTCCTATGAATGAAAATGAGTAACTATGTTTCCAATATGTTGTGACAATATTGAATGTGATGAATGGTTATATTTCCTATCAATATGAAATATATGTTGCTATAGAGAATGTGCTATGTGTGTTTAGGGATGAGTTATATATGTTGTGCAGAAAATTACTAGATGTTAAATCTATTATATTAATGTTTGAATCCTTTCAGCACTGTAGAATCTTGGTTCCTATAGTCCCCCTTGATACCTCAAGTGAGAATTTTCCTACTTGCAGGTGATGTCAAATGGGCCAATGTATAGGTTTTTTTGGGTGTGATTTATGATGAACCTTGTGTCTTCCCTTATGTAGCCAGGTTTTCACCCTAGCTACATGCAAAAGCACCTCCCTTCTGTCTGTGAGACAGAAGGGTAGAGTTCAATGGAAAAGAGCTAGTTGCAAATAAAATATTAATAACACAATAAACAATAAGAAAACACAACTAAGCTAAATAAACAAAAACAAGACAAGTATACCTTCTTTTTTTCTTGAAAATGGTCCACCGTGCCCTAACTTGGAATGGTATCGCCTCTCCATAGGCTTGCTAGTATGGAGTATGCCTCAATGTACAGGATGGGGAGATGGTGGGGCAATGTAATGGTTGGCAAAATGATGGGAGTATTTTGAGAATGATGGCTTTTCAATGTACTCACGAAAAATAGAATAATGGCAGAAGGAATAAGTGAATCTTGTGATGGAGACCTCCACACTATTTTATAGTTTTTTCTTGTCCTTTTCTCTCTTTTAGGGGTTTGGACCCTATTTAGGGTTTTAAGCCCTTTTTATGTTTTTATCTCTTTTTAGGGTTTTTAGCCTCCTTTGTGATATTTTTAGCTCTTTTGTGAGATTTTTAGCCCTTTTATGGGTTTTTAGGCCCTTTTTTATATTTTTGAGCTTTTTGAGAGAGAAAAAGGTTAAACCATAGTTGTGGAGGTCAAAAATGAGGGAAAAAGGGCAAGAAAAAGACATATGTATGTGGTTTAGGCCATGTAGAGATAGTTGAGCATTTTGTTTATGTTAACAGATTGCCCCTTGATGTGTGAGGGCATGAACTCATCGTATGGATGACAGACATCATAAGATCATTGGGATAGTGGAGAGACCTGTGAAGAAGCAGAGCTTCCTCGTTTGAGACATGATGGATTTTGGTTTTTGTATTAATATTGGTTCCCAACAATGTGTGAGATACAAAGAATATGTGACATGTATATGGACGAGGAGGGCATACCCATGCTCGTAACAATGTCAAAAGAATAAATAATGGGGTCAAAGCTCAAAAATATGGGAGCCCTATCAATACATATACAAATGATGTTACATAATGGTGGCCTCAATGAGAGGCTGAATACAATGTCGATTTGAAGAATGGATACATAGGAACCATGGAATTATCATGAAATGCAATATCTACACAATTGATACTCTACTGGATCTAGAAGTTTACATAACTGTAGGGACTCACTGACTGAGAGTTAGAGTCTCAATGGTATGATATGCCACATAAACCATGAAACTATACAAAAGGACTGCTCTGGGGGCTTATGAACACTGTTTCCAATGCAACCCAGGAATCATAAGGGACATGAACCTATTTGGGTCCCTTAATAGACTCACCAATATGCTAGAGTCAGGTGAAAACTAGGTTCTTCGACCAAATACTGCACGGATCAATACCCTGTATGAATCTCAATGGTGCGATGATGTAGCTAAAGTCGAGCACATGATACACATTGCACAACCATCCCAAGAGGCACTAATGAATCCTCTCAAGTGGTCCAAGGAACTCACCAATAAGGTGAATGAAACTAGTATACAGGTACCTCTGGGTCTATCCTATGGAATAGATGTGTTGATGTCGATAGAGGGAGACCTACAACTAATCAATGAAATAATTTTTCCTTGACTAGAAGCATGGGGGGGATAGCCAAATATGTGGGACAATATGGGGGCTGACACACTAAATGAGGGATCAGGGGTAGGGGTGCATGGGAGAATCAAACTTCCTTTGTTGAGAGTAATGACGATAGGGATGACCTGGTAGCAAATGAAATTGACTCATGGGAGAGGGATCATAGCTGTGATATCGGGAATGTAACTATAGATGGGAAATAATGAGGGAGGTAACTAGACTAATGATATCCAGGGGATCCAAGGAAGACTCATTGCAGAATACTCTAAAAAAAGGTGACCCAATGGGGGAAAGTTGTCGAACTTGAATATATTTGGTGGATTCGAAAGACACCATTATGAAATGATCTTCTGGATTTTTAGAGAGCCATAGAAATTAAATGCTCGATGGTGTTTCCATGTTTAGAGAGTCTGAAAACAAAAAGAAGAATCCAGTGTGGTCTCTTTTCCATATGTAGTCTCCTGAGTCTGAAAAAAGATAAAAGTATGCGTAGGAGAGATCTTCCAACTTTTGGGGAAGGAAGACTTCTTTACCATTTGTAGTCCAATTGGGATGGAAAAAGGTTAAACTTACACTGACAGGACGGTCATTCAAATACTTTAATGAGCATGAACGAAACCAAATTTGCTCGGTAATATTTTCTTGATGAGAAGACTAGAAAATAGCTTTAAAACAACCCATAATGAGCATTTTTCATAAAGTTCGATCCTAATGCCCGAGAAAAGCATAAAAGGATGCAAAGGGAAACGTTCCTAGCTTGCGTGAACCAAGTGTTGGAGAAAACCACCAACAAAGCTTCATCGATAGGGGTTCCCATTCTATCAATGCCCTGCAGCACAGTCTCCCTGAGCACCGACCCAAACAAGTTTTACCCTGCCCAGCAACATCTGCAGAGCAGACAAGGTCTCACTCGAGGTGTTCAAGGGAGAGATTTCAGAACTGAGTTTCCAATAGTGGGAGAGGATGATGTGAGGATCCGACAGAGGGAGATCAAAACTTATGTGATCATCATACATTATCAAATTATCACAACATCATTCATGGAACATCATAGTGCATCAAATAGTTGCATAAACATATATAATATCAACTTAAAACCAACAGATCGCATTGATATGGCAGGAAGAGACTGAATCACATATATATCATGTCATTCTAACAAAATAGAGTCACAGCATTGTAATAGATCTATAACAATAGACAAGGATTGATCCATACTCATCACATCATATATTAATCTTACACAAAATATGCCACATTACATAATCCTTCTCCAAAAGCATAGACTGCATACATCAGGAAGAATCACATTCAAGACAGAAAAGTCTCCGCAAAGCGGATTGCACCAGATCTTATCCCTTACTATTACACAAGCAATCACATACAATTATTCACCACCACCTATCACCCCCTCATGAATCCTAAAAATAGATCTATAAATAGGCTTATGCCTTTACATCAAGGGTCCACTAATAACTAAATTCTAACTGCTACTAACCTATTGCAATGAAACTTGGTCAAAATATACATAAAATATTCAAAAATAGTTATTTTCCCACTTCTCGCGTCAATCGGCCCTAGCGTGGTACCGCGTGAGCTTGCGTAGCTACCGCGACGCTACGCAACTCACTCACCCCAAAACCCTTGCCAACATCCCCCCAACACAGTTTTGTGGCTCACCCTCAAGCCACATCAAGTTGATAGGGTGTGTGCCGAAGTCTTGTCCTTAAAATCTTCAAACTGCTGTGAAATTTCATGGACCTGCAGCTGGAATTTACTGGAGATACTCTGACAATTAGTTAAAGTCTGCTGGATGGGGTGCTCGTCACTCACCTTGCTGTCAACCAGTTGTATATTCTCTTGAATGGCCTAGAGCGTGCCGACGGACTTAACGGTCAACTGGCCATTGATTTCTTGGAATTCGTCGAGCTACTCACGGCACTTTTGCTGGTGTTCTTGTGCCCTGGCAGCTCACTGCTACAGATCCTTCAGTTCTATAGCCCAAGTGATCTGTACCATCAACAACATGGCATTTAACGATGTCTTCAGGGTTTTCAACTGACCCTCTACCTCTTGCACCTGCGTAGTCAGCTGATCAAGCTGCTCATCCTAAACAATACTTTTCCAAAATTGAGTGGTCACCTCCATAATTGTTTTAGCCTCTTTCTCCATGGTGCCAAAGTGAGTGGCAATTTATTCAATGGAGGTCTTGCACTCCATGACTTGCTCCAGTGACGTTGTGGGTTGTACCTGGGCCTAGAGTAGCAAGTTGGTGTCCTGAAGCTGAACCAGAGTCTTCCCCAATCGCTTGGCAATTTTGACTAGGGTGAGCATTGTGGTGTTGCCAAACATGTTCTTGCAGGCATCAGAAATAGCCTGCTCAACTTCGTTGCACCTTGCACATAGCTATGCCTGTTCAACAATCAGGCGGTCTTGCACCTTCTTGAGGTCGGTAATCTCTTCAGCGGCCTTTCGCTACAACTCGTCTTGTGTGGCCTTCAACTGGTTGATTTCTTGTAACTTCTCCTCTGCTAACTGCACATAGACCTGGTGCAACTCCTCTGCTTCCTTCTACAATTTTGTGGTGGTATTTTGGGCCTCAACATATCCCTTGGCCAAATATTTTTTCCATGCCACCAACTCTAATGCGGTGCTATGCTGCAACTTGACCAACGCTGTAGCAGTCATTTTGTTCAAATCCAAGGTCATGCTCTGGATTGGGTGCAACTGCTGGTGAACTTCTTCATTGCCGGCGTCGATCGTAGTTGGGCGAACTTGCACGTTCCTGGCCCGGGGTTCAGTGCTGATCAATGAGATGTCCTGCAACAAAGGTCATGCCAATGGTTGCCTAGAAACAATATAAAAAATGGACTCTAGCCTATTTCTTACTACACCAAATTCTTCATGGTTTGATTCGTAGATCACTATAGTTACAGCCGTAGAGGAATCCGTGATGGCTTTGACAAGCCGCTGCAGCTGGTCTTCCATCCCCGATTTGGTACTACTGCTCGCCTTGTACTCCTGAAGCCATTTGGTGTGAGTCTCCTCCCGCATGCGTTGGGATGCATCTTCAGGATCCATTGATGACTCATTGTTGGAGTCATGGGTGCTCAATTCTGGCGGGGTAGGGTCTTCAGGAGCCTCCAGGGGTAGCTCCTTATCTATCTCCTCTTGACTCATTGGGACACTGCAGTCTCCCAGATAGTCTTGCACAATCACATCCAAATCATCAATGGTGATCTTGTAAGGAAATGGTAGTCACTTCCAATCTGGGTCCCTCCTATCCTAAATATTAATGGAGTGGGGTCCAATAGAAAATATAAGGATCCACTAATACTTGGTCATGATGTAGGGAGAAACTCTCCGAACAGCAATGACGACCACCTGCAATGCTTCCCAATAGATCCAAAAATGAATAGCATAGTCTGTTTGGTGACTGGGTTCTTCCACCCACCATAGGTTCCGATAGAGGGTACTATGGAAAACCTTGACTGCCTCAACCGCCATTGGTTAGTAGTACTCTAGTTCCATCTAAGCAATAAGAGCGATGAGAATCAAAAGCTAACTATAAGAAAAAGGTCACCCGATCTAAGAAGCAAGCACATCTTCGAGCAACTGATTCAACAAAAATAAATACCAATTTATTTGTACCCCCTCGACACATTTCTAGGCATAGGTGACAACACCTGAATTGCATTGGACTGGGTGATTGCCGCGAACAACCTTGCTGGCCAAAATTATTGCACCAATGCACACTGTCTGCAAATTGATACTGTCAATGCGATAAGCACGATCATCCCATTTTAACCCGAAGCAATCCTTCAGCTACTTCACAAGTCTCTTATCGGTATCTCTTCCATGAATATATTGCGTCAGGTCCTCACCAACCTTAGGAAAACTAGTAATACTTGCAATCAATTCGATGGTGATAGGCATCAATGTATTCAGCCAAAGTGTTCCTCCATGAAAACATGCCAACAATTTCTTCACACATGCATGTGCTTTGTTCAAAAGACCAAAATGGGGCATATTCATGAGCCCCAATAACCCAGACTTCTCTAATCCACAGGACCAAGATTTTGGAATTCGCTGAATGAGACAACTAGACGCTGTATAGAAAGATTCATAAGGCTTGTCCTGGACATATTTAAGTAGAAGCAGGTCATGATCATTGAACTTGAGCCTATTCAATGCAGGGATGATGTCAACTGACCAGGTCATCCCTTCCAGTAGCGCTGACAATTTGGGAGGGTAATTCTGGTTCTTCGACATCTATTGTGGCTTGGCTCCTGGATGCATAGGAGCGACATATCCCAAGATGTCATTTATCGAGACAACCCAAGGTGCCACGGACTGAATAGCTCCTGAGCTCGATGGCCTAGTCAGTGCAGTTCCTTCTCCGTGCACCTTTGCAGATGTGCGAGTTTGCCTCTTCTTTGGTGGCGTAGGACTGGGTCATTGCATCTGCCGCTTCTACTTTGGAATGGATGACGAACCCACTGGCATACTCATGACTTGATCTTCCATAGTTGTGGGCCGAATGGGGTACTTTTACTCACTCAAAATTTCAATAGCATCAAGCCTGCTTAGCATCCCTTATGCCTCAAAGTTGGAAAAGATGCTCAACAACTCAAACTATACTTCACTCAACACTCTGCTCAATACTTGCACAGAATTCACCTTCTATCTCTGCTCTTCACAATTGAATAATTCCATCTGATGCATCCTACGTGATGTTTTACAGCCATTTCCAATTCCAAATCCATCATTGCCAAATCTAACTTCATCATTATTGCCAAATCGGGTATTAATGATGCCAAATTCGCTAGAGATCTTATGCTTCTAATGGTCAGATCACTCATTAATGTGGGTCGCTTCAACAAGCGCTGCTAGCCAACTGTTTTAACTACTTGCATTTATTACTTGATTTGACCACCCCATAGCCTGATAACTATCGAAAAGGGTCAATCGAATACTGCTAACAATTATAAATTTACGCAGCCTCTCCCTCAGGGCTTACCTTGTGCAGCTGAACTAAAATGCTAATCAATTTTTTTTTAACACTTTAGGTGGTGTGCATCACCGACCCCATTCTAGAGGGCTTCAAGAGACTCCTGTTGATAAGTTTCGACAACATTGCATGATCTAACTATTGTAACTGAATTGCACCGCCAGATTTAATGGACTGAACAAGATAGGGATCTAACCAGTGCATTTGTAACTTACCCGTATGCTTGATAAACTTACTGTCATATAACAACACCAAATATCCTATGGTAAACTGTTTATGCTTAATATGGCGATCATGCCATGCCTTTTGTCGTTCCTTCACAACCTGTTGGTGGAAGCCTGCAATGAAACGATATTCTTCAAGTTGAATCAACTGCGCAGCATGTTCCTCTAATTCCGTTGCATCATCCATCCCCGTCGCTGCAAAAATGCGCAAGATGGGAATAATATACTCCATACGCATGACTGCCTCTTGCCCATAAACCAACTTAAATGGTGTCTGACTGGTTATTTGTTTGCATGTAGTGCGATAGGCCCATAGAAATGAAGGAATTTTTAAATCCCAATCATCACAGTTAACGTTACATACCTTGGTCAGTGCTGTCCCCAAATTTTTTTTGAAGGCCTCAACGGCACAATTTTCTTGTGGATGGTAGGGTGTACTCTTCTTATGTTGTATATGGAGCTCTTCAGTTAGCGCTTTTACCGTCTGGTTGACAAAGTGACTGCCCTGGTCACTCATCAGGATTCTAGGACACCCAAATCACATCACAATGTTCTCAAAAATAAACCAGGTTGTTGTCGCAGTGGTACAATCAATGACTAGTGCAGCCTCTGCCCACTGAGTCAGGTAGTTATTTGTAGTGATGATACAGTGAGTGTCAGTGTGCTTACCTGGTGGAATGATAGGACCCACAAAGTTGACAACCCATTTATCAAATGGTTGCAGAGTCACCTATGGCACTAGCGGCATATCATCCCTCTGCGATGGTTTACAACCCTTTGGCAGACATCACAGTTCCTTGCATAGTCAGTGGCATCAGCATGCAACATGGGCCACCATAGCCCAGCATACAATACTTTTCATGTAGTAGCACGGCCTCCATAGTGACCTCCCAAGATTCCTGCATGCGCTTCTTTTAAAATGGGACCCTGCTCATGCGGTAAGATGCATCGTCACAATATTTCATTCGGTCCAAGTTTATATAGCTATCAAGCAATTAGTTGAAAATCAAATGCTTTTACAATGAGCTGCTTCTTTTGGCTAATTGACATGTCTATTGGGGCAACGCTAGTAGACAAAAACTAAACAATTGGTGCATAGTGATCATCTGCGATGTCAATTTGGAACAATTGTGCATTTGGAAAGCCATCATCAATATTGGTTGGTTCTTTACCATTCTCAACACGTGATAGATGATTCGAGCTAACATTCAACCCTCCCGGCTTTACCACCATTTCAAAATCAAACTCTTGGAATAAAAGCAACCACCTATAGATTCACCCCCCCAACACAGGCTTATTGACTAGGTATTGTAAAGTAGAATGATCAATGAACATCTTGAAATGTCCTCCCAACAAGCAGTGTTTGAACTTTTGCAGAGCATAAACCATCGCCAGGCCTTCCCTTTCAGTCATGGTGTAATTTCATTCGGCAAATGATAACTTTCTACTAGCATATGCTATTGGGTGATCCAAGTTGCCTTCACCTGGCTGCGCAAGAAAAACCCCTAGTGCAGTAGAAAAGGCATCAACATGCACATGGAATTCTTTATTCCAATTAGGAAAAGCCAGTATTGGTGCAGAGGCCATCTTGGCCTTCAGGGTGTCGAAGCTTCCTTGACATTTCAAAATCCATTCAAATGCAACATCATTTCTTTAACAACTTTTCCATGGGAGCAGTAATTGCAGCGTATCCCTTGATAAACTTGTGATAGTATCCTGTATGTCCCAGTGTTGCTCGAAGCATATTTACACTCATCGGTGGTGGTAAACTAAGGATTAGCACCATCTTTTCCAGATCTACCAACAGACCTTCTTTGCATACGATGTGCCCAAGTAGTATACCAAAGGGTGCACAGAAAATGCATTTTCTTGAATTCAATGCAATCTGATGTTGTCTACATCGTTGTAGCATTAATTGCAGATTGTCCAGATGGTCTTTAACCAAGCCATAGACAGTCTAGTCATCCATATATACTTGTAGGAATTTTTGAATAAAATATTTAAATACAGTGACGACTATGCGGGAGAATACAACATGTGCATTCTTCAGCCCAAATGGCATGACAATATATTGGAAACAGCCCCACTCGGTGACGAATGTAGTCTTATGGCAATCCTCCTTCACAATCCGGATCTGGTGGAATCTCAAAAATCCAACTGTGAAGAAATACACCTCTTGGCTGCCTACACCTTCTAGGACTTCATCTGTGAAAGGGGTTGGGAACGGATCGTGTACACATGCATCATTCAACTTTCTCAGATCGACACAAATGTGGATCTCACTGGTCTTCTTATATTGGACCACCATCGGGCTTATCCACTCTAATTATTCTACAGGTTCAATGATCTCGGCATCGAGCATCTTATTGATCTTAGCTTTCACGTGATCCTTGTATTGCAGGTTTAGTCTATACAGCCTTTGGCATACTGGTTTTGCATCTATATTGAGTGTAATCTTCATTTCCCCCAAGTCGCCAAGTATTCCCTTTATTTCTAAAAATTGCGTTGGGAAAAGGTCCTGGAATTTGTGCAGTATATTTATGACTTTGGCCATCGTCTCTTCGCCCCAATAGTCTCCGACATTAGCAAATTTCAGATTTTCGGCCGACCCAATGTTAACTTTTCGGATCCTTAGCAACTGGTTCATCGAATTCATTGGTATATCGAGAGCTGTGACACCACGGCTTCCTTCGAACTTTGTAGTATTAATATTCCGCATCTCGTCATCGTCTTTAAGTTCCCCAGACAAGTTGTAGCATGTCATCATGGATTGGATGGATCAATTTGCATGATGATCAATGGGGTATGAAATAGTGATGACTTTCAGTACTACGTCGCGGATAATGTGAAAAGTGTTACATACCTTGGGGTTGGCATCCTGGAAGCTAAATGTTTGCACAAAGAAGAATGATAATTCCTCCCAAGTGGTAATGGTTCTGCGCAATTTTGCTACCACATACCAGGATCTTGGCATCTCTTCTAGAGTATGAATAAAGTGTGAACCCACTCATCTCTGGGTTGCAATGTACATAACCTATGACACTCATTTAAATGACTGGTGGGGTCAGCTCGTCCATCATATCTCTCAGCATGATAGACCTCTATATCGCCAAAATGGACCATCATCAACCTTTGGCACTACTCCCAGTAATGGGTCGTTTGTTTGTGTGTCACCCACCATTGAGCCAGAGCAGCCTTCAGTGCTATATCAAGAGCCAATATCCTTTGTGGTTCAAGCAATTTCTCTTCAAATTCTTGAAATAACTCAGATAGTCTCGACAGTCCTTCATAAATGGGAAACTTGACAGTCTCAGTCGTAACATGTCAGAGAGACTATGTAATCAACCCGCACTTTCTGAATGATACCTCATGCAACCAATTCTGCCAATTTTCTAGAGCATCATTAGAGTCGGAGGACATGAAACTTGCACTACACCATCCAAGTTTTCCATTGACAATAGGTTGGATATAGTGCTCGGAGATTTTATAATCATGATCCCAACTTCTCCCAACTTCCTCCTTTACTGGTTCAATAGATCGCCGTCCTTCCTGAGGGTCCATAGGAGCAATGACCCTAACATCCTAGTTTTCGAATGTCATAACATGTTTTTTGAAGTTGATGACTACCACGCTATCATTAGCCCATCCAATTCCTAGCAGTGCAGGATAGGAACCACCATCTCCTACAACTTCTATCACGTCAAATTCAGCACATGTTTTCATACCTTCAATGTCGACAACCAAATTTGAACTATGACCAATGGGTTGAACCTTCACCTGGTTGGCTAAATGCAGCTATATTGACGACCATCCCAACATTGGATTTCCCATCAATAGCCAGGTTTTCTTTGTCAGGATGTTTACATCTGACCCAAGGTCTAAGATGACCGAGTCAACCTCATAATCCCCAATCTGGACATTCATCCTCATTTCCTTGTTGGTCTTCCTTTTTTGCAGGGAATTCACAGTGGAGTCCTTCACGATTTTATCTGAGAGGTGCAATAATGCCTCAAGCTCGACAAGGGTGTCCGAGTCCCTTTCTAGTGATAGAAAATTCTCAAGGAACTTGCACAGGGTACCATACTACCGCAATGGTCCTGCATCCGTAGATGGATCAAAAGCAAATGGCATATCAACAATTGGTAACTTACTCGAATTTCTCCCGATTTCATTCTTTGCGTCGAAGAAGGTATATTTATCTGTCACAATATCAAATGCGACCTTCTTCTTACCAGTGAGCCAAACTTGTAGTCGTGATCCATCATCTCCATTTTTCGCACCAGTGCGAGTGACAATCCCAACATTGAGATCCTTCATCCGTAGCTTGGTCTGAATAGTGGCAACTATCGATCCCTAGTTCAAAGGAGGGTTCTAATTCAATGGTTGATTCATTGGTTGATTCTGTGCCTGAGGTAGGTTTTGAGTCTGAGTCTGTGGTGGAACCTGGTTTAGCATTATCGGCTGGTTCGATACTTGGAATGCGGGATGATTTTGATTTTGCACATTCTATAACTGAGGAATTTGTCCTACTTGGAATTTTTCAATCAATTGAGGGAAACTTTCAACATTATGGTCACTAGCTGCATAGTATGTGCAATGTGCATGAGGGCACTCCCTCTGGTAATACCCAAATACCCCATAGGTGTATCACTGGATGAATTCATGACCTCATCCTCCTCCACGACCAAATATTCCTCCTCGACCCTTGAACCCCCCGCAGAATCCTCCTTGGACTCCTCCTTGCTGAAACTGCGGTTGGGCCATTTGTTGCTGCGGTGGGTTAGGTTGTTGCTAGACATATTGCATGGCTTGAATATATTGTGGCTGATTATACTGTGGTCATGGTGCCTAGGTATACTGTGGCTGTACCACCATCTGCGGTTGCGCCATAAACTGTTGTTGTGGTTGCATAGGGAAAAACTGCAACAGAGGTGGTGGTGTATATGGTATCTGTACTGTTGGTTGTACTAATTGTGGTTGTGATTGCACTATTTGGGGGTCCTGTCCTTTCAAAAAGTATGAATCATACATCCTTTCTTGGATCAAATCATAAGCATGATAGTTTTTGTCGTCATGTCCAACCGACCGACAAAATGTAAAGTACAAACTTTCTGCCTTGGTAACCATATTTTACATATAATCATAGTTCTCATGTCGATGTTCATAGACCTAGAAGATGCGAGACCATGGTGCACCAATGCCACTCAATGGGTTAGGGGCTCCTGATAGAAAATAGTTCCAAAATGTCAGACATGTATCCTTGGTATGTTTGCTTGCATGGAAATAGGTGCACCAAAGATCATCACGATCTTCCTTAGCCTTTTGATGTCTTGCAATTGCAGCGTTAAATTGGCCAGCTGCACCTGAATTTGATTCATTCCAACGATGGTTTCCCCTACTAGTGATGCCTCCAATTTCATCGCGGTTCTAGAGCCTTGCTCTGCATCACAATATTTTATTGCATTAATGGTTGTCGGATATGTGGGATAAGCATTGTGATAAACCATTCTTTATGATGAACATCGCTCATCTAAAAACTGACCCGAGCCATTAATGTCTTAAATCGCTGATCAAAATGCCAAATCATCTCATTGGGGAATTGTTTGATCTCTTTTAATTCAGTAATGTACTGAGCTTCGAAATTCAACTTCTTAAATTCCTCAAATAGCCTTGTTCTGATCTCGTCCAGTGTTTTTGTAGTACCTCCCTAAGGCACCGGTGTGAATCTCATAAACCATTCCAATGCACGAACCCTCAAGGTGGTGGCTAGATGAATTTTCTTGACATCATCATCGATAGTTTGTTGAGCAATCCAGATCACTTCACATAAGAACTAGTACTACTTTGGATCGTCAGTGCCGTTTCTGTTGAATATGGGCAAATTTATTTCATCTCCTGCCATTCTGGACCTTCTTCCTCTTGCTAGTGCTCTATTACTAGAATGTTGTTGACATGTCGGGCATGTCAACGTAGAATGTGCATTCCTTCCTTGTGGTTGAGTAGTGTGCGGAGGAGTAGGCATGTTACTGTTGGGGTTCGAGCTTGTCATTCTTTCGGGTGTAGCCTAAGCCTATATGTCCTTGTTGTCACAAAAAGGTCACTTTGTCCCATGTGGTTGTTCTTCATGGTATCGCACTTCGACTTCAGCAGGACCTTCTCCCATCCTCTGCCTCTTTTCTTGAAACCTTGCTCATCCCCTCATATAATCGTTTATTTCTTCAGCATCCTTTACATTCTCACCAGAACTCATGCCCATCTACCCCTTACTTCTTCATTTCCCCCCTTTCTATCGCAGTGCCTACATCCAGCACACACCAAAGTTCCACTACTCTTGGTCCATCTTTAGGATACCCTTTTCATAGACTAGTCACTTAATCGACAGTAGTAGTGACAATAAGAATATTCCACGAGGTCCACTGAAAAAATCCCTTTCCTCCTCTCTAAAATATTTATTACTATCAACAACAAACTCAATGATGTATTCTTCTAAGATACTATCCAACCATACCTCAACTACCCATGATTCCTTGTTGTTGGTTTCTTGGAGCACCTAGATCAGTTCTAGGGTCCATGATGTTGAATCTCCTCCTTGAAAGTTTGTCTTTTGCTTTGAAAAGTTTGGAAACCATTCATGCAAGAGAACAGGGAATTTACAAAAGAACTACTCGTGGGGACCATCATGGATATATCTATCCAACCAGTGGCACGTCGATAGCTTAGGATTTTGGTTTTCGGCTTCAAAAAACTCCCACAATTTCATATCAAACCATCCCTCGATCTCTAATCGAGTCAAATGCCAGAACATATCCCCCTCCTATTTGCAACTTGGTCCCGACAACGGAACCATTTGTTTGAGAAACCCACCAACAAATATTCGTCAACAGGGGTTCCCACTCCGTCGATGCCCTGTAGTGTAGTCTCCTTGAGCACCGGCCCAGATAGGTTTTACCCTGTCCAGCAACATCTGCGGAGAAGACGAGGTCTCACCCGAGGCGTTCAAGAGAGAGATTTCAGAACCGAGTTTCCGATAGTGGGAGAGGAGGATATGAGGATCCAACAGAGGGAGATCATAACTTATGTGATCATCATACATTATCAAATTATCACAACATCATTCATGGAACATCATAGTTCATAAAATAGCTTCATAAACATATATAATATCAACTTAAAATCAACAGATCGCATTATTGTAACAGATCTATAACAACAGACAAGAATTGAGCCATACTCATCGCAACATATATTAATCTTGTGTAAAATATGCCACATTACATAATTCTTCTCCAAAACAAGAGACTGCATACATAAGGAAGAATCACATTCAAGACAGAAAAGTCTCCACAAAGTGGATTGCACTAGATCTTATCCCTTACTATCGCGTAGGAAATCACATACAATTTTTCACCACCACCTATCGCCCCCTCATGACTCATCAAAATGGATCTATAAATAGGCTTATGCCGTTACATCAAGGGTCCACTAATAACTGACTTCTAACTGCTACTAAGATATTGCAACAAAACTTGGTCAAAATATACATAAAATATTAAAAAACGGTTATTTTCCTGCTTCTCGCACCAATCATCCATTGCGTGGTACCGTGTGAGCTTGTGCAACTGCCACGACGCTGCGCAACTCACTCACCCCAAACCCCTTGCCAACACCAAGGTGGTCCTTTTCTTATGATTGTCTACATAGTCTGAAAAAAAGGAGGTAAACAAGGCTACACAGACGCCCTTTCAAATACTTTAACGAGGGTGAAAGGAAGCAAACATGCTCAGTGATCTTTTCATTATTTTAAGATTCAGAAAAGAGCTTAACATAAACTCCATAATGGCAAATCAAGAAAAGGGGAAGTGTTCAAAATATGGAACGCGGTTATGTGATGAACATGACTAATGGGCATAAAATGTAGAACACTAATGGGGCCCCCTTGTGGGACGATGGATGGTGGTAAAAAAGGGTAACTGCGCAGTATGAATGGAGTGATTGGCTCATGAATGTTTGTAAGGGGATATTCACATGATGGCACACAAACCAAGGTGGCTCCTAGGAATGGCCTAGAAAATCCTCATGAAAACATGATATAAGGGTCTCATCAATAGTTAGAGGGCGAAAAATCAAACCCAGTGGCATGAATGGTGTTTCAAACGGACTTCGGATGACTCTGTTGTGAGTGAAAGATAAACAAACCCAATGAGGCCTATAAACAGGGGGGACCACATGACATGTGCCATTGTTACTGTCTAGTGCTGATTTGGAGTGGAGGACCCCAGAGATCTTTTGCTTATTTCTTTCATTCTGATCAATGATTTTCAGATTCGTCACTTGCAGGTAAGAGTACTCATCAAAATCATCCTTTTCACTAGTTTATTTTGGTCTGTAGCTCATCTAGGTGCCCCAACTGAACTGAAATGGTTTGTGAGGTTCAAGTCGTGCTTTTTGAGGGAAAATCCATGACCTGGGTTGCACTTAATGCCCAAACAGTCGCAACTCAGTCGCGCTTGCCGAAGAGAAAGGCGCGACCTGGGTTGCACCTGTTCGGCAAAAATGTGGAACTGGGTTGCACCTGTTCAGTAAAAAATCCACGGCTTGGGTCGCTCAGTTTGGCTAAACAGGCATGACTTCATCGCTGGATGAGTTTTTTCTGTGAGGTTGTGTTTGACATGGATTTGGTTGCTATGCAGGATGGCTCGACCTGTGTGGAGGAAGCGAGATGTTGGGGACTTGCGGAGGCATGCCATGAGGAGTGCAGGTGTGTGGGATACCCTAGCCTGGAGTGGATTGCTCAAGTACTTTTAGGTTCCCCTGATGTAGACCTTGCGACTTGTACTAGAGACCTTGGTCGATTTTTGGGATATTGGGGTAGCATGCTTCATTATCTAGGGGCAACATATTGAGATTACGCTGCAAGACATGTAATTTCGACTAGGCTCCTGATGCTAGGAGTGATTGGCGATATGACGCCAAAGCTCTCACATGGAGAGACTTTGGATGATTTCTGCGAGAGGCATTTCTATGCCTCTGCTACTATGCATGGGTCATATATTTTGATATGCGACATTAAGAGTCTCTCGACTGGAGGTTGCAGCGATGGTGTTGTGGATATTGGGGTATTATGGGACACACAAGATCTCCAGGGGTCAGCTACATATTGTAGAGCACGTGATGGAGGGAACCTACTATGGGTGGGCCCAGATGTATCTGACCATGGTTTGATGTCCGCTAAATTGTGCTAAGACTATGGGAGGGGACTTTTGTTTCCCCTCATTTTTGTGTTCTTTCTTCTTTGAGAGGTTGTCGACTCTTCGACTAGACTTGGCAATGCGGGATGGCGGTTCGCAGGAGCCATAGATGCAGAGATGGAGTGAGATGTTGGTTCGTGGGGGAGGCAGCTTAGTGGGTCGTTTCTTTACTCGGGATCTGCTTGCACAGTGGAGGAAACTGCCAATCCTTATTGAGGACTATCCTTACGTAGGAATGGACTACAGGGGAGATCCAGAGATGTCTCGAACTCTAGGACAGGCCTAGGGACCAGATGGTATGTATACATGATGTTTTATGTATTTACATGCATATATAATACACTATCTTAGTGGTATCCATTTTATGTTTACGACAGACACCGATGATGTACTGTGTCTATGTGCAAATGTAGGACCACGACCACCTGCTGGTTATGAGAAATGGAGGGGAAGGGTGGAGGGGGTGGATCCACCTATTCTCGGGCCCCATAGTACCTTGAGGTAACTTCTTTGTGATATTGAGTGTCTACTGAATGGTGTTGCTTTTTGATGGCTAGCAGCATTTGGATGATGATATGATTGATGCTTGTTACCGCGCTCCTCCTGAGTGGATCCCCTTGATGAGGAGGATCACAGTTGCGGTAGAGTATGTTTGAGCAGTGGACCATGGGGACATGCTGATGGAGTACAAGGATAGATCCAGTGAGGAGGAGGCATTAGAGGAGGACACAAAGTCAGGGGAGCACGATGAGGATTCTGATTCTGATTAGCATCTAGTGTGGCTGCCCCTAGTGCTGTGGTGCACTAGGATTTTTGTATTGCGATGTATATTCGGCTGAGAAAGCTTATGGAGCTTCTCATATTGTAATGAACACTTATGACATGATATATATATTTTTGTTTGCACGTGGATGCACTTTTTTATGTTTTTATCTGAGTCTTTTTATGATGAAAATTCCTAGATGATGTATATTACATACAGATGCATGATTGTACGATGCATGATGCAGTTTTTTTTTCCTATATGCGATGATGAATGTGCCACTCTAGGACGTCATTAGCCATTTGATATGCTGCTGTAACTATTGAGGTTTCTAGGAAAATGTGTGAATGTAATTGATTCAAAATTTCTAACCAACTTTTTAGTGTAGAGGAACTTTCTAAAGAGGAAAGCATTGCGTACCCGGTAGCAGTTGTTTAACTGGGAGAGAAGCAGTTGGGAGTCTAAGAAGACATCAAAGTGACAAATACCCATCTGGAGGGAAGCAACCAAGAGACCAACGACATCATCGTACTCATCCTAGTTGTTGGTAGCAATGCCAACACACATTCTGTCGATGTGTATCAACTCATGTGACGGTGAATAGATAACCCATGCAGTCGAGGTGGGATTAGGGAACCATCTACTTGCTCCAACACTGAATCCAACGTAGCAAGGTGAGGTAGGATCCATCTTGATAAATCAAGGAAACAAAGTGTAAGATTCATGTCTCAAAATGGTGTAAAACAACAAAGAGAAAAATATACTACAAGTGATTCATGCTAGAGACATTAGGCATAGAACCTCTTGAGGTAGAGCCCATTGCGAGGATTCTTCAAGAGGCGGCCATCTGAGTCGACAAGAATATATGCCCCCTTTCCGAGGAAGTGGTGAATGACATATGGTCCACACCACATTGATCCAAACTTGCCTTTTCCCAGTTTATCATTAGCTTGGTCATAAACAAGGACAAGATCACATTAGCTAAAGGTGCGAGGGTGGACATGGGAATCAAAATGTGACTTTGACCTAGTTTTAGCTGCTTCAATCGCTTGGAGGGCAGCGCAGTCCTCATTGGTATCTTCAAGTTGGAGAAGGCGTTCTTCTAGGGGTGATGTATCAGGAAGGAGTTCTATGGAAAGGCGGAGTGATGGGCTCTGGCACTCAATGGGAATTATCGATTCGACACTATGGACTAAGTGGAACAGGCTAAAACTGGTGGTGGTTTTTGTCAATGTCTTGTAGGCCTGGCGGGATAAGATGAACATATGGTGCCAGTTGGTCTTGTAGTTCCCTATAATTATCTGGAGCATGGTTTTGATGATTTTATTGATAGCTTCAACTTGTCCATTTCCCTGAGGGTAGTAAGAGGAGGAGAATTGGTGTTTGAACTTCAACATGGTTGAGAGATCAGTCCAAACTGCATCTTCAAAGTGCTTACCATGTGTTTGACCTAGGTCTGTTTCCCTGCTTGATATGATAGTTTTGTACCTTAAATATTTTTTAAGCCTTGAGTTTATTCCTTTTAGCCTAAGTTTTGGATTTGTTTTGAATTCATGTTTAATACTTTGGGTATTTATAATATTTTTAGTTCCTAGCTTATGCTCCTATAAGTATTTCGAGTTCATTCAAAGTTTTTATAGTTCTTTAAAAAAATATTATATTGATTACTAAGGAAATATGGAAGCACATGATCATTATTCAAGAACAGGGTACGCTACTAGCTTGACAAGGATGAGATGTTTTGCAGGTACCATCATGATTCTAGCAGTTGTCGAGCTCTTTGCTCATGACCATAACTTGACATCTACTGTTGAACAGTACTGGGTAAATACACTTGTATAGAACCATCTTTATTCATCATTTTCCACCTTACAGTTGGTATTCTGAAATAAGGGCCGAGGAATCATGGTTTTACAAGAACAAGGTTTTCTTCATATTTCTCAAAGATCTTGTTCCAGTGTTGCATCTATAGTTGATGATCCAACTATCCTTGTTTTTTAAAGAATGGAAGGACGTGTTGCATATTATTCAAAGACTGTTGCAACTGTTGAAGGTCATTTGGATTACTGCTTTGCTTCTGCATGGCATCCAGATGGTCGAATATTTGCTATTGGGAACCAAGATTCAACTTGTAGGCTGTGGGATGTTAGAAAATCTAAAGCCTCTCTTGAATTTCTCAAGGGGGCACTTAGGTGCCATACGTTCCATAAGGTTCTCATCAGATGAACAGTTTATGGCCATGGTCGAACCAATTGATTTTTTCCATATATATGATACAAAGCATAACTATAACAAGAGCCAGGAAATTGATTTCTTCAGGAAAATAGCTGGAATGTCCTTCAGTCCACACACTAAATCTCTTTTTATTGGTATCACAAATCGAACATATGGTAGCCTCCTTGGATATAACAGACTGCATGAATATTTTTTATCTTGATTCTTTAATATGAAGTGTTCCTTGATTGGTGATTTAGAAAGCCAAAGTTAGAGTGCTGCATATTGGATTGCATTAATATTGGACCAAAGAACTGAAAGCAGGTTTCATTGAACATATGTACAGCAGTTGACGGTGTTAGGTTCTTTTGATTGGACGACATTATCCTTTAGTATGAAAAGGCTGTGAGGTGTGACCATTTTCTCATAAATAGGTAGTTGGTGTCAGTTGTATAGTTGAGGACATTTTAAAAATGGAATGTACAAAATGTTATTGATCCACATAAATCTTTTGGAATTAAATTTTCTCTAAAGAGCAGGGGTGTTGAGGCCACTTGTTCAAATAGAAGTGGTTCAAGAAATTTTTTATATAGGAGGCTTTGACTGTTTGACATAACACTATGGAAATGAATAATTATTCCCATTTGCCCCATGAAGCAGTGTTTCAAAGAATAAAAATGAGGGATTTTTCAAATCATCAACAAAGGCAGTGAAATTTGATTCTACAGTCCAACAAATGGGAAACAAATTTCTTTCTTCATCCAAGAGAATTGATTCAGATAGTAAAGATGATAATGATGAGGGAATTCATAACTTAAAAGGGGCTGATACTGATAAAGATGAAAACATCTCGAATACTTTGTGTCTTCAATCTATTGTATTGCCACGATCTTCAACTTCTAGGGCTTCGAGAAGCTCATCTGTGGTATCCATTTCTCGTAATTCTAATTCTTCATCAGCCTCACTCATGGCCTCACTTATGGCATCATTTCGAAGTTCTCCACAAAGATCAATCAAGCCAGTTTCTGAAGCAAAGGAAACTGCAGCGGTGATTTTTCATAATGTAGAAGAAATGGAATCAGATTATGTGTATTCATCTGAATTTAACTCTGTAGAAATGTGACCAGGCCCATTAGGTAATATGAGAAATGGTTATCGTGGAGGATCATGACTAATGTCATGAAAGGAAATAGTGGACCTGCGAATCTTTTGTTGAGATACTTAACAAGTATTTATATTTCTTTGAGAAGGAAAATCCACGGATCACGAGCAGTCTTATTCGAGATATTATAGATTTGATTGTTGCCGAAATGCAAAGTGAGAATGTCACCCAAGATCCATTTGTGGATGTATTTTTTTTGTAGGTACCTTGTGATATATTCAGTTCTAGAAACAAAGTTATCAGTTGTGACCAAATATCTTATCAGTAATGTAGAACAGAGGCAGCGAGAAAGATTTGAAGTGATTTTTGTTTTAAATGAATAAGACACATGTCATAGTCAGTTGTTACTTTTTCTATTTTTAGTATACTTAGATCCAAAGAAAGTGGATCTAGAAACAATTTATTTAGAAACCATTTTTCCTATATATTGTAAGATTTTCATGAACACTTGAGACACACATGGGAGTTGGTTCTGGGATACTGTGAAGACATTCACGTGTACTTCTGTAAGAACTTCTTTTGCATTTTGAATGACTTTTAATACATTATATGGAGCTAGGCCTTTGATCTAAACTGTTTTTATATTCTTCAGTTCAGTTTGAAATCTTCATGCTGTGAATGTTGTGTAGATGTTTTCTATATTTCATTTCATGTATGAATGTGGATATTAAATACTTACTGATATTTGGAAAGTGTTTTCAAAAACCAGTATTCTTATATATGTGCTACAGATTCGAACTGTGTGTTTTTTATTTGCAGTCATATATATGTTAAAGCTTATCTCTTGTACGTCATGCTTATTATTCATTATTGCAAGACTCTTGGCTTTTACATTTGTATTGCTGAATTTTTCAGACATTGTCTTCTGCCTTGTTATCCCTATACTTTTGATTTGCATTGTTATCCAAACAAAACCTATAAAAATCCGTCTTTTATTTGAGGTACCTAAACACTGCTGACCCCATAGTCTAAGAAGCATACTTTAGGGAAAACATATTTTGGTGACCATACTGGGGAGGAAGCACAAATTTCTCCTTGATTTGAAAACAATTAGATCAAGTCTTTGATGGTGAACAAGGGATAGTTGCATGCTTTAGACTACAATTCTTCACTGACAACTTCACAGAGGAAGGATCTGTTGGTGACTCCACCGATTCAAAATGTTAAAATACATGGATACCATTGTGGCTGCAAGGTTTGCACCTTTCAATTTTTCAGTTGTTCCAGATTTTCCAAATAACTGTTAATGTATTTGTAACTTCGAAATGTATTCATCTGTATATCTTATGTATTGTACCCCGATTTTTATTTTGGGATGTGTCTGTAATGTATCTGAGTCATGTCATGCCCCAATGTTCCTATCGAGAGGTTCTATAATGTAAACAAGTCATGTCAAGTCATTGTGGGTAACCCTCCTATTGATCAAGGGTTAAAGTCCTTGCAGTTCCGGGGCACTAGGGTTATTAGACTCTCCTAGAGAAGTCAGCCCTAGTAAGTTATTTTTAAGTCAAGAATTAGTATAAATAGAGAGTGAGTCTCTCTATTTATCACACACTCACTCACACTCAGTGCATAGCTGAGGGAGAAGAAGTTGCTAGGGCTATAAAGAAAGAGGCTAACTGCTGTTGGGAGATCATCTTACTATTTTGGGGTTTTACTTTTGGTGCTGATTCTATCTCTAAGGAAGTTGTAGGGTTTTCTCCATTTATGGTTTCCCTGAGGAAAAAAACTGTGTTCATTGTCTCTTGTGTTTGATTGTTGTGCTTGTTATTCTCTCAGTTAAAGATCCTAATATAATACTAGCTTAATGTTCAAAATATAACATGGTATCAAAGCTAACCTAAGAACAAGACACTGTGGAGCTACGGTTACTAGGGCTTCCTATTTTTTGGATCTCTCTCCATATATTTTCAGCAAAAGAAGGTTGGGTTGACACTCCTCCCTAGGGAACATCTTTCTGTCGAAGCAAAATCTGATTCTGAGCATTTTCAGTTTTTGACCCAACAGTACCGTCGAAAATTAGGGTTTTCTACAAAAGTGGAATTTTTGAGTGAGCCCAGTCCTGGATTGATCTCCTCCTCAAAATTGAATTTTAGAGATCAAGATCAAAGCATTTGGTTGGATATAAATTTGGAAAAGTCAAACCCTAATCTGCTCGTGAACCAGCACTGCAAAAATTCAGCTCCAAATCCAGATCCGACATCTTGACCTGGTAAGATCTAAATATTTTGTATTTCCATTTGAGGTTCTCAGTTAATATGTCTCATCATACCAAGCTTGATGAAAATCTTGAGGGAGCTGATAACTTCCGAGCCTGGAAGTATAGGATCTCCCTGGTCTTGGAAGAAAATGAGTTGGACTCCTATATCAATGAGGAAGTTCCAGTTCTAGAGGGAGATGAGGCTAAGGACTTACACAAGAAGAAGTTGGTTATGGCTAAGAGGATTATTGCTAATTCAATCAAGGATCACCTCAAACTACATGTGTCCTCCCTAAAGACACCTAAAGCTATGTTTGATGCCCTAACCAAACTGTTTGAAGGGAAGAACATAAACCAGAAGATGACTCTAAGAAACCAACTGAAGAATGTAAAGATCCAGAATGCAGAGACCATCGAGTATTACTTTACAAGGGTCTCTTAGATCAAGGAACAACTGGAAGCAGTATATGAAGAAGTGGAGAATGCAGAGATTGTAATGACCACCTTGAATGGTCTCCCTAGATCATGGGACTCCTTTATTCAAGGAATCTGTGCCAGAAAGAAGTTAGTCAAATTCAGCAGACTATGGGAAGAATGATCTCAAGAAGAATCTTGAATAGAAGATCGAGAAGAAAAGATGGGAAGTGAAGATCAAGCTCTCACGGTACACTCTAAGTAAACCAGAAGAAGTTCTCATCACCCCAGAGGTAAGCACTCTCACAAAGATAACACTAGAAAAGATGTGTCTAGAATCATATGTTATACATGTGACAAGAAAGGACACTATGCTAGAGAATGTCCTAGAAACAAAAATGTATCTCACAAGAAGAAGGGAAACAAGAGAAGACATCATGCTCATGCTACAGAGGATGATGAACCTTCCACAAAGAGAATTAGACATGAAAGTGATGATTCCTCAAGTGATGAAGAATATGTTTTGATTTCCGCTCTCATGGGAAACATTACACATGGAAGCAATGATTGGATTATAGACAGTGGGGATTCCAAACATATGACAGGATTCAAAGAATCCTTTGTGAAACTATTAGAACATGAATCACCACACTAGGTGAAACTTGGAGATCACTACCAGTATCCAATAAAAGGTAGTGGGGAATCCTCTTATAAGCTAGACTCTGGAAAGTCTATGAAAATGAAGGAAGTATTGTTTGTACCAGGACTAAAGAAGAACCTCCTCTCCATATCTGCATTAGATGAAAAAGGTATGAAGGTTGCATTTATCGGATGGCCAAGTTATCATGTGGCCAAAGGGAAATACTATTAATGATACAGTAGTGATTGGGGAACAAGAGGGAGGTCTATACAAATTGAAGGGACATCCAGAACAAGACTTGGTCCATGACACAGTAGAGCCAAAGAACTTTGGCATAGAAGGCTTGCACATGTGCATTACATAGCACTACCACTTGCAAGAAAAGCTGTTGAAGGTCTTCCAAAAATTCAAGCAAAACATGATGGAGTCTGCAAAGGATGTGCAAAAGGAAAGAACACAAAGAAGACATTTCCAAGTAGCGAGAGCAAGGAAAAAGGAATCTTGTAAATCATCCACTCCAATGTATGTGGTCCAATGTCATCAAGTTCATTAAGCGGGTATGTATACTATGTTTCTTTCATTGATGACTTTTCTAGGAAGACATGGATTTACTTTATGAAGAACAAAGATGAAGTTTTCAGCAAATTCAAGGAATTCAAATCCTTGATTGAGAACCACACTGAAAAGAATATCAAGACCTTTCGATCAGATAATGGCGAAGAATTCACATCAAATGAATTCAAAGAGTTATCCAAAGACTCAGGGATTAAGAGGGAGTTATCCACTCCATATAATCCACAACAGAATGGGGTTGCAGAAAGGAAAAAATAGAACTATCATGGAAGCTACAAGAGCAATGCTTCATGATCAATATATTCCCATGCATCTATGGGCAGAAGCTACCAGAACAATGGTGTATGTACAGAACCATACTCCACACAAAGTACTTGAGAACAAGACACCTGAAGAAGTCTTTTTTGACAAGAAACAGAAGTCATCCATCTCAGAATATTTGGCTGTCTAGTGTACATACACATTCCGAAAGAAAAGAGGACAAAATTAGATCCTTCGGGAAAGAAGGGTATATTTGTGGGATACTTTGAAAGCTCGAAGGCTTACATAATATACTTCCCAAGATTCAAGAAGATCGACATCAGTAGGGATGTAACATTTGATGAAGACTCAGCCTACAACAAATCCAGAAAGACACCTACTAAAGAACCTAAAGAAATAGAAGCACCCAAAATTCATGACACAACCATGAGCGAAGAAATTTAAGAAGAAGATCGAGAATTTGAAGAACTTCAAGAACATGTAGATCCACCTCAAGAGAAGAATCCTCATAAGAGCAAACCTGCTTGGGTATGAGAATCTATCCAAGGTGCATAAAGATATGGGGTTCTAGAAGAGAATCACAGAGAAAGAAAGAGGATCATGTCCTACTCTAGGTATGTATAATTATTATGTGATTTCATCGATAAAGAACCTTCCAACTATGAAGAAGCGACAGAATGGAAAGAATGGAAGGATGCTATGATCGAAGAGTATCAATCGATCATGAAGAATGATGTTTGGGATGTTGTCCCAAGACCAAAAGGGAAGTCAGTTGTAACTTCCAAATGGATTTATAAGATCAAGCATGTTGTAGACAACAACATAGAAAAATATAAAGCAAGATTTGTTACTCGTGGATTCTCCTAGAAAGAAGGAATAGATTATGAAGAAAATTTTGCACCTATAGCCAGATACACTTCCATCAGATCAATACTTGCTATGGATGCAGTGATGAAATGGAATATACACCAGACGGATGTCAAGACTGCTTTCTTGAATAGTGTAGTGGAAGAGGAAGTGTATGTAGAGCAGCCACTTGGTTTTGAGACACATGATAGGGAGACTCATGTGTGTAGATTGAAGAAATCCTTGTACATTTTGAAACAGGCACCCAGGACATGGTACGACAGAATTGACAACTTTCTATCTAGTTTGGGATTTAACAAGAGTAAAGCAGATTCCAACCTTTACTACAAGGTTGAAGATGGCAACCCAGTGATTCTCCTACTGTATGTAGATGATCTGTTTGTAACATGTATGGATGGGTTGATTGCTGATACGAAGAAGAAGCTTGCTGTTGAGTTTGAAATGAAGGACTTGGGTATGATGCATTATTTTCTAGGCATGGAGGTGTGGCAAAATATAGATGGAGTTTTCCTGGGACAAGGGAAATATACGTTAGAGATCTTGAAGAGATTTGGGATGATGGACTGCAAGGCCATGACCACACCTATGGCATCAAACCTGAAGCTATTGAGTGATGCTTCATTAGAAGATGTTGATGCTACGATGTATCATTAGATGATTAGGTCCTTGATGTACCTGACAAACACAAGACCATATATTTGTTTTGTTGTGAACACCTTGAGCCAGTTCCTAACAGATCTAAGACATGTTCACTTGATTGCTGCAAATCATATTCTGAGGTACCTGAGGGGTACAGTTGATTATGGGCTCAAGTATGAGTCAAGTTAGAAGATTAACCTAGAGGGTTATGTTGATTTAGATTGGGCAAGCAGTGACATCGATAAGAAGAGCACTTCAGGGTGTTGCTTTAGTATGGGATCAGGTGTGATCTCTTGGTTTAGCAAGAAGCAGTTCTGTGTGGCACTGAGTAAAGCTGAAGCAAAGTATATCGCATCTTGTTCAGCTAGTTGTGAGGTAGTATGGCTAAGGAAAATACTATCTAATTTATTTGATCTCCAGTTGGATGCTACTTGTATATATTGTGACAACCAGAGTTGTGTGAAGTTGTCAGAGAACCCAGTGTTCCATGACAAGTCGAAGCATATCGAGATCAAATATCACTATATTAGGGATATGGTGCAGAGAGGAGCAGTGAAGCTCTGGTACGTTACAACGGAAGAACAGATAGCTGATGTGTTGACAAAGCCATTGGCCAGAGTGAAGTTTGAATACTTCAGGGAGAAGCTTGGTGTTCTCTATATTGAGGTTCCCTCCAAAGGGAAGTGAGTCTGTGAGCCATTATAACATGATAAGAGGATTGGATCCTTCCATGGTTATATGTAAGGGATGAGCCATTCTATCATGGTGAGAGGATTGGTTCCTTCCATGTCAGATGTGTCCTACCATGCTAGTGGATGTAAGTGTTGAGCCTTTCCACAGCTGATAGTAGGTGTGTCCTATAATGCTGGTGGATGTGAGTGCTGTTACTTTTCCCAGATGATAGTAGGTGTGTCCTATCATGCTGGTGAATGTAAGTGTTGGGCCTTTCTGACAAGGTTGTGGCATTGGAGGAAATTTCAACTCAAAATGGGCCTTTTAACTTTGATTCAAATTCCATGTCATCATGTGTTAGCCAATGAAATTGATTTAAATTTGAAGTACCGTATAGGCTTAAACACCTTTTTAATATAAATTTGGGGATAGGTATCATAAAAAAAACTACTTTTTTTGTTTGTATTTTTGACATATCTCCCCATGCTTTTACTCAAATTTCGATTGGGAGAGCTCATTGGATGTGGAATTTAATTCCACATCCAACGAGTACCCACTCAACATACTTTTGATGGACCTTACTACCCCAAAAAAAAGAAATACTTGAAAAATGTGATGATGACATCATCATCACATTTTTTCAGGTATTTCTTGTTTTTGGGGTAGCGGGGTCTGTCAAAAGTATGTCGAGTGGGTACGCGTTGGATGTGGAATTGAATTCCACATCCAATGAGCTCTCCTGATCAAAATTTGAGTAAAAACACAGGGAGATATGTCAAAAATACAAACAAAAAAAGTAGTTCTTTTTTTCTTCCTCCAAAATTAATAAATATTATTTTATTATTCTAAATATTATTTTATTAATTCTTTTTAGGAGGCACATTTTGAGTTGAAATTTCCTCTAATGGATGTGTTCCCGCATGGTCAGATGTGAGTGTTGGGCGTTCCTTTCTGACATGGTGTTGGATGTGTTCCTCTCATGGTTAGATGTAAGTGTTGGGCAGACCATTCTGACTTAGGGTCAGATATAAGCGCTGAAGAAGACCTACATGGAGGCTAGGCCTACAACTCGCATGAAAAAGGGATGGATCTGTAGAACTTCCTGTGATGAGAATAATCATGAGATAACACCTGTGATGATGATCCAATGATGATGATCCAGCAGTGATGATCCATATTGAGTGATGATCCAGTGATGATGATCCAATAGTGATGATCTAGATCGAGTGATGATCCAGATCCAGTGATGATGTTCTAGATCAAGTGATGATCCATATCTGGTGATAATTTTCCAGTGATGATCCAAATCGAGTGATGATCCAGATCTAGTGATGATGATCTAGCAGTGATGATGCAGATCGAGTGATGATCTAGATCCAGTGATGATGTTCCAGTGAAGATCCAGATTTGAAGATGAATATGACTTAAATATGAAGATGACTTGAAGATGATGAGGACTTGATGATGATCCATATGATATATATAATAAGAATTGTGCTGATAAATTGTGTTGAGAGAATACCTTCCTAGTTAAGAGGGAGTGTTAATGTATTTGTAACTTCAGACTGTATTCATCAGTATATCTTATGTGTTGTACCCCGATGTTTATTCTGGGATGTGTCTGTAATGTATTTGAGTCATGTCATGCTCTGATGTTCCTATCGGGAAGTTCTATAATGTAAACAAGTCATGTCAAGTCATTGTGGGTAACCCTCCTATTGATCAAGGGTTAAAGTCCCCGCAGTTCCAGGGCACTAGGGTTATTAGACTCTCCTAGAGAAGTTAGCCCTAGTAAGTTATTGTCAATTCGAGAATTAGTATAAATAGAGAGTGAGTCTCTCTATTTATCACACACTTACTCACACTCAGCTGTAGCGCATAGCTGAGGGAGAAGAAGTTGCTGGGGCTAGAAAGAAAGAGGCTACTGTTGTCGGGAGATCATCTTACTATTTTGGGGTTTTACTTTTGGTGTTGATTCTATCTCTGAGGAAGTTGTGGGGTTTTCTCCATTTATGGTTTCCCTGAGGGAAAACACTATGTTCATTGTCTCTTGTGTTTGATTGTTGTGCTTGTTATTCTCTCAGTTAAATATCCTAATATAATGCTAGCTTAATGTTAAAAATCTAACAATAACGTGCCTACTATGGATGAATGTGGAGACTTCCTTCCAAGATTTAGAGGAGATGGCCATGACCATCTGGCACAACACTTGATTGAGTTTCATCAATACATGGACTAGCTCGATATTCATCATGAGGATTTATTGTTGAAAATGTTTATGTATTCTTTGGAAGGAAATGCTAGACAGTGGTATTGATCTCTTCCTATCTCTAGTATTTCATCAATAAAATATTTCCATTTTTCCTTTTATGTTTATTGCAAGAGGATTTATTCTGCTGATCTCCTTTTAGAAGACTATTGTGAGCAATTTAAGATCAAGAAATATCTTATTAATAATGATTAGTATAGCCTTACTGATGAAATTCATGAAAAAATATCTCAATGTGAAGCTCAATTCTCTATTGAAGAAAAACATGAACTTTCAGCATCATCATTGGGAATATTATCAATCTGTTCCAATTTTTTATGAATATGGTGATGATTTAAAAATCCAAGATCCAGATGGGTGTGATGTAGCTAAATCTAATTAGCAGATCTATGAAGAAATTCATTTCATTGTCCATGAACAACCTGAGTCGGTATATGACAGCTATACATCTAGTGGCAGCATGGAAGAGGAAGATCGTCTTGTTAATTTTCAGAATGACGTTGTTATTGATACTGTTGAAGGAACTTGTGAGCAAATTCAGGATAAATTTGATTTCTTTGATTTCCAATGCATGGAAAATCTTCATTCTCTATTTTCAGCAAAACAAATGAAATATCATTTTGGAGTAGAGGAACAATGTCATTTTTTGTATCAATTGGAAATGCAGCACAATTGGGAGGACCCAATGGTTATTTACATGAAGTCATGGTTTTCAGAAGTTTCCAGCTCTCTAGAATTTGGAATCCAAGAAGAATATAGTTGTAAGTATGTGTTACAAATCAAATTTCCACTACAAATGTTAAACTCTTCTTTGATTTGTTTCTACATGCAATAATTTGTTACAATAAGTTGGATTCTATCATGGCTTCACTGGAAGTATGATTATACGTGATTAGTTTGTTTCTACTAATTAGAAGTAGGAGTAGACAGTAGAATAAGCTCACTATATGAGCACGTAGATTATTTTCAGTGTATTGTCTTGTAGTAGTATTTTGTTAATTCAGAAGTGTGTGCTCAGAGTTTGAGAAAGTCCAAATATTTGGTATAAGACTCCATATCCCAATGGATAAAGCACTGGAACTACAGTTCTTGGAAAATCTTGGGGAAATGCCATCCCCCAGTTGGAGCCAATGTTTGAACTAGGTCTATTTCCCTGCTTGATAGGATAGTTTTGTACCTTAAATATTTTTAAGCCTTTATTTTATTCCTTTTATCCTAAGTTTTGGCTTTGTTTGGAATTCATGTTTAATACTTTAGGTATTTATAACATTTTTAGTTCCTAGATTATGCTCCTATAAGTATTTTGTGTTCATTCAAAGTTTTTATAGTTCTTTTAAAAAATATTATATTGATTACTAAGGCAAGCTGGTAGCACATGATCATTATTCAAGAACAGGGTATGTTTCCAGCTCGACAATGATGAGATGTTTTGTAGGTACTATCATGATACTAGCAGTTGTCAAGCTCTGTGCTCATGACCATAAATTGACATTTGGTGTTGAACAATACTGGGTTAAGACACTTGTACAGAACCATCTTTATTCATCATTATCCACCTTACAGTTGGTATTCTGAAATAAGTGCCAGGAAATCATCGTTTTACAAGAACATGGTTTTCTTCATATTTCTCAAAGATCTTGTTCCAGTGTTGCATCTACAGTTCACGATCCAGCTATCCTTCTTTTTTAAAGAATGGTAGGACTTGTTGCATATTATTCAAATACTGTTGCAACTCTTGAAGGTTATTCATATTACTCCTTTTCTTTGCATGGAATCCAGATGGTCGAATATTTGCTACTGGGAACCAAGATTCGACTTGTAGGCTGTTGGATGTTAGAAACTCTAAAGCCTCTCTTGAATTTCTCAAGGGGACACTTAGGTGCCATACGTTCAATAAGGTTCTCATCAAATGAACAGTTTCATTAGAGGAAATTTGAGGTCTAAAATGGGCCTCCCAAGGAAAATAATAAAATAATAGTTATTAATTTTGGAGGAAGAATGAAAAAAACTACTTTTTGTGTTCGTATTTTCGACATATCTCCCTGTGTTTTTACTCAAATTCTGAGCGGGAGAGCTCATTGGATGTGTAATTTAATTCCGCATCCAACGAGTACCCACAATGCATACTTTTGATGGACCTCGCTACCCCAAAAACAAGAAATACTTGAAAAAACGTGATGATGACGTGATGATGACATCATCATCACATTTTTTCAGGTATTTCTTGTTTTTGGGGTAGCAGGTCTATCAAAAGTATGCAATGTCGGTACTTGTTAGTTGCAGAATTAAATTCTGCATCCAAGGAGCTCTCCTGCTTGAAATTTGAGTAAAAACATAGGGAGATATGTCGAAAATACGAACAAAAAAAGTAGTTTTCTTTTATGACAAATATGTCAATTCAACCATTATGGTTGACTCATTTTATTGAAATTCTATTGGTTCTTGAATTCCAACTCACAAAATTTATTGTTGGCACATTTTCTTATAAGGCCCATTTTAGACCCCAAATTTCCTCTAATGATGGCCATGGCTGAGGCAACTGATTTTGTCCATATATATGATACAAAGCATAACTATAACAAGAGCCAAGAAATTGATTTCTTCAGGGAGATAGCTGGAATATCCTTCAGTCCACATACTGAATCTCTTTTATTGGTGTCGTGGATTGAACATATGGCATCCTCCTTAGATATAGCAGACTGCATGAATATTTTTTATCTTGATTCTTTAATATGAAGTGTTCCTTGATTGGTGATTTAGAAATCCAAAGTTCAAGTGTTGCATATTGGATTGCATTAATATTGGACCAAAGAACTGAAAGCAGGTTTCATTGAACATATGCACATATTGTAGAGAAAATATGTACAATAGTTGACCGTGTTAGGTTCTTTTGATTGCATGACATTATCCTTTAGTATGACAAGGCTATGAGGTGACCATTTTCTCATCAATAGGTAGCTGGTGTCAGTCATATAGTTGATGACATTTTAAAAATGGAATGTGCAAAACGTTATTTATCAACAGAAATATTTTGGAATTAAATTTTCTCTAAAGAGCAGGGGTGCTGAGGTCGCTTGTTCAAATAGTAGTGGTTCAAGCAAAAGTTTATACAGGAGGCTTTGATTGTATGACATAACACTATGGAAATGAATCATTATTCCCATTTGCCCCACGAAGCAGTGTTTCAAAGAATAAAAATGAGGGCTTTGTCAAATTATCAACAAAGGCAGTGAAATTTGATTCTGCAGTCCAACAAATGGGAAAGAAATTGCTTTCTTCATCTGAGAGAATTGATTCAAATAGTAAAGATGATAATGACAGGGGAATTCATAACTTAAAAGGGGCTGATACTAATAAATCTGAAAACATATCGAATACTTTTTGTCTTCAATCTCTTGTATTACCATGATCTTCAACTTCTAGGGCTTCGAGAAGCTCATCTATGGTATCCATTTCTCGCAATTCTAATTCTTCATCAGCCTCACCCACGGCCTCACTTATGGCATCATTTAGAAGTTCTCCACAAAGTTCAATCAAGCCAGTTTCTGAAGCAAAGGAAATCGCAGTAGTGATTTTTCATAATGTAGAAGAAATGGAATTAGATTATGTGTATTCATCTGAATTTAACTCTACAGAACTGCGACTAGGCCCATCAGGTAATATGAGAAATGGTCATCATGGAGGATCATGGCTAATGTCACGAAAGGAAATAGTGGACTTGTGACTCTTTTGTTGAGATACTTAACAAGTATTTATATTTCTTTGAGAAGGAAAATCCATAGACCATGAGCAATCTTATTCGAGATATTATAGATTTTATTGATACCGAAATGGAAAGTGAGAGTGTCACCCAAGATCCATTTGTGGATGTATTTTTTTGCAGGTACCTTGTGATATATTTAGTTCCAGAAACAAAGTTATCAGCTGTGACCAAATATCTTATCAGTAATGTAGAACAGAGGCAACGAGAAATATTTGAAGGGATTTTTGTTTTAAATGAATAAGACACATGTCATAGTCAGTGGTTACTTTTTCAATTTTTAGTAGACTTACATCCAAATAAAGTGGATCTAGAAACAGTTTATTTAGAAACCAATTTTCCTATATATTGTAAGATTTTGATGACCACCAGAGACACACATGGGAGTCGATCCTGGGAGACTGTGCAGACATTCAAGTTTACTTTTGTAAGAACTTATTTTGCATTTTGAATGACTTTTAATACATTATATGGACCTACGCCTTTGATCTAAACTATTTTTATATTCTTTAGTTCAGTTTGAACTCTTCATGCCGTGAATGTTGTGTAGATGTTTTCTATATTTCATTTATATTTCATTTCATGTATGAAAGTGAATATTAAATACTTAGTGATATTTGGAAAGTGTTTTCAAAGACCAGTATTCTTATATATGTGCTACAGATTCAAACTGTGTTTTTTATTTGTAGTCATATATATGTTAAAGCTTATCTCATGTACCTCATGCTTGTCATTCATTATTGCAAGACTCTTGTCTTTTACATTTGTATTGCTGAAGTTTTTAGACATTGTTTTCTGCCTTGTTATCCCTATACTTTTGATTTGCATTGTTATCCAAAAAAAACCTATAAAAACAGTCTTTTATTTGAGGTTCCTGAACACTGCTGACCCCATAATCTAGGTAGTAGAATTTAGGGAAAACACCATGGTCTGACATTATTTGTTAGGGGAAACCGAAATGCACAATAACGTGATTAAAGAAGAAACATGTTGTAGTGTCGGCCTTATAGTTAAATGTAGGCATGGACTCAACCCATTTGGTGAAATAATCAGCAGCCACGATGATGTAGTTATGGTCATCGATCGAGGTAGGATTATAGATCATGAAGTCGATCATTGATTTGCAGAAGGGACTAACTGTGACTATGGGATGCAAAGGTGCAGGGGGAGTCCTTGCCTTTGGGACAAAGAGTTGAAAGCTTTAGAAGTGTTTGACTGCCTCAATGCAATCAATGAAAATGGAAGAAAATAGTCTGCATGTAGAATCATATGAGCAGTCTCCAAACCAGAGAGGTGGCTAGCGTAGGCTCCACTATGACAGTCATTGAGGAATTGTTTAGCCGCATCATGGGTGAGGCACCACCATAGTATGGTATCGATGCCCCGATGATACAACACATCCCCAATGAGGCTATGGAAAGCAACTTGGTGTTGGATGCATCATATATCTTCACGTCTTAGGTGAGCCTCAAATTTATAGGTGCGCAAGTATAGGATAATTCCCCCATACCATGGATCTTCTGTGGAAATGACAAATAAGAACTCGTCAGGAAGTTTGACCGTAACCGGTGGTGATGTGGAAAATGGAGGCAAGTCTGTCATTAGTGCATCTAGCTCCAAAGATTTGTTGCTCTTGGGGGCAATGAATTCCAAGTTGAATTCCTAGAGGATGACAATCCACTTGGTTGCGCGACCTTGTAGGAGGTGGCAGCTCAAGAGGTACTGCATAAGGTTGGAATCGGCCATGACTTTAGTATGGTTTACAAGAATGTAATGGAGTAAAGTTTTGACCGATAACACAATGGTGAGGGCCATTTTTTCTTCAGATGAATATCGTAAGCAGGGACTGGTCAACTTCTGCCTAATGTAGTAAATCACATGCTCTTGACGAACAACGTCCTCTTGGACCAACACTCTAGTGATGGCATTTTTGGATGACGACACATAGAGTATGAAGTCTTTGGTGAAGTCAGATGCAGACAGCAATGGAGCGGAAGTCAGAGCTTTCTTTAATGCATTAAAATCATCTTGGGCATGCTGATCCCAAACAAATGGGATGTTGGTACGAAGTAGGCATAAGAAACCGTGGAATTTTGTCGCATATTCTTGTATGAAGTGGCGAAGGAAGTTGGCCTTTCCTTGGAGACTCTGTAATTGGCACAAATTCCATGGTTAGGGTAGATCAAGAATAGCTTGAACTTTGAGAGGGTCAACCACAATCCCTTTGCGATAAACGATGAACCCAATTAGACGATCGACTGGGACACAAAATACACACTTGAGAGGGTTCAAGCAGATTTTGTGCTTGCAACATCATAGGAATACTTGTCGCAAGTCGTCTAAGTGTTGTGAGTGATTCCATGAGTGAGCGGTGAGGTCATCTAGGTAGATTAGTATTATGTGAACAAGGTCGTGGAAGCAGTATGTCACGGCTTGCTGAAAAGTGGCTCCAACATTTTTAAGGCCAAAGGGCATCACTCGATATGGAAATGTTCCCCAGGGAGTTTTGAACGTAGTCTTGTATCGGTATTCCTTTCGGATCTGAATTTGGTTGTATCTGGGGAAACCATCCATGAAGGAAATTACCTCATGTCCAGTGCAGGCATCGATGATTTGGTCAATGAAAGGAGTAGGGAAGTTATCTTTGGGACATGCCAAATTCAAATCATGAAAATATGTACAGACACAGATGGTACCTTGTTTTTTATTCATGGGAATAGGATTAGAAACCCAAGTGGTATATACAATGGGGTATATAAATCTTGTTGTGCCCAACATCTCAATTTTGGCTTTTACCATGACCACCTTTGAAGGGTGAATGGGTCATTGTTTTTGACGCACAAGCACCACATCTGTCCATGTATCAATATGGTGTTCCACTATGGATGGATCCAACTCCAGCATCTCGGTATAGGACCAAGCAAATATGTCACAAAACTCCTGAAAATTTGCTTTGTAAGAGCTAGGATGGGGTTTTTGAACCAATCCACTTTACCATGTATAAAGTCCTTAGATTCAATTGAATATTGATTGGATGTTGAAAAATATTCCCTAGGGATAAAGAATGAGTGATGGTTCATATCATCCCACGTGTATTCAGGAGTTGATAGAGCTTCAAGGATCTCCTCGTCATTGCTAAAACAATGGTTGGATAGATCATAGGGATCATCTATGGTTGCAGAGACAGTAGGGTCGGCAGAGCTAGAAATCATGTAAATGGTTGTGGTGTTTGAGAAAGAAATAGGAGGGTGAATCTCCTCAATGACAGTGATCTCAAACTCATGAGAGTGCTTTTGAAGATCATGAAGGACAGACTGATACTCAGCCAATTCTGAGAAGTGGTGTGAATAGTGGTTGTATAAACTGCAAATAGAGCATGAATGGTTAGTCCTTAAAGAATTTTTCTTAGCCACTGGTGGAGCTGAGATGGTGACTACTGGAAGGCCATCTATTGTATCCATATCATCTATGTATGTGTGTAAGATAGGTATGTATGGGAAGTTTTGGGTTGCATGTCCATGGACATTACACAAAGCGTGGGGTGGAGTAGGCTGAGGTTCGATTGTTTCTTTGGACTCTGGAGGCCTTTTCCCCAGTATTATTTCAGAGAGAAGGGGAAGGCTTAGGAGTGAAAGGTGTGTTTGATGGGCCTGGAGGAGGGCATGACTCTACTGCAATCGGTTGGACGAGAGTCAACACAAATTGAGGCATCAGAGGAGGGGTAGGTGGTTCAAGGTACCACACAGGAATTTCCAACGTAAAATTTGGTAAATTTAGAGTAGCCATAACAGGATTACTCACGATGCTGGAAGGTGGGAAAAGGAAGGGAATTGTGTGGATTGGGAAAGAACCCAAATAATTCCCGTGTGAGAAAGGTTGGGGTTGCGACTGATTTTGTGGTGGGATTAGGATGGTACTAGAAGAAATAGTACACAACTCAGTTGTGTCAGTCGGCACAGTCGTAGGTGGCAGAGATGGAAAGGTGTCTATCGTGGGCACTTCGACGAATAATCCCGATCCTACCGCTGATAAGGATGGGATAGATACACCGTCGATGGTAGTATCAATGGTGGGGATGACATGTTCCATTGTGTCCGGTCCTTGTGGATCGTAGTACGTTAATTGATCAACCGTTATGATCTTTCCATCATGAGGGAACATGAGGAGTTGAAAGATGGTGGATTCCATGACTCTCATGGAATACATGTAGCTACGTCTGAGGAGGATTTTATAATCAAGTTGGGCACTAATAACCTTGATGTCAATTAAAACCATTTTACTAGATAATGAAATAGGAACATTCAAAATAATTCCCTCATCTTTGGTGGAGTTCCCATCGTAAGCACGGAGTGTGGCAGTGGATGGTTGGAGGTTCGGGGACCCAAGTTTATACCAGACAATGGTTGACACGACACAAGTAGATGCCCCTTCATTGACAATACAATGGTTTAAAACCAAATTTCGAATTGAAACCGGAATATGGAAGGTGATGGTAGATGGCATTCAGGGTTCTCCTTGGTCTAGATCAAATGTGATCAATATGGAATCAGAGAGATCGATGACCCCTAAAGTGGATAACAACGCTTTCCACTATGTTAGGAAATTTTTAAGCACCTATAGAGTGGACATGGCCATAGGTGATTGGGCCAAGTTGTCAACAATGCTATAGTTTAGGGTAGCCCGAGCAGTTGCGTTGTTGGTAATGCGTCATATAGGAAACCGTGAACCTCTGGCTGCCCCATCAATGGGGGGTGTAGGTAAGTGGAGGAGCATGTTGGAAGTGTTAGAATTGGATGTTGTTGAAGGGTCAACAGTTCTTGTGGCGGAGCCATACTAGTTTTGTCTGGTCTGGAGGTTGAATTATTCTGTTGATAGTGTCATTAGGTGATGGACACTAGTCTCAGTAGGCGGAGCCGTAGTGGGGGTTGGGGGAGCTGCAGGAGATGTGGGACAAGGTGGGGCCAAGGGTGCGATAGCAACCAATCCTTAGAGGGGTGTTGTAATCTGCAGATCACATAAGGTTGCCAATAATACATACAAAAACATACACAGGAGCAAGAGACAAGAACTGATATCAGAACAGATTATATTATTCTCAATAGGTCATACAAAGCCAAGAACTGATCTGAACTATGTTCTTGTGTGGCTCAACAGCCTAATATACATGTTACAAACAGTTACAATCATAACTACCTGTCGGTTCACCGAACCGACACGACTATTAGTTAACAGACTAACTACTATGTTTACTCAGCCGACCGACGTAGTCGGTCTCTTGACTTAGTCGGCTGGTCGACTAAGTCGGTCTTTGCTCAAGTCGACTTATGTCGACTTGCTCCTTCTACATCTCCCCCACAAACAAAACATTTCTTCGTCCCGAAGAAAGAGGGACGTAAAAACAAAAAGAGATTAGAATTCCCAGAATTAGATCGGCAAAAAGGGAAACTGCTACTGAGGTGGGCTGTGCAACCGAATAGTTGGTCTTCTCTGTACACAGACTTCGACTATGGCTGGTGCTGTGATGGCAAGCTGATGTTGAAAATCCGTCCATGTCTGCAAGGCTTTCTGAATGTCGATAGTCAGAGTAGTGATATTTGAGAGTACCGACATCTTCTCTGCCATTGCCATTTCTGCAATATTTTCCATGTTGGGGCCCAGTAGCTGATTGTGTTCTTCCGCAGTCTCAAGGAGTCTTTTCATCTGCGGACAGATGTTGTCGACTTTCTCCAGGTTGGGAAGTGCGTGCTGAACCCACTGGTGTGCCTCACGTTCCAACTGCTGCAGCTTAGTGCTTTCCATCACTATTTGATCCTTGATTGTCTGCCTCAGTTCTGTCTCAGTCGACTTCCTTCTTTCCAAGGCCTGAATGCCTTGTCTGGTCTGCCTCGTCCGACTATAGACCTGCCCATAATGAGTAGGCAATTCTCGGAGTACTTCCTCAGTTACAATGGATTCCTCCATGTGGTCTTGTAGAAGTTTGTGAGCCTCCGAGAATGCTGTGTGTTGAGTTAGGAGCAGTCGGACAGTTTCTTCTTTTTGCCCGGCCTTAGTCTGGTGGAGGTGGATCTGGATGGTCGTTTCTTCTTTTTGCCCGGCCTTAGTCTCGTGGAGGTGGATCTGGATGGTCGACACCAACCCTTCAAACAGCTGATATGCTCTGTTCAGTGGTCGGTCGGTAGCAGCTTCGACAGGTCCTGGGGTAACAGTCTGTACAAGAGACCTGCACTTGTCGAGGAACTCGACTTCTTCGGTCTCCTTATCTTTGAGCTGTGTCCTTAGTCGGGTCGTCCTCCTCTTCGACTCTTTTGCTAGGTTGCTCAGTAGCTGGCCAACCTCTGAGTCGGACAACGAGCTTACATCTCATAAGCTGATCCTTAGCTGATCGGGTCTAGGAAGAGGTTCTGTTGGTTCCTTTGCTTGCTCTGTTGGTTTGTCGGGAGGATCTGCAGAAGTGGAAGGTAGATTANAGGTTCTGTTGGTTCCTTTGCTTGCTCTGTTGGTTTGTCGGGAGGATCTGCAGAAGTGGAAGGTAGATCAGAGGTCGAAGGGGTGTGGGTCGGAGGGTTGCGTTCGGTAGTCGGGGATTGTTCAGTTTGGGGAGGTGGTATGTTCACCTCCGGCGGTGGTGATGATGGTGGTCTCGGCTGTGACTCAGGTGGTGGTGGAGGCGGTGGAGATGATGGTGGGGGGGGTGTTGGGAGTGGGGAGGAAGGGTTGCCTGACCCTGGGGGGGATGGAGAATGGGGTTGGGGACTTTGGTCGGAAGATATAATGTCTTCTTCCGGTGGGACTTGGTAGTCGGTGAAGGTCTGTTCAATGCCTGATACTTCGCCACCTTCGGG
>LPNX010068376.1:123526-170246 GCA_001517045.1 Pseudotsuga menziesii | reverse complement strand
TCTTCCTCCAAAATTAATAAATATTATTTTATTATTTTAACTATTATTTTATTAGTTCATTTTAGGAGGCCCATTTTGAGTTGAAATTTCCTCTAATGCTAGTTACCCTTCTGGTCCGACGATTGCACTGAAAGCACACTCCCCATTTGGGTGGGTTGAGACGAAGCCATGGCTTTGTCCCAAAGCAAATTGGTTGATTGACAATTGACTGACCTGTTTCACAACTGAATCCACAGGTTTAGCACTCACACAACCAACAATTCCATCGGCATGTGGTCCAGGTTTAACTTTGGGGTCGAAACTAGAACATGGAGCATTGGGAATGATCTCATATAACAAACTGGATTGAGCATAAATCAAATCCAGTTCCTGCACCCTAAAAATGGCTTCTTCCTCATTTTGCACTCCGGATGTAGAAACATCCTTCGCTATATAAGGAAATAACGACTTAAGGAACCATTCGAGGAGGAATTTCAGCGGTATAAAGGCTTTAATCAACCTCTTTCGTCTACGCCACTCTTGGATATGGTCCGAGATATGCGTGGCTTTATCCTGCCAAAATGTTGACAAGAGTTCCTTACCAACGTCGTAATGCACTAGTAGATGGAAGTGGTTAAGAAAAGTCATCGCTAGGTCATCGACAAAGCGAATGCCCCCCTAGGTAGCTCTATATACCATTTCACGGAAGGCCCTGTAAAGGTGCGTTGAAACAACCATAAATGGATTAAAACTTGGTGTAAGTAATTTGAAGAGCACCATAGGTGAAAGGTAGTAACATGTTCGCTCGGATCCTCTCCCATTTTTCCCTCAAATTTGGGTATGTCCGAGGGAAGCTTAGTAGGGACAGCCGGCCAAGCTTGGTCATGAGATACAGGATCGTTCGTCAATCTTGACAAGTCAAGAATATTTAGCGTTGCGAGGAAAGGGAACCTAGGGTGAGCAATTCGGTGCACTGCTCCCTGATAGTTTTGATTCACATAAGTCTGATCACCATAACTACCATGGCCTCGACCATAGTGCCCTCCTCCCGTTTGACCTGTGTAGGGGGGTATGGAAGCACCATAATGTGGTGTACCTTGACTATTCGGCACTACAAAGCTGTAATTTGGAGAGTAAGCGGGTTTTTGATACCCATACCCATAAGGTGAAGAACCCTGTCCATACTGTGTCCCATAATAAGGTCCATAAGTCATCGCATGAGATGTCCCATGAGACACTCTGTAAGTAGGAATATATGCTCCGGAAGTAGGAATATACATTCTGGAAGTAGGAATATATGCTCCGGAAGTAGTAACATGACCTCTAGAAATAGGAATATGACCTCCTGAAACAATGGGCGGTATTTGAACCTGAGACACAACTGGTTGACTAATAGCAGCACGGACATGACTCGTAGCAACATTTCGACCCGAAGGACCACGTGAATGAGGTGGAGGGTAAACATTCAAAGAACTAGGGATAGAGGATGAAGGGACCTATGAAATTATGTATGTGTTGTTCCCTATAGTCACTCGTCTTGGATCTAGTATCCTAATAGGATCACTAACCCTAGGCCTAGCAGGAATATGTGATGTAACTTCCACCGCCAGGATGGAAGGTGCAATGTGACTTTTGCTCCCAAACCTCTCCACATGGTAAGGAATGAGAATGCCCCCAGGTGTAGTGTTAGGCTCAAACTCAAACTCGACATGAAATGCCAAATCATGTGTGGGAAAACCAGACATACCATAACTAGTGCTCATGGGTTCAAAATGAGTCTCATCATCTTCTGGCATTCCATACCAGCGATGCATCAATGGGGGATCAACACTAGAGTAAGTAGGTCTATCATGAAAAGTACCTTTCTCAGAAATTACAAGACCTAACTCAGTTAAATCAAGTGAAGGATCATAGTTAGGAGTAAACTCCCCATCTTCCACTTGAATGGGAGAGGGTGGCTCAGGAATACCTTCTTCATTGTCTCCCATCATCTGTGAATCAATGTGAAAAGTAGTCCACCTGGACTGTCTATCTCTCTCTCCCAAAAGAGGAGGATATGTAGAAGGCAGAAGTCCTGCTAAACGACGAGAACAAGGAGGAGCTGCACCCGAATCCACAATGACTCAAAAAATGTAAAAAGACTCTCTAATTACGCAAACCCTAGGAAAGCTAACATGCACAGAGCATACACCAATAAAATCTAAAGCCAAACACAAACAATCAAGGGTAGGATAAATGAGCTCCTGAATGAAGCAGGTATGTCTCTCTTAGGAGAGGCTTGAGACTCCCATACACAACAAGCAGAGGTACGTAACCAATTATTGTGGCCCTCAGCTTCAACACGTAAAGCGACTGTGCTATCCGACCCCAACCTGGACGGGACACCCACAGAATAACCCCTGTAGAGTACCCCCTCGATATCCTAGGTAAGGCCACTAAGGTCACCTCAATATAATCAATGCTCAGGCGGACAGTCGCAGGTGGGATTAACCGTATGGGAAGGGTAGCAAAGCCCGAAACTATCGAAAGAGCCCCTAGATACAAATACAATCCTGGAAATATATCTGATGCTACTCAGTTATGACTAGAGGTCATCCCAATCAATAACCGCTCACACTACCTCATGCTTAACTCCCTTTTGAGAGGAGGATCCTAAGAAACACCAATTATACCAAGGAATTTCACACTCTCACCTGGACAGACACATACATGTTGTTGCTTAGTGGTCTTGGAGAATTTACTCACAATGAACTATTCCAATACCCTAAAACCTAATCTTGTTGGTGAACCCTATCAAATAAAATAGTGTATTTCATTTTAATTAAGTGTTTTGTTATACCAAAATCTTGTCACCATCATGTGATAAGACCTTTGACATACCTACTTGCCCTGAATCCCAGCTTCTGGAGTGAAGACTAAAAGATTTTTTATCAGTCTATCACACAAATTCCTAGCATCGCTCATGCCTCTTTATCCAGGAGCGGTACCCCTGTTCGCACCGCTTTTCATCGGTTGTCCATAAGCGATTCCACTACCTGTCACTCTTGGTCCATAGGTGGTTATTACCAGAATCACTATGTCACAGAAGGAAAAGCACGGTACCCTAGGTAAAAAGGGAAAAAGAGAAGCTTCTCGAGACTTCTAGATGATAAGCCTCGAGATATCTCTTATCCCTATTGTTGTGGGTTGGTTGAGCTTGAGATCCCTCATCCTAGGATCTTAAAGGCCACCTCACCCACTCATTTCTCAACCATCTCTATCCATCTAGACCTATAAATACGAGCTCATAGCCATGGTTGAGGGGAGAACATTGAAGGTATTGTTATGCTGTTGGACTGATTCTTGGCCCAAGACCATTTGGAGAGAGCATAGAGAGCTAGAGTCGGAGCTTTTGGGGATGAAGAGCTGGTTTCATGGAGATGCATGTCAACACTAAGGCTTGGTTGTAAACTTCTTCATATTTCTAATGCAAGCTGATTTTATGTCCCATATATATTGTTGATGTTTGATTTCAGATATATATTGCTAGATTCCTTAGTCACTAGCATAGATTAGTAGATCATATTCTGGTTGCTTTGATCTGTTTCGTATTGAACTCTTTTGCAGGTACACAGGTGAACTATCAAATCCTTGCATTATAGATATCTACAATTTCTAGGGAGAGTTATCAACCTCTGTGATCTATTTGTTTTGGATTTGAACCATTCAAACCAGCGGAACACCTTGCTATCCGCAGGAGGTGAAATATTTCGAGCAACAAATTTGGCGACTCTGCTGGGGAGCAGTTGTATTCAGTTGTTTCTGATTGTCCTTAGTTAGCAACTCTTTTCTGAATCCAGGATCCATTTTCTTCAACTCTTTACAGTCAGATCTACTTTCTAATTTGTATTTTTTGGGTTTGAAATTTCCAGATCTGTTCATATCTGAGTCATTTCGGTCTTTTATGCTCTGTTTCCTTTTTCAATTCAACAGTATTTTCCTTGATCTAGTCTGTTTTTTACTTGATCAATCGTTCTTCTTGTGTTCTGGGTTTTTTATAGGGAGCCACACATGTGCCTTTGGCAAGCAGCGGTGCCATGGCCTGTGTCCAATTAGCCAGAAGCGGTGCCACCGCCTGAATCCAGTGAGCAAGAAGCGGTGCTGCCTCAAAACCGCCTGTCAGCAGCTACATCTGCGCGGTGCCAGGTAGGCCCTGTTCCAGACCTTGTATTTTGATTTTTTGTGTATTTTTAGCTTACTTTTTGATGAAAATGAAGTGTACTTTTAAAAAAAAATGCTCCCTCACAGCCGGGAGGGGCCATGAATTGTATATTCTGCAGTCGCTTTGATTGTTGTATTTCTTTCTGCATTCAAAGAGATTTTATGTTTCTTGCATTGGATTTTGCATTATTTTCTTTGCTTGAAACCTCTTGCTCTTTTCTGTAGATATTATTCATTGGAATTGGAAATATACATTTCATTTTCATGTGTAGGCTTTGGTTTGTTTTGGACTTGGAATGCATGAGTGATCCATGTTGTTTTGAGTTTTTCTTTGCTTGGGGTGATTCTTGTTTCCTTTTGCATGCTGATTTTTTCAGTGCTTGGTAGGAAATATTGGTTCTTCGTTTCCTTGTCTGTTTCAAAGAGAATTTTTAGTTTTCTCTCTCTTTTGCTTTATTCGCAAGCTTGTTGAATGATTTTCTTCTTGTTTTGTGCATGATTGTTTGAAATTCTAGATCTTACTTTCATTGAGAAGAAACATCTATTTTCAGCTTTGTGTGCATTAGAGTTAGATTTGTTTGGAAATGTTAGTGAAATCATCTTTCCATTGAGTTTTTATGTGTCTTTTTCAAGCATGAAAAGATAGGAAACATTTTGATTTATGTTATATGTTCTCTAGATCTCTTTCTTATTTGCTTTAAAGATTGATTGGGGTGCATTGATATTTCACTTTTTGTTTGAAAAGGTAGGATTGCATTTGCATTTGGGTGTGCATTTTTGGGAAGAAAAGTAAATATCTCTCCCTCTCTTAGCTGGAATTTCATTGAAGAGGAAAACTTGCATTATCATATAGATCAGTGTGCATCTTCTTTAATTTCAAGTTTTCACTCCATGGTTCCACCTAAACGCACAAGATAAAATTAACGGTAGTACTAGGTAAAAACTTTTAGCAATTTGAGTGATAAGTTAGAGACATGTTCGGGCATCGTTAAACATAGGAGCTGTCGTTATTTGTCAACATTACATCCCAGGACTCGCGCGGTTCTTCCATGTACCGTCGGTATATCGAACGGCCTTTCATGTACCCTTGAGGTATATAGAAAGGCACTTCACATACTCAATTGTATATCGGAAGGCCCCTTGTGTACGATTATGAATTAGACAACACTACTACCGATTTGAGCTCCCTCGTACCTTGAGTATATCGGGAGACCCTTTTAGGAATCCTCAAACCATCTAAGTTATCCTTTTGGCCTATCCTGTGAGATTCCTGACTCTTGTCCACTCCTTTCACATGTTTGCTTGTTTCTTTTAGTTTGAGTAGTACTTGCTTATGCGTGGTAGTCAGGGGGTTATTAGAGAGTTTAGAGATGGCATCGTCATCTGGGACTACCACTCAAGAGGTCCCTTTCCAAGATGTACCTTTTGTATTCCCTCCAAGTGAAGGTATTGGTACTCCCTTTACTGCCACTCTAAATCTTTCTAGATTAACTATAGGATTACTGGTCTGGCTATTTAATCTGGTAATTCTTGTTACACCTAATGTCTCAAATGTCACCTCTCCTCTGGGAGAGGATTGACCTCAACCTAATCCTGCTCCTTCTTCGTCGGTTGTGGCTTCATCTCTTTCTTGTTCTTCGCTTGACCAAAGCTCTTTGGTTAGTATTCATGTGGATAAGAAGAAGAAGAAGAAAGGGAAGGGTAAAAAGAAGAAGGATAAGAAAGAGAAAAAGCAGCAACCATCTGCTCTCGATGGTGCTCATTCTAAGAGAACGCCCAGAAAACCCAAGATCCCCTGTAACCTTTGCAAGGGGGACCACCTTCTTAGGGAGTGTCCCGGTCTCTCCCATGTACAAGAAGGGTGGTCTAAAAGGTCCAAACCATCTGTGTCATCAACCTTTGATCATCATGTTGACGATACTCCCTCAACCAGTGACCCATTGGTAAAAGGTCGTAAGGGTAAAGTCTTGTACCCTTGTTTGATATGCAAGGCCATGCATCGTACTTTTATTTGTCCAAGCATGGATGAAGCTTCGCGTTGGTTGGAAAATATTACTAATCATCAACAAGTGATTCCAACAAGTGATAGTAAGTTATCCCTTGATCCCCCACTAGTTGACCAAGTGGTCGATTCGTATTTATCTGTGGTTGATCCCACTCTTCCTTTGGAGAGTGAAGTTAAAGTGGTCGAGTCAGTGTCATTTCCACCCGATCCCTCTCTTTCATCAGAGAGTATTAAGACTGAAGTAGTCGTTTTGACCAAATCTTCGTCTTGTTCTTCTTTTCTAGTAGAGAATGAACGAAAACCTGCCGAAGTTTTTATGCTTCGTTCTAATTGTTCTCGACAAGAGGAAATTTTGTCTGTTTCAACAAAATCCTCTATGAGTAGTGAGGTTATTTCCTTTGACTGGAGTAACCTAACAGAGTCTCGTATTCATTCGAGTGTTCCTTTTCAGATAGTTGTGAATGTTACTGCTAGGCATATGCTTCGCACTATTGTTGACGAAGGGGCTTCTGTTAGTATTCTATCCTCTACTGCTTGGCAAGCTTTAGGTTATCCTTAGCTTGTGCCAGCCACCGATCAGATACTCGCTTTTAATCACAGGCCTACCTCACCTTTAGGGACCCTTCCTTACTTTCCTATTACATTAGGAGGGAAAACTATTTGTATCGATGTTATGGTGGTCCAAGGTCCTTTATATTTCAATCTACTACTTGGACGTGATTATGTTTATGCCATGAAATCCGTAGTGTCCACAATCTTTAGAGTTGTGCATTTTCCCCATGATGGGAAGATGGTGACCATTGATCAGCTTTCGTTTGTTACACCTGATCATCACATTACTCCTAGTAATCAGACTGCCCTGAATGTACCACATGTTCTTGTGGTTCCTTCCCCTTCTTCTAGTTAGCTTCTTCCCATCATCGGTAAAATGGGGGGCATGGCTCTAGTCTATGAAAATCATAATGGAGCTAAGCCGCTAGCTTCTTATGTAAGGGGGAAACCTACCAGCCTCTGGATATCATGTTCGGTAGGAGCAGGTTTCCTTTAGAGCATAGTTTACCTTTTGGTTTCAAGCTTGCATAAAAATGAAACCATGTCTAGAGCATAGTTTACTTTCCATTTCAAGCTCATTAAAAAATAAAACCACTCCTTAAGCATAGTTTACGCTTTTGGTTTCAAGCTTGCATAAAAATGAAACCATGTTCTGAGCAAAGTTCCCATTCTATGTCAAGCTCATTAAAAAATGAAATAGCACCTGACCATCATGTCAGTTTTTTCTTGAGAAAAGTTCCCATTCTATGTCAAGCTCGTTAAAAAATGAAATGGATCCCCTCAAGCATAGTTTACCTTTTGGTTTCAAGCTTGCATAAAAATGAAATCATTCCTAAGCATAGTTCATTTTCTATTTCAAGCTCGTTAAAAAATGAAGTAGGTTTCTCTAAGCATAGTTTACCTTTTGGTTTCAAGCTTGCATAAAAATGAAACCATGTTCTAAGCATAGTTACCTTCTGTTTCAAGATTGTGTAAAAATGAAACAGATCCCCTTCCCTTGATTCAAGTCTTCACTTTAGTGTTAGAACTTGAACCTTCACCTACCCGATTCTTGTTCTTCCTACCCCCCTGGTGAACATTTTCACATTAGTAACCAATTTTTTAGGTTGGGTATGGAAGAAGAATCGCCAGATGAAACGAAGCGTGGGGGGCATGTCGAGCCCTTAGCAACCATGTTAGGGGTTGGCTTCTCTAGAAATCATGCTGAGGGTAGGATTCCAACCTCTGTATATCATGTTAATGGGATTTTTCAAGCATAAGTTTACCTATTGGTTTCAATCTTGCGTAAAAATGAAACAAATCCTTGAGCATTCTTTCAACTGATCTTCGAGCTCGTTAAAAACAGTAAGATGGTGTTGAGCTTACTTTTCATTTTTCGTGCTCTGGTTAAAACATGAAAAGTGGTTTGAGCTTAGTTTATTACTTTTTTGTGCTCTGGATTCAAACATGAAAAAGGTTAATAGAGTCCTCTTTAAGCTCTTTTCAGACTCTTAAAATGTGAAAAGATCGTCGAGCGATCTTGTCTTCTTCATGCTCGTTAAAGTATTTGAAGAGTCGTCCGTCTGACGGTAGGTTATCTCTTTATCGGTTCAGATAGGACTATTTACGAGAAAGGAACGCTCCAGCCAATCATGACTGGAAGAGTTCTATAAGGCATGATTTTATACATTTTTGAGCCTTAGAGATTAAATCATATGAAAAAGGACCCCCAAGGAGTCTTCTTCCGTATTCATTCAGACTCTCTAAACATGAACGATACCGAGTTTTATCTCAGTGGACTCGTTAAATTAAACATTGAGAGGCCCGTTTTGGGAATGAACCCATCCTCTCTCAGGTTCGTAAAACATATGGGATTGGACTTGTCTTCTAACAAGCTATATCGAGTGTTTGTTACCCTCTTTGAACTTGTAAAACTGAAAAGAAGCACTCGTCGATCATGATGGGGGAAATGGGAAAGGAAATCATTTTGCAGATAATGGTAGTCGTTTGTCATTACCTTTGAACATGGCACTTTTCTACACAATTATGTCAGTCAATTGGGTATTCAGCTGATCTCCATGACGATCCACTTTCATGAGTCATGTCAATCCCTGAATCCCAGCTTCTGGAGTGAATACTAAAAGGTTTTTTATCAGTCTGTCACACAAATTCCTAGCACCGCTCATGCCCCTTTATCTAGGATCAATACCCCTATTCGCATCGATTTTCATCGATTGTCTACAAGTGGTGCCATCGCCTGTCACCCTTGGTCCATAGGTGGTTATTACCAGAACCACTCTATCATAGAAGGAAAAGTGCGGTACCCTGGTAAAAAAGGGAAAAAGAGAAGCTTCTCGAGAATTCTAGATGATAAGCCTCGAGATATCTCTTATCCCTATTGTTGTGGGTTGGTTGAGCTCGAGATCCCTCATCCTAGGATCTTAAAGGCCACCTCACCCACTCATTTGTCAACCATCTCTATCCATCTAGCCCTATAAATACGAGCTCATAGCCATGGCTGAGGGGGGAACATTGAAGGTATTGTTATGTTGTTGGACTGATCTTGGACTGATTCTTGGCCCAAGACCATTTGGAGAGAGCATAGAGTGCTAGAGTTGGAGCTTTTGGGGATGAAGAGCTAGTTTCATGGAGATGCATGTCAACACTAAGTCTTGGTTGTAAACTTCTTCATATTTCTAATGCAAGCTGATTTTTTGTCCCATATATATTGTTGATGTTTGATTTCAGATATATATTGCTAGATTCCTTACTCACTAGCATAGATTAGTAGATCATATTCTGTTTTCTTTGATTTGTTTCATGTTGAACTCTTTTGCAGGTACACAGGTGAACTATCAAAGCCTTGCATTCCAGATATCTACAGCGTCTAGGGAGAGTTATCAACCTATGTGATCTATTTGTTCTGGATCTGAACCATTCAGACCAGCGGAACACCTTGTTGTCCGCATGAGGTGAAATATTCCGAGCAACACGTTGATTTTAATTGGCTTTATTACTCAAAAGAGGTAGATGGTCGTGCAACTAATGGCATTATGACACAACATGAAGCAAAATGCACACCTAACTATCAATGCAAATGCATTGTGTCCATGAAAAATAGGGTATGCTACGACGTGAAATGCATAATTTTCTTCAAATGATAAATGCAAGCTTTCCTATATGAAATCCTGACTAATAATTCAAAGCAAATCTAGTGCAAGTACTATGCAAAATGCAAGATGCAATGCATAATGATAATTAAATATTTTTGGATTTTTTGTAATAAAAATGAGATACTAAAGCAAAAGAATGGTTCTACAACCCCCAGACTCTGCAAGCACAATCAAGCAGCACTCACACAAAGTACTAAGGTAAAATAAATCTAATGCACTAATCCCAAAACAAAAATTGAAAATGCAATGACAAGAACATTCTTCAAAAAAGAAATTTTACCCTAAAAAAACACGTCTCTGGTCAGAAATAGAGGTGTATACAGACTCTAGCAGTATCAAAGGAGACTCAGCAATCATCAAAATTCACCCAGCAACAATAAATATTCCTCTAGAAGGAAAAACTAAGGGCATACGCAATTATTCGCAATAAGCCCGCGTGTGTACGTGGATATAGCAGTGAAACCTGCGTATATACGCGACTGTGAGTTAAAAACTTGCGTACATGAAGAAAGGTGCATAAAAATAAAGGAAAATAGACAAGCTGAGACAAACTTCACACCAATCAGACACTACTAGGTTAACATGCCCCTAGACCCGACACAGAAATAAAGAACAAAGAGCAATTCAAAGTCATCGAATGCCGATAGAAACCCCCAAAGGACAACTACTAGGAACTCCCCAGCGGAGTCGCCAATTCTGTTATGGAGATAAATTCCTATGGCTTGGGGTACCACAACAGATATCTTGACTCCAGAAATCAATCCTTTCCAATATGTAAGAGAAATCAAATATCTAACACTAAAGGATCAGACCTCATACCTTATTCTAGATGGTTGAAGTAGATCCCCGTTGAGCTTTCCAACTTCAGCTTGAATTGATGAATCACTTCCTCAACAATAAGTAAACAAGAAAAGCATACTATATATATTGGTGTTAGATCTACACTAGCATATATAATCAACAACTTATAAGCATTTGAAATCATCCATGGATAAAATATTCATTCAAACATACATTATTGGACAAGAAAAGATATTTCTATTAATATAAAATCAGATATTACAATGAATGCAACCTCTGTTGGCACGTCTGCGAATCAGAGAAACTGAATCCCCCACTTGGGCCTCCACCACCTCAATCCTCCATCTCTTGATAGCAAGCTCACAAGCAAAAGGCAAGCTTGGGAAGAACACTAAAGTGCTCCAAGGGACAAAGGGATGTAGACTCAAGCACAAGTTCCAACAACAATGGACTATAGTTTCTTTGCTCTCAATTCTCTTATGCCTTCAATGTATCCAAAGGGTTCCTTATATAGTTTTCAATGGGGTAATGAAAGGTCAAATCCGAGCGATCTCAAGGCATATGGAAGGCTAGGAGACAAGTGAATCGGATCCATGTCAAGGAAAACTCCAAAAGGATTTGGATTTTGTACACATCCTGATGTACGCGATTTTAGAGGTCAAACCAGCATATATATGCAATAAAAGGTTTAAAAGTCGCGTATAGCAATTGTCACTTTTTTTTAGGGATGGTCTAGGAAACATCAAAGGAAAAAAATGGTCCAAGGGGTTTAAGGAGTATGCAAAGGGACAGGGGAAGACCATACAAGTGTGATTCACCTAGTGTGGTAAAATCAGCTATAACACCATGGGATAAATTCTACATCCTAGTAAAGCCGTGTTCTGTTTAGTTGCTTAGTCATTGGTGCTTCTTTAGACTAAGAAGGATTTGAAGATGTTTTACTATCGGAGGAGTCCTCAGATGGTGATGAAGACGAAGTAGGTGGTGTAGGTGGTGGTCCACCAAACTGAATGTTAGGAAGTAGATCTGCTTGAGGATGTTTTGTTTGTTCAAACAATAGATCTATTTGGATATCAATGATTACTCCCTGTTCAGTTTTGTTTTGAGTGCTTGTGTTAACACACAAGTTATTAGTTGAACGAGCCAGGGACAAGGCGTCTCTAAGGCTTTGAACTATTTCATTCCTCTACTCTACACTGGTTGTGATATCGTGAGTACTTTTTCTCAACTGTTCAAGGGTGAGGGATCCCCTAGTTGGTGATACAAAGAGGATTTATATTCTTCTATTAACTTGTTCCATAATAGGTGTGATAGGGACTATTGTTTGACTTTCTACAGGTTGTGTTGTAGACGTAGAAGCTTGAATATGTCTTATAGTGATAATTGGTGATCTGGGAGGAAAAGGTTTGCTTTTGTTTTGTCTTGACATGTTTAACTATGTCCCTCCTTATAGAACCATTTGTTGATGGCTCGAGCTTGTAGGTTTCTGGATAAACTACAAGACAATCAATAGAAGGAGATAGTCCAACTAGAAAGGCTTCAAATCGATCCCACTCAGAGTTGATTCTATTCCATAATTGTTTGATGCAACTAACTCCTATGGATATAAGGCCTCCACTAGCTAAAGGTTTTTTAGATCTGAATGGATTTGTTATTCCTCGAGAGAAGATCTGGGAAAGTTCCACAGTAACTGGAGACTAGATCTGTCTAAGCCTAACTGAGACAATAATTGTGAATAATTTTAAGTAGAGCAATTAGATGTATGAATTATGAAAAATAAATAATAACCCAACATATAGAAATATAAATCAAACCTATTCCCTTTTTCCAACCTTGAATGAAACTGAAACAATGAAAATTATACTTATTTATCCAAAGTATTACATATGTATAAATGTTCTATCAAAATAATAACAATTCAAAAATCAGTATGGTCATAAGTGATTGTTCAGTAGTTGCAATTAATGACATATGAATTAAATTAAGATATTTATTCAATGCATAATCAACACATTAACATTGTAATGAAACATCAATACAGTGATCGGTGTTTTTTTTTTATAAATAAGCAACCTATGATCAATTTGTTATTAAGATAAAAGAATAACCTAAATCCATGAAAGAAATTTAATGAATTGCCCAAAAACATGACATAAGAAACAGTGTAGCTTTTATTAAAACTATAAGAAATTACAATATTGCAAAATCACATAGCATCCCTGGTATGTCCTTGGTGGTTCCTTATCCTATTGGACTATAGAATTACTCCCATGAGGCCCCCTCTTGGGAGACATCCTTCCCTTTAAATAATTATTACAATATTTTACAAAGAAATAAAATCCTCCCAAAATATGGGGTTACAAAATATCAGTTTCAAGATTTGCCAAGTGAAGACTACCTCTTGGAAAATAAATCCAACAAATCATGTATGCAGTGATACTAGGAATGCTCTAGGTGTTGTTGAGCCTTTCAAATCAAGGACCTGATCTCCCTTTTCTTAACCTTTCCCCATTCTCAGAGGAAGAGGTCAATTCTCATCTACGAAGTGAGAGGTGATTTGATCCAATCCTTAACTTCGGTCAGGTGAAGTTGACTGATTTCCTGAATATGCTCCTTATATTTTGCAAAGTCACTCTTAATGTGTTCTAGATTAAGCTTCGGAGGCAGGGCTTCATCAATTGGATCCAATAGTGAATGGTCCAAAAAACCTAACAAAGTTTTCAAAGCAAGCCATATATTTTTACAAGCCACTTGACTATCTCGAATGATGGATTCTACCAAGTTACAAACATTTTCCCATGTTTCTATTGAAATATGGATCCTCTTCAGCTTAAACTTGTCCAAGACTGGTAAATCATCAGGTTATCCTTGATGTACTTTTTCCAATCCACCAAAGTGTCATAATCTCTTATTGCTTCATTTCTCCTTCTATTGTGGTCATAGAGGAGGTAAGAATGGTGTTTGAATGCATTGTATGTCTCTTGAATCTCATTAAGTCCTTCAAAGAGAGTAACCATTCGTTGATACAGGTCATCATGAATTCTATAAGCCAAATGTTTAAATTATTCCTATGTGAATTTAGAGAATGAAGAAGTAACATATATAAATTTAAAATCTTTAAGCTGCTCCTGAAGGGTGGCAATATTCTGAGTATTCTCATCATTCAACCCTTTTGCTTCTTCAATTTGTTGCTTGAGAAGATTATTCTGGTATTGGAGTTGCTTCAGATTCTCTTCATATTCATTCTTCAAATCCTGTAGTTCTTGTTGATGTTGTATATTTTCCTAAGCTTGATCTATCTTGGACCTCTGCAGATCCTATGCTTTTTCCTCAACTTCCTTGTTGAGAAAATAAACTTAATCATAATTTTCCCCTGCAAAAGCCCCCATGGTAGTTGCAACTTCTAAATCCTCTTGTTTGACATCAGTGGAATTCCTCTTCCACGCAATCTGGTTTTTCGCTAAACCTTTCTTAAAGGTCCCCTCTCTAGATCTTTTGGATCCCTTGTTAACTACAACCTTTTCCTTCTTGCTCCAAAATTACTACCCTAATGAGACAACTGCATCCTCACCAAATTCAGCCACCTACTCTACTGTTGAGATGGTTCCTTTAGGGATTGTAACTATATGGGAAGGATGGGAAGTGTCAGGGTTAGGGATCTACATATTGACAGAGGGGATGGTAGTGGAAGGTGTGGAGGAATAAGAGGCATGGGGTGAAAAGATGAAAGTAGGAACATATGTGATAGGTTGGGGAGAAGTGGTGGGGATAGAAGATGTTGCATGTTGTGAGACAGATGAATGGGTTTGTGGAAATGTGGAAATTTGGAAATGGAAAGCAACACAAATGTTTCTAAAAAATGGGTAAGGTGGAAAAAGGGATAGAAATAGACATAGTTAATGATATTGAAGGTGTACCGTTAGTGGCAGAAAGAATGTGGGAGAGGTTAATCTACGAAAAGGTATGTTAAGTAATCGTAGTTTCAAATATATTTCCATTTTACTAGGTTGTTGAAACCATTGGTGGTAAGCTGGTAGAAATGGTGACAGGGCATACGTAAGTGGAGGGATAGATCTCCTCCTCAAGATCACTTTCAATATCCTGCACTTCAATATTTGTATGCGATGAAGGATCAACTTGTTAAATTGGCTCAACTTGTAGAATTGGATGTTCTACCCTCTGGAATATTTGTGGTGGAGATTCTAAGACTGCTTCTTGTATTGGTGTAAACTGACTGGTCATGAGCAAAGGTAGAAAATTCATCATTATAAAAAATGGCATAGATTTGATACTATTCTAGGTAATAGGTTTATAACACTCGTCTCCTGGTGTCAGAGAAAATGCCAGCATTAGGGTCCTTTCTCTTTTGCTCGTTCAAAACAGTTTTAGACCTTGTATTTCTTGACATATTTGCAGAATGGGAGGTAAATTCTGATAGAAACTTGGTGACCTTAATTAAAATTTAACCAAGATTGAATCACTGAGAATTGCGAAATTGGAGAAACTTACCAGTAGATAGCTTGAAAACAAGAGGACTTGTGGGCTTGGTGAGAAAATAATAGTAAAATATTTCCGCAGGTAAAAATCTCTGGTTGAAATGGTGAACAAATTGTAAAATTTGAATTATTTAAATTAGCCAAGTCCAATGAAGAAATAGATCTACGTCATAGATTTAGAAAAAATCAATGGTCCATATTAGAGCGGGAAACATAATTGCGGAGATCAATTTTAACCAATTTCTTCAATTTTGATTTTCGTAATCTGCAATCCATATTGCAAGTTACGGAAATGCGGGATGGTATTTGCGACCAAAAAGGGATTTGTGGGTTGTGGATTGCGGGAAAACAATTTTCAAAACCTTCCAGAAAAGGACTTCTGCTATCCGCGTTGCAAATTGAGGAATGCAGGTTGCAGAAATGCAAAAATAACAAGCAAAATAGATTGCTTCTGTAATCCAAAAAACAAAACAAAAAACAAGGCTTTGATGCAATTTATTAAAAACCAAAACATAGTACTTACAGTAAGCATGAATAAGACCCCATAAGCAAAAATCATAACCTTAAAGCTTACCTTAGTGAATGAATGTGGCTCCCATTTTAGAAACTGAAATGGGATCTTTTTTTTCCAACAACACATACCAAGATCAAAGATGAGCTCTATCCATGAAAGACATGTGTCATCACAAGAGAAACCCACAAGCATGAATCATACATTTTCCAAGATTACAAGATGAGGGCACAAATTAGAAAACAAAAGAGTATCTAGATAGATTCATCACATATTTCTTGCAACTAGCTTTCCAACGAGCCAAGAATTTTGTAATTTCGATACCATATGAGAGACTTATGGTAGTTTTTGTGAATCTCCTCAATCCTCAAATACGCCCATAAATTGCTACTCCAAAACGTTTCACAATTTTTCTCCAAATATGCACAATAGAAAGAAAGACTTTATTGATGATGAAATCAAATGTTTTTCCCTATATTTATACACTTCATCATGATATAGTATCTTCTTTTAGTATCTCCTTAAACTCATCCTTAATTTGTGGATCTCCATATTTTAAGGGGGTGTCGAGGGTTAGTACCCCACATCAAAATTCCATCATGACACTTCATGTCAAAAAATTAATATTACTTCATATATTCTCCAAAGGGGATTCTAGGACTTGACCACATCATCATACTTGGTGTATATAACACTATTTCTTGCAGGAATCCTTACCACTTCAAGTGGTCTAATGGGCCAAAGTACCACAACTTTTGGAGTCATGTTGACCAAGAATTATTATTTTGGGGGAACTTCAATATTCACACCAACTTGCTTCGAACCAACTTTGGGGACTCTTTAGGGACTTCTCCACCATGGGTCATGTAACCCCACACTCATGGTAAAATGGACCAAACACCATTGCTTATGGGTTTCTTCACCTTTTATTTCAAAAATTCATAGGGGAAACCTTAGAGACTTCTTTAGGGTTTTGATACATATGTGTACATCATAAAGTGTCTTCCCGTGAGGGCCATGCATAATTGTTACGCCATAAGGGGAACGCTTTGGAGGACATATACATACAGAGTTTGACATCAATGAAAACTTTATTGAACATAGTCTTTAGGAGACCAGTAACCATATTATGAGTTACCATCATCTTCATAATGAGAAATTTTAGATGACCAAGTCGTTCATGCCAAATTCGACTTCTATCATCCTCCTGGGAGACAGGTGAAGTCAGTCGAGTCTTCTGAAAATCATAGAATTTATAAAATTCATCCCTAGGATCCAAAATTCTAGAGGAAACACTTTCTCCTCCATGCCTTAGATCCGTCACAATAAAGAAATCCAACCAGAATTAAACAACCTTCTTAGTCTTCGTTAGTTGAGCAACTGAAAACAAATTTGCACTCAGATTCGATACATGATAGATGTCTTATATACGACCATGTTGACATTCAACATCTCCATTTATAAAGACAGTGAGGGAGTATTCATCAACAACATAAATATTCTCTTCTGGAGAACCACTTAAGGAAGAGAACTGAGAAGAAACCTTAGCCATGTGATGAGTACATCGAGAGTCCACTATCTAGTCAGTCTGATTTGTGTGAACATGTAATGTCTGAGAAGTGCTGATAGAGAAGGTATAATTTTCAGGAGGTCAGTTGGCCAACTGTCCAGTTGATGCACAATCCTCCAAGCACTTGATCTGGCCTTCTAAGCCCTTCATTTTCTTCTAAAAATTCTTCTCGACATGTCCCACCTTCGAACAGTACCGATAAGTATTCTTCTTCTGGCCTTTCTTCATCGACGATGAAAATTATGTGGTATTCCCTTTTGTAGGTTGGTTGATACATTCTGGCCGTTGATCATGCTGACCATGTTCTTTGGGATTTGGCTTGACCTTTCATTTCAACAAGTGACCCTGGTTTTTACCACCAAGCTTCCCTTCTTCAAGCAAACTATGTTGGTCCTTATTAAATAAATCATAGAAAATCAAAAGTAAAATACTTACCATCTTGCTTATGTAACATCCAAATAGCCCGAAAGGAAGAGAAGAAGACATCATATGGTGTCTTGAAATTCATCAAAACTATCTCAATAATTTTTCCATCCTTCTTTGGAAAATCCTTGCCACATTCACCCAATTTCAGTTGTAGTTCCTTGATATGATCCAGATAGCCCTTGATCTGATCAAAGGAAAGAGGTTCCAAAGAGATTAATTTTTTTTCTATTTGCATTACTTCTCCTTCAATTATCTTGTTGAATAGATTCTTCAACTTGGTCCAAAAAGCATGAGGACGGACGGTCCCACATGTATGGAAATGAATCTCCCTCAAAATATAGGTTGTGATAATGCCCATAGCTTCATCCTTCTTAACGTCGATAGAAAACTTGGCATCGAGATCCTTCGGATAAACAATGGAAGTATTTGTAAACTTCCATGGTCCTTTTATCTTCAACAATGTCTCCATATATGTCTCCTAGATAGCATAATTATGTCCATTGAGAATAGCAGGTTCTATCTTGGAATCCATCCTTCTGGTCTAGTTGATCTAATCAAGTTCAGGTAGAGGTATAAGTCAACAAATCTACCACCTAGAGTCAATCAACCCTAGATCCAACTCAACATGATTTGTAGACAATGGGGCTAGGTCAAAACCCTCACTCTGATACCATGTTGGGATATCTATTGGCATGGACTATAGAGCAGCAAAAAGAAAAGAAGGGGACAAGATTCCAAGAAACAAAGGTGGTGTCTAGAGACACTATTTAAACACTTAAGCACAGATCATTTTGATTATAACATCACAATGCATAATTACCATGATAAACATCTCAAATCGATTTATTAGACAACCCATAGAGTCGCCTAGTTATAGTTTCTAGATCTAACCAACTTCCTGGAAGTAGGGAAGAACCGGTCCACAAGTAGGGGTCTTTGGTCCTAAGTGTTTCCGTATAATATGAAACGTCCCAAAGTTTAGTCAGATATTATAGTCACATTGACCATGTTCATGCCAACCATTCAATTGTTTTCCCAACCGATTGTCCAGTCGTTTTGTCAACTGCTCTGCTAGTCGCTTGTCATCTATAGCCCAATTGTCTCTAGAATATCCAGAGGTGTGATGAACCATCAAGACTGTAGGTTCATATAGTTTAATTATTTAACCATGTCAAGAAGTTACGGTTTTCAATCTTGGAAACCTATTTAAAGAGTCGGATGTTTATGAATTTGTTTTTCAAGAAAACATTGTAATGGATCTTTACTCAAGTCAAACGTTTCCAAACCTTAAGAGGCACTTGAACACTACTTCCATATTTGAATATCATAATATAATATCCATTTATGTTGTATTTGTTTCCTTATTGTCTCTATTTTGATCATTTGCACTATAACATTTGAATTCTAGCATTATTTGTCTATGTTTATCTTGCTACCACACTAATCTGCATAATTAAGTACACCACATAAGATAACAAAAACAACCCACCTTAAGAAAAACATGGGGATTAAACAATAAAAATAAAAATGGGTCTCAAAAATGAGGCCTACTAAGGTGTCGATGTACCATGGGGGATTCACCTTGATGACCAATACCTTATCACATTCATTCACAAAGGGAGGTTTTTAAATTGTCAAAAATAAGATCAATATATTGTAGGTATTGGGGGCCAAGGAGTAGGGTATGGGGGGTTTATACGTATCAAGGGGCTATAAAAATGGGTATCTAGTAAAAATAGAAAATATCTTGTAAAAATATTTTTTTTTAATTTGAACTTTGTATTGGGAGGGGGACTCAACAAAATGATTTTGGTAGGCATCTATCAATATCTAGTGAAATTAGGGGTATTCTTTAAGTCCCATGAACGAAGTTACTATGACATAGTTTCAGTGAGTGAAGACCCTGTGCGATGTTCAAACTCTCATAAGCATAGAAAAGGAGAAAAAATTGTGGGAAAAAACTCCTCCGCAAAAGTTGTATGAATGACAGAGGATTTGAGATGACCCTCCCCCCCCCACCCCAAAGAGAACTTCCTTCACCCTAAGGATCGCTCACAACTCTATAAAATGAGGTAATTCCAAAGGTTTAGTGAATATGTTTGCAACCTGGTATTTTGTAGGAAAATACTCCAAGCTAAGAACACTATCCTAGATGAGTTGTTGAATGAAGTGTTAGTGAATATCTATGTGTTTTGTCCTCTAATGCTCCACTGTGTTGTGATAAATTTGTATGGAACTCTTATTATCATACCAATTAATACTAGGATAATCCTATTGAATGTCAAACTCTATCCTCGACTATCAAATCCAAAGGAACTCTTGACTAGTAAGAACTACAACATGAAACTGAATTTTTGTAGAAGATAATGCAATCTATGATTACTTCTTTCAAGACTAAGAAAAAGGAAAAAAGATAGGGTGATAGAAAAAATCATATGTGGACCTTTGTTCATAATTAGAATCAGTGAAAAAATTGAAGTACCCGTAATGTATGTTATTGGAAATACTCACCTTCTGCAGACAAAATTTGTTTCCCTAACATGAATACTCTAAGATAGAACAAATGAGTCACAACAATGAAAATCAATTCCCCTAATATTGATCGGTGCTTGGAATGTATTCTTTTACCTATCACACAATGTGATGTACCAGTCCTTTGGAATGTTGGATCTCCACAGATTCACCTGCATGAAGCACACAACAAAGCACATACAATATCAAAGCACCAAGTACAATCTATAATCTTATGTTGATGATTAAGGAATTCGAAAATGAAACAATTGATCAAGACACAATATGATTCATGGGAAAGGAATTTTCATTGCATTAATGGAATAAGAGAGATAAATTACAACCAAGAGTCTTAGTGTTGAGAAGTCTCTTTATTAATTCTTGCACATGATCTAGGAACTAGGAATCAAAATCATCAAAGAATTATTAACAAATACTCATGAATTGGAAAATAACTGGAATCAAAATAGGTTTCCTCTCTGTATCTTTTATAAACAATAAAGGGTTACAATACCATGCATGAGCAATGGCTTAACTCAATGAAGAATTCGAATACCTAAGGGACAATTCGAATTCAATGAGTGAGTCTAGCTTAACTGACTCTTTGCCATGCAATCTCACTCAGTTAACCACTTGACCAAAACCCTAATTGACTCACCAAACCCTAACTGAAGTTGGAGTGCAATAAATGACTGAATCTCAACTAAAGGAGATCAAACATATGTCATAGCAATCCAATCATCAAGTGCTAGTACTGCATGACTCCAATAAACCCTAATGAGGTTAACTTAAGCTGAACTGACCATCAGAAGTTGGTGAAGGCGCCTTGTTCACTCCAGTTCATTAAAATAATAATAAATAATCATTAAATAATATATTTAATGAATGGAGGCGCCTTAACTGACTGTAACTGATTGGTTGAACTGAAAGTAAGCCCCAGTTAGCATATAGGTGCATGAATGTCACACAGATCGCCCCTGGAGTGCTCCAGTTAGCCTCCTTGACTGTAGGAAAGGCTAAGTTAGCCTCCTTGACTATAAGTAGGCATGGGAGTGACTGGGATGATGGTAATTAATGCTCCATTGATGTCAATTAAACTTAGGATAGTGGTTTAACTAGGCCAATTTGATCGAAGGAGTGAGTATGAAGGTAAATCTCTCCAACACCCCCCCTTAAGCTATACTCAGGAAGAGTTAGAAAACATAGATGCATAAAAATGCTAGGGCCCTTGAAACTAAGTCCATAGGTCACCCTGTACAATAAAGCAACTGAAACAATGCTCAAAACAAACTAAGTGAGGAAAAGAGGGAAAACCCAGTGGGAAAAAACCCCCCCTCAAGCTGAACACTGAAAGTAGTCTGGATCACCCTGATGAACTCACCCCCAACAGTGAACGGAGGTAAGTGAACTTATTTTCTTAAAATCTCTTGGTGAAGATGTCTGGAGGAATCTTCCACTTTGGAAGAATAACAATGCACTCAACTGGATCAGAAATATAAACAGCTGCACGGTGAAAACTGGACCCATGTAGAGCAACTGAAATCATCTGAAGAGAGAGAAAAGGTTCTTGAGGATTCAAACCATGTGTGGAACACTCAAGAAATTGATATGTTGCAGCCTTGAACAGAAAACCATGAGTGGTAAAATCAGCCCCAAATCTTAGGAGCAAGTGTCCATGCGGATGCAGAATGTCTTCCTCTTTACTAGTTCTGTGAGGAGATGAGCTTGTGACCAAAGGTAGAGAATCCCTGGGACTCTGGAGAGCGAATGCTTGAGCTCCATAATCTGATATAGATTCTGAAATAGCTAATGAATGACAAAATAAAATATCAGCAATCTCACAGGAGGAAACTAACACCAAATCCCCAGCAGCAAAATTGAAGAAGAATTGCGGTACTTGATTTTTCACACCGGAATTGGTGAGAGAAGCTACAAGCATGGCTGAAAGCTCTTGGATTTTAAAATATGAACAAAATAATATTAGATCAGAATGTAAATCAGATCTAAATAAGTTCACAACAGATCCAAAACTATGAAATGAAATCAAATCCCCAACAGTAGTTTTGTAGGACACTTGTGGTACTTGTTTCTTCACACCGTTGATGAGAACAGCTACAAGTAGTACTGAAGGTTTATGAACCTGAAATTTTGAACCAATAAATATCAGATCAGATCCAAATAAGATCATATCAGATCCAATAAGTTTCATATCAGATCCAAAATTATGGTCAACCGAGATGGTGGATGCACAGTGTTCTTCTTCTTCAAAATTCTGAATTTTGGTGCATACAATCCTGCAGCAATTTGCTGGAAGATCTAGATCATGGGGAGTGAATGTGTCACTCTTATAATCTGATATTTCTTCTAAAATATCCAAATTTTTACATATTTGCACACCAGCAGCAACATTAGAGGAAGAAAATTCAAATTTCTCCTCACTTTCGGAAGCAATTACTGGTAAATTTTGCACAGAATTCGAAGGAAAATCACCGATTAATGTTTGCATGGAAGTGTAGCAGTATTTTTATTCAATATCAGAGATTCAAACGTCTTCTTCTGTTTCAGCAATATGAGAAGATGAGATATCAGGGATCTCATGAACTTCCGGAGCATCAGGAGAAGGAGTCACTTCATGGAGACTTTCTTCAATTCGAATTGAATGTGTAGAAGATTCTGCTTCATCTTCATCTTGAACAACTTCATTAGAGAGAGTAGAGGCTGAGAGTTTTGAGTGAAGAACTCTTGTGGTGTTGGCTGTAATCTCCAAAGTACTATTATGATCCTCATTGTGCTTGCCAAAGGTTCTGTCCAATATTGGCCAGAAAATTTTTGGGTATTCAGCAGAACCAGGAATAAGGTAGTACAAGCTATCATCAAGGGCCAGACACATTGTTCCAAAAGCTCTGTCACCGTCATTTAGCCAGTCATTCTCATTCTCATAAGTCTCTCTTCCAATTCCAATAGACACCTCATAGAGACCTCGTCTCTTGAGATATGCAATCATCTTCAACTTCCATTTCGAATAGCTTGTGAATGGAGTGAGAGGAGGGATTGATGAGTCCATTCGAAGTTGTACCTGTTAAAACCTACAAATCAAAACAAAAAAGGCACCATAAGGTCAGATAGCATGCACATTTAGGCTTTCATCACACCCAGCATAGTCAATCAAGCAAGCTTGATCAACAAGTTCTTTACTTGGGGTATTAAGTGGTAAGCCTTGGCTTCTGGTGCAGTGCTGGATTCTTGAGCTATTGCTCAAATTTCATGGAGAAATCTGTCAAAAAGCTTGTTCTTGAGAGATTGATCTTCGTCCCGCCGTAGGCTCTGATACCATATTAATTCTTGCACATGATCTAGGAACTAGGAATCAAAATCATCAAATAATTATTAACAAATACTCATGAATTGGAAAATAACTGGAATCAAAATAGGTTTCCTCTCTATATCTTTTATAAACAATAAAGGGTTACAATACCATGCATGAGCAATGGCTTAACTCAATGAAGAATTCGAATACCTAAGGGACAATTCGAATTCAATGAGTGAGTCTAGCTTAACTGACTCTTTGCCATGCAATCTCACTCAGTTAACCACTTGACCAAAACCCTAATTGACTCACCAAACCCTAACTGAAGTTGGAGTGCAATAAATGACTTAATCTCAACTGAAGGAGATCAAACACATGTCATAGCAATCCAATCATCAAGTGCTAGTACTGCATGACTCCAATAAACCCTGATGAGGTTAACTGAAGCTGAACTGACCATCAGAAGTTGGTGAAGGCGCCTTGTTCACTCCAGTTCATTAAAATAATAATAAATAATCATTAAATAATATATTTAATGAATGGAAGCGCCTTAACTGACTGTAACTGATTGGTTGAACTGAAAGTAACCCCCAGTTAGCAATTAGGTGCATGAATGTCACACAGATCACCCCTGGAGTGCTCCAGTTAGCCTCCTTGACTGTAGGAAAGGCTAAGTTAGCCTCCTTGACTGTAAGTAGGCGTGGGAGTGACTGGGATGATGGTAATTAATGCTCCAATGATGTCAATTAAACTTAGGATAGTGGTTTAACTAGGAAAATTTGACCGAAGGAGTGAGTATGAAGGTAAATGTCTCCAACACTCTTCTCAAGCAAAACCTTGCCTCCAAAGCTTCAAACTTGTCCACCTAATTCCCACTCTCCTTGGCTAGATTTGGCCATAGTTTTGATGATGTAACATAATATTATTTATTTTACCCATGGGGGGTGAGCCAATACTTATATCCATGGGAGGATAGGGAAGGTTGATATTATCATCGGTGAGGTGGAGGGGTGATCCTACAAGGATGGATCTTGAGTCCAGGTGGTCCAGGAGTCTAGGGATGAGGTTTCCACGAAGCCAAGGTTCGAGAAGCTTCCTGAAACTTGTATTTTTATCTTTAAAACTTGAGCACTGCTCTTTTTCAACTAAGACAAAGTGTTACCCATATTGCACCGCTCATTGTATGAAGGAATGTGGTGGTGGCACCACTTTTTGTTCATAGCAAACAGGCGTTACACATTGGGGTAATTCGCGTTGTCCATAAGGAAAATGCGGTGGTGGACAAAGGCATGAAATCACTGATCTTGGCCCAAATTCAACTTCACAACTTGGTGATTTGAGGTAATTTCTAATGTTTGGTTCTCATAATACGGTGATGATGAGAAATATGTGTAACAATGTACCTCAGAATTCACTTAGATACCTTTCAATGAATCTCATGAGAATCTTAACAGAACTAAGAGAAAATATGAACTACAAAAGAAATGGCAGGTTGTGTATAGGTCAAATACAACATTCTCCTAACCAATTGCCTATATCATAAAGGTTTGATGTGTGATCAAGTGAAATAGATGGAAAGATTAATTCCTAACTAAAATGGAGTAGGAACAAGTTTGCAATCAACCATGCCAAAATGAAATAAATAAAGAGATACTTTTGTTGAAAATATAAAATCCTTTCTGGAGATTGAAGGACCTGCAAACTAAGAAACTAATGCAAATTACCAAGTTTTTTCATATCAAATTTCTCCATCAGTTCTTGATGAACATTCTAAATCATAGATGAAGAGCTACCAATGAAAATTAAATCATACATGTATGGAACCAAAATAAAGATATCAACAAATTGAAATAACAACAATAGAAACTTCAAACAATCAAGAAATTATCCATGTTCTCATACCAATATTGGGGAGCTTGTTGGATACCATATAGTGAATGTCGGTGCCTACAAACAAGTGAAGGATCCTACACAAAACCAGGAGGAAACTCCATTTGAATATCCCCATGCAAATTTCCATGTAGAAAAATTATTTTCACGTCCATCTGATAGATTGACCAACCTTGGGAGATAGCAAGGGAAAGAACTATGCATATTGCATTCATCTTGGAAACAGGGGAAAGGAACTCAACATAATCAATTCCTTTAACCTGTGAAAATCGCTTGGGGACAAGAGGTTACTTGTGCTTATCAACAAATCCTTCTTCTTCATACTAGTTTCTATAGAACCATTTGCAATCAACAAGATTTCATCTCTTAGGAAGAGAAACAAAATCCCAAGTGCTATTGTTCAGCAAGAAAGAATACTCCTCTGTCTTAGTAGCATCCCATTCTAGTTTACCAATAACATCAAAAAAATGGTGTGTATCAATGGAATTGTTGTGACTCAAAAGAGAAATAACAACTATCTATGAGCATGTATGGCATATATTTATGGCTCAAAATTGAAATATATTGGTTCATAGCCATATTTTTCATGTCTCTTTTGTTTACGAAGGATTGTCCTAAAAATGTTTCCTTGATCAAGTCGTGATAACTAAAAATATTCCTTTGGCTAATTTGCTTATTCAAGCAAATTTTCTACTTGATGATTTCTAACGCTATTAGTTTGATTTGCGGCAACATAATTTTCATCGTCTTCTTATTCCACAAAAACAAAAAGTTGGTGCAATCTTGACCATTTTTTGCAATGCACTATATGGGAGCATTGAGTGCTATAGCGCAAAGTGGAACTTCTACATTTGTGATGAAAATATCCTAAGATGACGCCTAAGTGTCTAAGATCGATCATGATCATGAACCAATCATCATGGAAGAAGCCGTAATTTGACCCTACAAGATGGTTTGAACCCACTTGAAGACAATCCACCTCTTCTCCCACTAAAACCAATGAAGTTTGAACTCAAATGAGGCCTCGTACTCCTTTCTTTACTAAAAGGAGCATGGCCACACACCTTTCTCTTGAGTAGGGTGTGTGGGCCATGAAAATTCCTCCAAAAAAAATTTAAAAATATTGTAAAAGGAAAGTTAAGACAATTTCAAGGTGGTTGGTCTCGTTTTCAGCTTCCAAAACCACCTGGAAACCATTATAACCATCCTAAACACTCATTAAAAAGGAACTTGATGGACCAATTGGAGGATCATACCCATATTATTATCATGTTGGAGGAATTATTCTACCATTTTGAACATTTGTCCCATTTTTGCTCAATGACCCCTATCCTTAAGCACTTTTTTTGTAATTTGTTGAATCTATCCATCCTATATGACTTCTATCCTATACACCCTTGGAAAATCGAGTGTTTGGAAGCATGATTGCAATTGATTTAAGTGTAAATGCACCTATTCAAAGGATTTGAAAAGTAGTGAAGAAGAAAAAAGGTAACTTGTGTATATGACCTTTCCCTGCCCCATAAGTCTTGATGTGTTCAGTCCTTGTTAGTTGATGAAGATTACTAGTCCTTTCAAGAGCATTGTTAATACCTGGTGTGATTACGTATATGTGCTTGTTTTGGTTGATGTATTTATTGAATCCATAAGGCTTGTAAGGAGGGTTATTTGTATCTTTTGTAGGTTTTAAGTTTTTGAGTGAAGAAGATTGAAGTTGAAAAGAAGGATTAGAAAGGATCAAGTTTTGGAAACAATTTCCTCTATTCCTCCCATCACACTCTTCTACTTGCTTGCTTACTTGTGTGAGTGTTAAAATATCTATTTTATGTCTGAACTATCTATTGGAAGACTCTTAATATCAGGTTTCTATTTTCTTAGTATGTCGGTAGTCATCCCTACTCATTAGGAAACTTTTCCCCCTGACATTAGGAAAAACTATTAGGTTGAAATTCTCATCAAACCGAACAGCTCTTCATATAAGACATCTTTAGAAACAAGATCAAATAACATGTATGTCTTTGTATCCTCACAGTAACCAAAGATTTGTGTTTTTCATCTAGAATTACGACTTAGGATTAGTAATGAAATACCCTAAAATAAGAAACATTAGGTTTGGTCAATTGCTTAGGATTACGACTTAGGATTACGACTTAGGAAAACCTAACAAAACACAAACCCAAAATGTTAAAGTTTCCCTAGATCTGGTCAATTGCTTGAATATAATGCCACAATACTTCCCTTAAAGGTTGTCCTCACTATTCTTGAATATTTCACCTCTGCTACTGCAGAATAACCTGTAAAAGATTGAAGATAACAAGAGAAAGATGATAGCATACAAGATAATAAACTAGATCTATGCTTGTGACCAAGGAATCAAACAATAGATACAAATGATACAGTAAATATGGGAAATAAAAGACACATTGTCTTAGAAATGATTGGAGAGACTACAATCATTATGCCTTGGTGTTGAGAGTACCTTCCAATGGCTCCTTGCCTCCAATAGCTCAAGAATTATTTTGACAGAGTTTGGGTGTTCAACACAATTCTTCCTCCTTCTTCCCATGGGGGATGAGCTAGTATTTAAAGGCATTGGAGGATAGGATAGGTTGAGGATCTCATGGATGAGGTGGAGAGAATATCCTAAAAGGAAGGATCTGGAGCTCCAGGTGGTCCTAAACCATAGGGATGAGGCTCCACAAAGGAAAGCTTCAAGAAGCCCCTCGAAGCTTCCTTTTTTTGCTTTAAAACTCGAGCACCGCACTTTGAATGAGGGGAAAAAGCGGTGTTAAGGGGGTAACACCCTTTTCATGAAGGAAAAGAGAAAAAACACCTCCCTTTTCACATGTAAAAGGTGCATTGCTAACTTAGGTAATGCTTTTTCTCAATGGACAAGGTGTCTTACTGCCTTAACACAAGGAAAAATACAAGGGACCAATTTTCTTCCTTTCATTTCTCTAGGAAAAAATCTAAGGGATTGGAGCACACAAGGGAATACCTATCTCATAACATGATGGTGGCAAGATTTAGGTGTAACAGAATTCCCCCCAAAGTATGAGGATAGAGGGAAACGATAGGTAAATTACTTTGATAGATCAAGGCATAGTTTCAAGGAAAAGGTCCAATGGTTGGAACTTCTCAAGCAACAAAAACTTTATGCAACACCTTTTACATTTTGACACATGTCCCAAATGACTCACAAGATGGCTCTCGACCAATACAACGCAAATCCATGTGAGATACAAAAAATCATGGCTACTGGAATATAACGTAGATCCATGCGAAGAAGACTAAAATTTGGACATAGTTACCAGACATACAATGTAGATATATGTCATATGGACACAAATTTGAGCACAGCCACGACCATACAAATGTGGATCCCTGCTAGGACTCATACAAATACTCCATCCCAACATGGGGAAAGCAATGAGCGCTTAAAAGATACCTAGGGTATTCATCTCGTCTTCCACAAAGTACGATTCTATCCATTTGATTACAAAGTCTTGATGTCAAACATGGTAGAAACCACTTGATTACCAGTCAATTATGAGAACTGTTAACAAGTGCGAGGGAGATCACCATTAAAGTCGATGATTCCCAAGGTACCATAGTACAATATCCCAAATGTGAATAGATGATTTGATGTCGAACACTTGGTTGAATCTTTCGATCAAAGGTCAATGATGTGAGCCTATGTCGAAAGTGAGAGGATATGTCATTGATGCATACAAATATCAAGGTACTTATTTTTGTTTCTAAGACTAATTCATGGATTATGAGCTGAATTTGATAGGAATAGTCTCGTCGAAAGAGAGGCCCATGATGAATCCCAAATTGACAACATGAAACTCGAAACAAAAGTTTTGGAATTTGAGTATGATGTAACCATAGGACTGACTCAAAAGTAACTGACACAAAGGTTTTTTTTACTGCAGATGTAAACTCTCAACATGACTTCCCTTTGAACATTGGTTGGCACGACTGAAGACTTGGAAGCATTGGATTAACAAGGAAGATAACAAAACATAATGCGATGACGAGTGATGTATTCTTTGAAAGACTCAAAGGAGAGACATGACTCACAAAAATGGATCGAATTGGAAGCAAGATGAATACCCAATTGACTGAATGAAATGAAGACAAGTGCCATGTTCAAAGGTGACTACAAACTATCTTTAATGTAACATGTTTTCCATTTCCCTTAATTTTTCCATTATGATTTATGAGTGCCTCTTTTCATTTTTACGAGTTCAAAGAGGGTAACAAACACTTGTTGTAGCTCATCAAGCGATGAGTCCATTCTCTTATGTTTTATGAACCTAAGAAAGGAGGGGTTCATTCCTAGAAAGGGTCCTTCATAGTTTCATTTTATGAGTCTAATGAAAGAAAACTCATTCATTGTGTCACGTTTAGAGAGTCTGAAATTATGACTAAGAATACTCCAAAATGGAATTTTTTGTAAATTTAGTCCCCGAGGCCCGAAAAAGTGTAAAATGATGCCCAAGAGAACTCTTCCAGTCATGATTGGCCGGAGTATACCTTTTTCGTAAGTAGTGCCCCTAGTCTGAAAAAAGGGTTAAAATATCACCAGGAAGACAACTCTTTAGGTCCTTTTACGAGGGTGAATAATACAAGTTCACTCGACAATATTTTCACATTTTAAGATTCTGAAAAAGAGCTTAAAGAGGAATCTATTAGATTTCTTTTTTCATAAACCAATTTTAACGAGTCTGAAAAAAAAAGTAAAAGTATGCTCGATACCTCTTCACTAAGTTTTTAACGAGCACGTCGAACGTATAAAAGGCACTCAAAACCTTTTTCATGTTTTAATCGAGAGCACAGAAAAAAGATAAAGTAAGCTCAAACAACTTTTCATGCCTTAACCAGAGCATGAAAAATGAAAAGTAAAAAACTAAGCTTAAACCACTTTTCATGTTTTAAACAAGCTCGAAGATCAGTTGGAAGAATGCTTAGGGTATCTTCTTCATTTTTAAAGAGCTTGCAATAGAGAATGAACTATGCTCAAGATATTGTGTTTCATGGTTTATCAAGCTCGAAACTAAAAAGAAAGTATGCTAAAAATGACCTGTTTCATTTTTACACAAGCTTGAAACAGAAAATAACTATGCTTGCTATGGCCCATTTCATTTTTTAACGATCTACAAAGGGAATAAAACTATGCTCAAGGTCGGGTTTTTTTTAACGAGCTTGAAACCAGAAGTAAACTATGCTCAAGGTTATCTGTTTCATTTTTTAATGAGCTTGACACAAAATGGGAACTATGCTCATAGACATTTGTTTCATTTTTTAACAAGATTGAAATAGAATGGGAACTATGCTAATAGACATATGTTTCATTTTTTAACGAGCTTGACACAGAATAGGAACTATGCTCACAGAAATCTGTTTCATTTTTTAACGAGCTTGACACAAAATGGGAACATGCTCACAGACCTCTCCTACCCAACATCATATATAGAGGTTGCTAGGTTAAATCCTTTCACATAAGGAGTTAGCATCTTAATTCCAGTATGATGTCCATATATTGGATCCATGCCCCCCATTTTACCTATGATGGGAATAATCTAACTAGAATAAGGGGAAGGAACCACAACATGTGGAACATTCAGGGCAATCTGATGACTAGGAATCATGTGATGGTCAAGTGTAGAAAAGGAAAGTTGATCAATGGTCACAATCTTTCCATCATGGGGAAAATGCATCACTCTAAAGAGTGTAGACACTACAGCCTTCATGGTGTAAACATAATCATGTCGAAGGAGCAAATTGAAATCTAAAGGACCTTGGACCACCATAACATCAATACAGACAATTTTCCCTCCTAATGTAATAGGTAAACAAGGAAGGATCCCTAAAGGTGCAGTAGGTATTCGATTAAAATCCAGTATCTGATCAGTGGTTGGAAAATCTGAGGAGAACCTAAAGTTTTCCAAGTTGTTGAGGATAGAATACTAGAAGAATCGCCTTTGTCAACAATAGTGCGAAGCATCTTCCTAGCGTTAACTTTCACAAATATCTAGAAAGGAACACTTGAATGAAGACGATATTCTATTAGATTACTACAATCAAGGGAAACAACCTCAGTAGGATTGAAGAGGTCTCTGTTGAAACAGACAAAATTTCCGCTTGTCGAGATCAATCAGAACGAAGCATAAAAAATTTAGCAAGTTTTAGTTCATTCTCTACCGGAAGAAAAGAACAAGATGAAGAGTCTGTCAAAGAGACTACTTTAGTCTTAACACTCTTTGATGAAAGAGTGGGATCGGGTGGAGATTACGTTGACTCGACCATTTTAACATCACTCTTCAAAGGAAGAGTGGGATCAACTACGGATGAATCTGAATTGACCACTTGGTCAACCAGTGGAGGGTCAAGAGACAACTTACGATAACCTGTTGGAAGTCATTGATGAGGAACAGTAAGATCTTCCAACCATTTAAAAGCTTCATCCATGCAAGGAAAAGGGTAATTAAAGTGCATGTCCTTACGGAGCAAGCAAGGATTTCTGACTTTACCCTTCCGACTCTTAACCACAAAGTCACTGGTTGAGGGGGGATTATCAGTATGATGACTAGAGGATAATGACATTGGTTTCCGAGAAACCTTAGACCATTCTTCTAAAAACAGGGCCAGACCATGACAATCTTTCAAAAGGTGATCAACCTTGCAAAGCTTGCAAGGGAATTTGGGCTTATGCAGTTTTTGGGTGTACAGATCAACACTCTCTGCACTGGGAGGATTAATTGGTTAAGACTTGGTTTTTTGTTTGTTTTTCTTCTTCTTAATCTTCCTTTTCTTGTTCTTCTTATCCACCTGATTACTAGTACCACAACTTTAAACAAGTGAAGAGGGAGAAAAGGGAGAAGACACATATGGCGAAGAAGGAGAGGGATCAGAGATTCTAGGTTCGATCCCCAGTGGAGACGCCAATTTTGTTGCTATAAATACTCACCCCCTATGGATAGGAGTTTTTTCCCTATATCTGAATGATACAGGTATAGGAAAAAACACAAACCCAAAATCTTAAACTTTCCCTAGATCTAGTCAATTGCTTGATTATAATGCCACAATGCTTCCCTTAAAGGTTTTCTTCGCTATTGTTGAAGCTTTCTCCTATGCTACCATAGAAGAACCTGTAAAAGATTGAAGATAACAAGAAAAAGATGATAGCATGCAAGATAATAAACTAGATCTATGCTTGTGACCAAGGAATCAAACAATAGATACAAATGATACAGTAAATATGGGAAAGAAAAGACACTTTGCATTAGAAATGATTGGATAGACTACAACCATTATGCCTTGGTGTTGAGAGTTCCTTCCAATCGCTCCTTGCCTCTAACTTCACCTTGCATCCAATAGCTCAAGAATTATTTTGACAGAGTTTGGGTGTTCAACACAATTCTTCCTCCTTCTTCCCATGGGGGATAAGCCAGTATTTAAAGGCATGGGAGGATAGGATAGGTTGAGGATCACACGGGTGAGGTGGAGATAATATCCTAAAAGGAAGGATCTCGAGCTCTAGGTGTTCCTAAACCATAGGGATGATGATCCACAGAGGAAAGCTTCGAGAAGCCTCTTGAAGCTTCCTTTTTTGCCTTTAAAACTCGAGCACCGCACTTTTGATGAGGGGAAAAAGCGGTGTTAAGGGTGTAACGCCTTTTTCATGAAGGAAAAGAGCGACATCACCTCCCTTTTCACATGTAAAAGGTGCGCTGCTAACTTAGGTAACGCTTTTTCTCAATGGATAAGGTGTGTTACTATCTCAACAGAAGGAAAAATACAAGGGAACAATTTTCTTCCTTTCATTTCTCTAGGACAAACTCTGAGGAATTAGAGCAGAAAATGGAATACATATCTCATAACATGATGGTGATGAGATTTAGGTGTAACAATTCGTAGTGTTTCTCAACAAAATATTTGTAGCCCTTAAAAGTAACAAATAAAACACTCTTTTACTTAAGAAAGTACACCCAAGAGCGATGTAAGAAGTCATCAATAAAGGTAAGTGAATACTTAACCCTTAAAAATGAATGTGTCTGAAATGACATTAGATCATTATGTACGAACTCCAGAGGTTTGATAGCATACAAGGACTTACCTTTAGAGAAATGATCCTCATGGTATTTTCCAAGAACACAACTTGGAAAAAATCCACAATGCATGATTCTTTAGGAAGATCGGGAAGCAAATGTTATGTGCTCAACTACTACAAATCCCTATAGTTCAGATGTCCAAATATTTCATGCCAAATCCTGCTTAAAGAATCAATGTGTGCAATGAAAGAGGAATTTGAAGAAGGCTCAAAACCATAAAACTTATACAATCAAGAAATATGATCAATCTTACGAGAAGAAACAACAATTTCTAGATTATTTAGTTCTCTAATGAACACATCATGAGGTTTAAATTCCATTGTCTTCCCATCACTAGGGTGAAAAGTTGATAAATAGAGAGTAGATTGGCATATATTTCAGGAACAAGGAGAACATCATTGATGCATCCATCAACTAATTGTACAATGCCTAATCCCAAAACATCAAGATGTGTAGACTCTCCAAGTGTAATCTACAAAATTATACTATCATATGTGGAAGAAAGAAACTCATGAGTGAGTCATATGGTTTAAGTAACCAAAATCTAGTATCCAATTGTCTGAAGATGCATATAAGGATTAAGTAGGTAGTGCGCGTCATTTACCAGAAGAAGGTTTGGGCATTGAATTTTTGTGTCAATTCATGGCTTCATTTAATGCTAGTAGTTTGATCCAACATTTGGATTCATCGTGACCAAGTATGCAACAAAAATTACAACTTACACTTGATTTCTTCTTTGTCTTGGAGGAAGACTCACTAGCCATTGAAGATGGAGAAGTAAAGGATTTTGAGTAATATTTGAGGCTTGGAGGAACACTTACCAACTTGAGTAGGATCAATCTTATGTTTCTGTAGATTTTTGTGCTTACAATATTTGTAGGTTTTAGCCATGAGAGATTAATTCTTAGATCCAAAAATAACATATAATTGCACAAGCTTATATTGTTCTCTGGTAATACACTCATAGAAAATCTCAAATGAGAGAATTTTAAACTTTGATCCAAGTGTATCCATAGTGGAATAGAATCTAGAGAACAACACCTAAAAAGGACCTTCCAACTTTGATGGAATGAGAAAAAAGCATTCTTCATGTATTTTGGTTCTTCCACAACCTTTCGATTGTGACAACACCAGCTTGAATTTGGCAAGAAAATATTTAATGGAATCTTTCTCATGAGGTACAAGGGATGACAATTCAGGTTCCAATTGCATTGCTCGAAATTCATTGACTTTGCCAAATAGTGAATTCAACTTGTCCCAACTTTGTTTTGGTGTTTTACATTCAAAAATACAAAACAACAAACTATGTAAAACATGCATTACAACCAAACCCATGGCTTCATCAAGTTTGTTTCTAAATGAAAATATCTCAATTTCCTTTGTAAATATTGTTTGTGCTTCAGCTAAAATTTGCCATATACCTTTTAATTATGGCGAGTTAAGGGCTCAACAACCATACACTCGGCCATTTTAACAACAATCACAAATAGCATAATAAGAAGAAAAAAAAGGCACTAAAATTGTGTCTTGCAGTCTCTAATCATTGAAATTTGATAGTGCAAAAAATGAAACAGTCACACACAAAACAAGGGCCTTGAAGGACAGTTTATCCACAAAATAACTTATCATGGAATAAATTTGGAGAAATTCTACAATTTGTGATACCTAAATGTTTAGATCTAAATGAAAATATGCACATCTAAAGAGTGATTATCACTCTTGTTGTGATCTAAATACATATCAATCTAAGCAAGCAATCCAGACTTTAACACAAAACAACATATCTAGATCCATAGAGCCATGGACATGCATAAGCTACAACCCTTCAAGAACATGAAATCACTCTAGGACATCAAAACACTTACAAGAGCTAAGGCAATATATCTATTAGATACATTGTTGGAATACAAGTGGAAGCTCTATATGTATAACATATAAGAGCCAAGTGGATAACTATTACAACTAGCCAAATAAAAATAGCCCACATAAGTTGAAAACTCCCAATAGTTGGCTTACAGGTATACAGCTAAATAGTTGTTTGGAAAAGAACGTCAACTTTAACATTATTATGCTCTTTATCCTTGAAATACTTGTATACATAAGCATGTATGCAGGGATCAAAATTGAAGTCGTCATTTCCCTTCAATAACCTTTTAGCTTGTCATAGAAGGGTAAATTATTTTTTGCTATACAAATGAAATTCAAAAAAAAAATTACTTGTCAAATTCGAAATAAAGATTATTTTTCCATTTTTCATTTGAAGGGTAGAAAAATTTCCTATAATATATTATACTTTTCAAAATATATCATACTTTTAAATAGATCTTTTATATATACATCATAAAAGAATGTTACTATTTAAATTTTGTTAAATAATTTAAATAATATATGTTTATAGAAAAAAATCATAATACTCTAACTTTGTATGAGTAAAAATAAGATATGTTTATAGAAAAAAATACTCTAAATTGTATGAGTGGGTTACTAATTTTAAGACACATAATTTAGTTGTTACTAATTTTAAAACACAAAATTAGTTATTTATTAGGTTATTAGCTATTCACCTTACACATGAGCTAATCCCTTCGTATCAGATCCGCTAGGATTTCCCACTGGCAAAGCTCTTCTAGTTGTTAACTGGTCCCAGCCATCATATGCATCGTGTACGATGTGATCTAACAGGGCTTATGCATGATCTAACACTTGTTGCTCTCTAGAGACAGCATCCCACCACCAATAAGAGAGGGCATCCCACTAAGAACTCCTCAGGCTTGGAGAGCTTCTTCAGTGTTTTATTTTTTCTCCTCAATTTGCACCCTAGTAAATGCATGCTTAAATTATTTTTATATATTCTTTAAAATAAAATTTAATTATTCATGTTATTTATTTGGTTTTACTTGTTTTGAGTTCTCATTCAATATAAGAGCATTGTGGACTCCCCTCCAATCTCATTTGCACATGTGTTAGGTAAATGCAAATTTATTTTATTTTTAGTTTTTATAAAATTTGGCATATAAAAATTATCAATTTTTTCCATTTTTGATCAATAGTTATTAGTTTTTGTTAGTAATGTATTATAAAATATTTTTATTAATTTGTCTTTGTGTATATTTATATCAATTTGTTTTTGTGTAAATATTTTTATCATTTTTTCTTTTGTATTTTTGTTATGATTATTAATGTCCAAAATGAAAGTGCACAAGTTATAAAGAAATAACTTGATTTAATAAAATTTACACAGTAAATTTGGCTTTTTTTCATAATTATATTAATAAAATGTCTATTAATTTTGGTAATTAATATGTCATAATATATTTAAAGAAGTATCCCATGTTATTAAAGGGAGTATAATGCAATCTTATATTATTTATAATTATAAGTTAAGTTTTTTTGTTGCTATTAATATGTTTTATGTTTTAGTTATGAAATTTTAAATCATTTTTATTTTCATATAATAATAAAAAAATTGCATGTATGTTACTCTAGCTATTTATCATTTAACCTTGATCCTTTCGGCTTTGGATGTTGTGAAACATTGCTGAAAAGGGATGTTACTGTGACATTCGGATGTTTGTGTACTTTTCATTAGTATACAGGCTGGAGAGGCTGGGACATATATATATAGAAAATAGAGTAAAGTGGGACAGGCTTTCTAAATTTCAGGCTTTAAAAGAAATAAAATGGCGTTGAGCTGAGTCCTCCTAATATATACAACAATTTATGAACTGTATACTATTATTACTTCACTTTGAATGGAAGCTAGTGATTTGATTTCTGAATTGCATACTTTTATTGGTTCAGTTTGGATGGAAGCTACTGATTTTTAAATCGAAACACCTGTCTCTATTTGATTTGTGCATGCCTATCAGCCCAGTCTAATCCATAATCCATTCATTCAGCTCATTGGATCGGCCGGCCGGCAGGCCATGTGGACTGTGTTGGTATGACAGTGGCAATAATAATAATAATAAGGTATTTACTGTACTCATGTTTTGCGTGAGTAAAGCAAAGAAGCACGTGGAGATGTTGCGGTCCTTACAATTCATTGGGCTTGCAAATCAAGCTCTTCTCAGGCTGACAAAGGGAGACAAGAAGCTGAGGGCTCTGCCTCTAACTATTAGGTATTTAGTGAGCACGCGCATCCACAGTACAGAGTGAGAGGATGGATACATTGCTGCAATGTATCCATTTTTCCTTTCTTCCAACAGAAACTCAGATGTCATTAAAGGTAGTGCAGTATTGCAGTGCGGTGCAGGCAATATAATAATAATGTCACCCAAAAACAGCAGTCTGTTTACGTGCATGCAATGGCTCTCACTGTCACAGCTTCCCTTCTTCAGGAATTGAATTCAAAATGAATCCGAGCTACTGGTCTCTTCTCTTCTCTGCATGGCACGCCAATCCGATCATGACCATTCACTATAACCCACGTCCGGCTTCGCAACGCAACTATAGTATAGAATATAAATGGAATTATCTACCTGCAAACACAGAAAGAAAGCATGCTTCTTCCCTCAATCAATCATTTCTATTGGGCATGCGTGCGAAAGAATTAAATAAATCAATAAATAAATAAGTGCTTTTTAATTCGACCATCGAAATAGGATGATTCAGATCATTGCCAGCTTTTTTCATGCATTTTAAACAATAATAATTTAAATCCTCTTCGGCCTTTTCGATGAGTTCAAATGAGTGTAATTCCAAAAAATTTAAAAGTTATATATATATATATAATTTATATTTATAAAAGAATGAATATTATAAAATTTAAAAGCAGAAGTCACATCACTTTTAAGTCACGCATATTCAATTATCTTTGTAGCTTGATTGGTAAGTGAGAATGATAGTCTACAGCAGGGTTGGAATTTCAAATGGCGGACACCCGTCAAAATTGCCGGTAACAATCAAAATCTGAAAGGTTTTCTATATTCTAACCCAAAGTTTGACGGTCTCCGTCAAATCTTAGCTGTATTTGACGGGTAAATTGACCCATGACGGGCATTTACCTGTCAAATTCCATCCCTGGTCTACAGTCATCTGAAGCATCTGCTTCAGTAACTACTATTTATCTTTGTTATTATTTAAATATTAGAAGCATTTATTTATTGATATGGTGGCCTTTTTTAAATTTGTAAAAGTGTGTAGACTTTTTCAAAAGAAAAAAACATATCATTGATATTCATATTGAATTAAAGGGCATCTTAAGTGTCTTCCTCATTGGAATTTACAAAATGCACTGCATAGATAGAGGGCTAGGACTCAAACATCCAGAGATACAAATCAAAAACAAAAATGGGAATACTATTATGGTCAAACTGATCTAACAGATCCAAGAGTTCAACTAATGAACATAGTGATCGTCTATATCTATATCGAGAAGCACAAAGAGAGCCGGGGTTGCTGATCCAAAGATGTCACCCGCCTCAATCATAAAGTCATATAAAGCTATCAAAAGTAAAAGTGTGTAGATTGTCTTTTAAGATTTTTTTTTTCTAAATAAAAAAACCACAATCCAAAATTTTATATTTTTGAATCAAATAAATCAGAATTCAAAACTTTGTATTTTTAAACTATATAAATCATAAATCATAGTTATTTTGGACCATATTGTTTTTACTTTATTACATTTTTTCATATATGTTTTCAAATATGGTGAAAGATTATACAGATATGGTGAAAGATTATCATCTCATTTATATAATCTTACAATAAAAACTATGTTTTTTATGTAAACAAAAAAATATAAGGCCCATATATATTCATGTATATTTATGAATAGTCTAATTTAAAATGGGTAGATAAGATCAAGATCAATCTTTTTGATAAGGTGCTTATGTTGCTTATAAATATTCACTTCATCCATATCAAAAAGTAAGCGTGCATTAGAGCGGTGGTTTGTTGTATAGTTCATGTATTTTTAGATGTGTTGAAAAGAAATGTGATCAAATGATACTAAGCAGTATGTTATTAGCCTCATATATGGGTATAAGATGTATATTTGCAGGCTTTTATCATAGGTGTAGCCAATCGATAATAAGTTTAGAATCCCCAAATACCTATAGAGAGGTAATACGTGTATGTAAAGCCAAGCCAATCTGAGGGTCAATAGGACAATGTGGAGTTATGCTTTGTTGTTCGTAACTAGTCCAATATTTGCACCAAATTTTACAACAATGATTGTCAGATATGTGTATGATGCCTCTTGCCCCTCCATAGCTGCGGTTTCCTTGCGTTGCACTATCAAAAAAATACCAGACCCGGCTTTTGTCAATCTGTAATGAATCATCATGGATCATGGATCTCTCAAAATGAGACTGTGTGAAGTGTGCCAATATAGGCATGAATGCATCTTAAATATCATTTTGTTTCAAGCCAACCATGTCCCCCATATATTAAGTAGGGGTAGAGTAGGATTATGGATCCATGTCTTGAATGTGTCATCAACTTTGTCACTTTCCCAAAATAATGGAATACTTGTGATATGTTGAGCATACTTCCAAATAGCAGAAAAATTCCTACTTAAAATCATGTACTATACTTACTATGAAAGCTATTGATGTTCATATCTAAATTGTCATGTCATTTATATTCCATACTTAATATGTTCAACTTTATTATTATGATATAAAGTTTTTCACATATATCATAATTTTATTTGGTATATTTAAAAAAAAATATAGTCAAAATAGACTTTATCAATTTTAAATTTGTAATTTTAGATATTAATTTTTTTCATTTTTTTATATGATTTAAGTTGGTATATCAAATTTTTTTAATGTGCTTCCTACCAAAACCATATTACATTTTGGGATTCTTAAACACTAGTTGTGGAGAAAGTAATACAACTCTTATTATCATGAGCTTAGATCTAGCTTAAAAAGGGATCTATCACTTTCAAATTAAATGTGTAATTCAATGTTTATGATTTTAATTTATCTGATAATTTGTGTAGTTTTATATATACATGTCATTCTAAATGTTTTAAATATAATTTCAATCATCATATTACTTTTTAAAATATTTTTTTTTTATAAAAGATACATACAAACTCATGGGATTACTCACCCTTGCCAAGAGGAGGTTGATCAATGGTACATGCATGTGATGGTCATTATGGACTGGGCCCTAAAGTTACATTCCATTGACTCAATGGAGCTTTTACATTTGTTGGGCCATGTAAAAGATCTGTTTGCATCATTTAATGACTTGTATTTCCATCATATTTATAAAGAGTATAATGCTATGAGTGGTGATCTTTAGAAATAGGCTCTTGGTTTAAAAGAAGGTAATATTTTATGGGAAGAGTTCTCAGAGGGTGGATACAAGTTCTTTCAGCATATACTCAAAAAAAACCTTGGCTGGGATTATAGAACTGTTGTCATTTGGCTATTTATTTAAGGCTGTTAATCTGGAATAGTTATTTTTTTGAAAAGTTTTACGGACTGCATAGTTCTATGTGGTGGAAGATAGCAATTGACTATACACATGTGTTCTTTAAACACAATTTTATAAATTTAAAACTGTCCTTTTTCCTTGGAAAAAAAACTAAGCTATATGTATGCATCATTGATTATGCTCTAAATGTGGTCTCATAAGCTTTGAATGAGATAGGCAATGCCAATTACATCCTCCTGAGTCCTCATGCCAGCTCATATTTTACGTCCATATACTATGTATCAACAAAGTAGGTGCCTATAGACGTGTAACCTTAAAGCATCATGTTAATGAATGACATTTTAATACCACATATTTATGATCACGTTACTGTCGTTTTGTTTATGTGCAAACAATACTAAACATTCCATCCATCAAATCGAAATAAATATTTTAATTTAGTCGCGAACAGTTTGTGAAAATGATTCAAACAAGAACACTCTTACTTATAATTCATTTGAAAAATCACTATTCACATATCAAAAAGTCTACAACCTTCATAAATATTCCAACAAATAATATATTAAGAAAATAACATGACGGAATGAGTTCAAATCTGTTTTCGTGAATCTTTTTTGAAAATTGGAGCATGATCTCGTGAAAATGAGGTATCGAGAACCTTCTCCATAAATGATTACTAAATTCATATTCATTTTTGTGGTGGGGAATGGGATGTCTACAACCCTCATAATTCAACCAAACATAGTCACACCTATTATTAGCCACTCAAACCTCTAAATGAAAATGATTTTTAAAGCATTTCATTCGGAGATACTACCCAGCATTTTTATCTATTTTATAAAAATCCATAATTTTTAATAAATTATATTATATTTCTTACTTTCATTTTAATATTTTTTCATTTAAATTCTTTCCCACTAGTTATATTCAATTATTGAAGTTCTCAATGTGAATAATGCCCAAAAAAAGATGTTGTACAACTACTAGGCCCTCTCTTAGAATAGAGGTTGGTGTCACATAGGGAATGAGAGCTAGGTTTTTTCTAGAAATAAGGTTTGTTAATTTCATTGGGTATTCTTATAGGTCTTCTCTTAGAATAGAGGTTAGTGTCACATAGGGTATGAGAGCTAGGTTTTTTCTAGAAATAAGGTTTGTTAATTTCATTGGGTATTCTTATAGGTCTTCTCTTAGAATAGAGGTTAGTGTCACATAGGGTATGAGAGCTAGGTTTTTTTCATTAGATATTATCTTATAATAGACCATGTTGCATGAGTGTTGCATGAGTACTAGGTCTTCTCGTAGAATAAAGATTGGTGTCACATAAGGTATGAAAGCTAAGTTTTCTTCTAAAATAAGGTTTGTTAATCCTATTGAGTATTATCTTCTAATAAAGTTTGGTTATTGCACTTTGTATTTTATTGTTTTATTCATAGTTTGTATTTTTAATATATTTAGATTTATTTATTTTACATGTTTTATTTCTTGTTTTTTTTACATAATAGTATATTTATATCTCTTAAATATTTAAAAGCATGGTGAAAGAAAACTATTTTTCATATATTTCAATTGGTTTATTTTATATGTTTTATTTCTTATTTCTACATAATAATAATTTTTTAAATATTTAAGAATATGTTGAAAGGTTTGGAGAATTAAGTTTTTGATTTTAGTGTATTAAAAAAATTAAAAGTTTATTGTAAAAAAGATGTGAAAGATGAATGTTATATAAAGTTTTTAATGTTTCTAAAAAACAAGTGGGAAGGTTAATAAAGGTAAGGACTAAGGAAAGATGAAGAGGGAAGAATCCCAACTTTAGTTTATTCTAAGAAAGAATTTAATGTGGATATGGAAAAACCATGTTACTTATTATCCTTTTCTAACATTACTCATTACATAACCTACTCATAACAATTAAATGAAGCAGAAATTTCACTTGATGATCCACCACTAACCACATATAGTGCACAACTTATTTGTAACAACTTGTCAAATCATATGAGATAGTGATATATTAGTAAGAAGAGAGCCAATTTTGTTGACAATACCATATAAATAAAAATACAAGATGCTCTATATGTATTTTGCAACACAAGTTTTGTATTAAAAGAATCAAAATAATTTGAAACCAAATCATTTCAAAATCATTCTAAGAAATTTTCAACATCTATGAACAAACATGTGTCACAATTATAAAATACACAAAGATGTGAAACTTTAGGTCCTAATCTTGTTAAAACTCTCAATACATTATTACCATTAAAAATAATTTACCTATGGATAAAAATAGCATTGTATGTACCCTATTTCCATCTCCAAACCACTGGGAAAAACATTTCTTGAAACATTTTGTAGCTAGAGAAACTTAAGCATGATTATTTTGTAAGTGTTTCTATAATTGACTTAAATGTAACAATACGAGAAAGATTCATTAAAAAAATAACTAATTTTAAACTTAAAGACAATGTAACCCTTTATGTAATCATTAATTATTGCATCACAACATAACATTGATAAGTATTATAATCAAGTGTAAAAACAATTGAATAAACCCTAAATAATCCTTAAGAACATCCCCTCTTTATTATGAAAATTGATTCAAAAACCTAAAGTAGCTCAAGATTGTGCCAAACCTAAATTACATATTATAAGTTTGACATCAACATATCTAGAAAATGCTATAAACAATATCAATCAATATCAAACATTTTTCAAAAACTTATTGTCCCAATAAATGATTATCAAACAGAAATAGGTGCCCAAAATATTTTAGAAAGCCATATAAGTAAAATGTAAATACAAAAAGTTAAATATGAAAAAGTATATTAACATAACTAAACCCAAAATGAAAAATTAATCTATATAAAAAGTTTAAAAAATAAATATGGTAAAAATTCACAAAATTTAATTATATGAAGTATCAAATATTTAAATAATAAAAAACTAAAATTAAAATTACAACATAAAGATATAAAACATATAATTAAAAATAAACATAAACATTGTAAAAATTAAAATTCCCAAAATTAAATAATAACTTAACAAAACTTTGCTAATAACTCAATGTTTGAGCAAAACATTCTCAATTTTGCCAAACAAACAAGTAACAAGTTGTTGGCTTGCCATGTTTTCCCATGCACGTAAGGTAAAGTTGTTGATTACTATATTGCCAAAACAAAGTTGTCTTATGATTGTTTCAATGTTCACACTTGAAAAAAATTATATATAAATAGTCCAATGAACGCCACTTTATTTGAAAAGAGATATAGAAGCCTTATGCAAAGAAACGAGCTTGGCATGCAAGGTCTAACTTTCATATAAATGGAAAACAATACTATTTCAAACCAAGAGATATATTTATAATAAATTTGACATTATATTTATTTTTCTATTTTATTTATTTCAAAATATTTAATATAATTTATTAAAAGATATAATTTAACTTCTCGATGAAACCTTAGTTGGTAATATGTGGCTCTGAAAACCTTAAATGGAAAGATTGGTGACATGAGGCTCTAACTAGTCTTGCAGTGGGGTTAGGATGTCATATTATGAACCACTAGTAGATTATAGTGATGGTTCATTAATAGAAAATGACACTTTTGTTAATTTGGTGCCTGAGAGGGATGTTTGGGGAAGGACAAAGTTTTGGTGGACGGTTGCATAGGTGGGCCTCCAAAAGTGGCCAAGGCCTCGAGCCTTGCACAACCTTCTGGTGAAAAACCTAATGCAACAATGAAGGAGGGGACTCATGGTTAAGAAAAGGGGATAGAAGCTCAATCAAATATCTATGGGAATCCTAGAGATTATTTTGGGATTGGGGGCTTAAGAAAAGTGGTTTAGATAGCAGATGAAAGTCCAATTAAAGTGAAGGATACCAAGAGAAAAAAAAGGAAGGTTGTAAAATCACATAGGGGTCGAGTCACCCTATTTGATGGAAAGGAAGTGCGGGTGGAGAAAATAGGGCTCCTCCTTAGAAAATACCTTGTAGACCATCAATTCTTAAGCAGAAAGTTAAACATCGACTGCTTAAATAAATGGATATAGTAGTCTTGGGTCTCAGTCGTGGGCTACGACCCGGTTTTTCAAATGAAAGAGAAGTGTTGGTTGGGGTTTATTTTCATAACCCAAGAAGATGTGCACAAGATACTTTAGGGTCTTTGCTTCTAGGAGAAGTCCATTCGGACTCTCAAGCCTTGCACCCATGGTTCAATGCTCAAGAAGAATTTTTTAAATATACCCCAGTTTGGTTGCCACATCTTCTTATAGAGATCTAGAATGATTACTCCCTCAAGGATATCAATAACTCGCTTGGTAAGTGCATACTAACAAATGACTCTTACAAACTTAATAGTGATCATTATGTTGCGAATATATTGGTTGAAATGATGTCGGTTTAGGGTTATTTGAATCATTGGAAATGGATATTAGATCCTCCACCCATCTGGAGATTCTTGATTATGTCAATTTTTCTTTTCACTATGTATGTTGTCATTTATATGGGAAATCTGTTAAGGACTGTTTAAAACCCTTTCTAAAGAAAGTATGAAGGGAAAGATCTCCCAGGGTCTCCTATAGCATTGTAGGAAAAGAGCACCCATATCAAACCTGATCCTTATCCCTTCTGTTCTTATGGAGGAACCACCCGTATCGAGAGACAGATTATGATATTATGAAGAACTCTCTTGGAAACTTAGTGGTTTGTTTTAGATCACATGCTATCCCCATAAAGGACTTGATCCTTTCAAATTCATTCTCTTTAGACTCCCTTAACCTTTCCCTCTCACAACAACAAAATATCAATGACATTTGGCAGTCCATTACCTCTCAAATGGAAGGAAATAGATTGGAGTCCTTCAAATAGGATCTGGGATCGAACTCTCATACAAACTTTAAGGACCACTATAAAATATCTATTCTCCTTTGTTGATGTTGTTTTCCCTCCTGGTTTTTTAGTGATCAATCTCACTATCAATGTGGACTCAAGGGATACAAGAACCCTCTCAAAATCCTTGAATCTTTCAAGAAACGTGGTATCTCCTTCCAATAGTCAAGGTGGGGGACATTGGGATCTTAGGCCCAAACATTTCTCACAATATGGGGGCATGGATTTGGATTCTACAAAGGAGATTGGGGGGACTAAAATTGATTGCAAATATACAATTAAAAAATATCAAGCTCAAGAATTACATGAAGTTAACCAAGGAAAACATAGCATTTTATTAGGGGTACTCAAAGCAAAGAACACCCTAGGTGGGGTGGATACATGAAAATCCTTTCCTGCAATGTGCATGGTTTGGGGGGTACAACCAAGAAAGTGTCTTTTGAGAGACTTTTGGATTCACATAGACTTGATGTTTTAGTTACCCAAGAAACCATGGGTGGAGGGGAAAATGCTATCAATATTTTGGAGAAAAATCTCCCAAACTAGAACTTTGTATCTTTAGACTCATTTAGGATATTGGGTGGTTTGGTCATAGGCTGGAACCACTCACTATCTATACCTAATTCCTTTGGTACTTTCTCAAGTATATGTACTTAGGATCTCAGTCACAAACTAAGGAAATACTTTTTCTCCTTAAAATATATATGCCTTATGAGGGTAGGGAAAACTATTGGACCTCACTATTGGATAGTGATTGGATCAAGGAAGAGGAACTTATCCTAAGGGGAGACTTACAATTTCCAAATCCTTATAACTAGTGAAGGAAAGGGCTACGCCTTGGGCCCTTGATCACATTGTTATAAGGGACAAATCCCTCAATGTTATACAACATGACCTAGTTCATATTTACAAATCCTTTATTG